>CAWUFW010004432.1:1127500-1544130 GCA_963921515.1 Calotriton arnoldi | reverse complement strand
TGTGGTCCGACGTATTTACAGGTTGTCAGGTATGCGATGCCGTCCAGCAGGGCTTCCATGTCATTGGTGGTGTACATGTTTGCCAGCCAATGAAGCGGATGGTGGCTCTCAAGGTGTTGTTCGTAGGTTGTCCCTTGGAGGACCATGATGGGGCATGCTGGGTGACATTCGATGTAGCTGTTCTCGATGATCCGTCGTGTGGAGGCACAGTGGTCCCATTTCAGTGCGGGTGCGATGTTGGCCACATACGCCATGCCCCCATAGGCAGAGCAGGCCCTGTCGTGTGCGTCCAGAGGGAGGAGTAGTGGTAGCAGGTCCGCCTTCAGACATGCCGGGTTGGAGAGGCATATCTCGACGGGATGCTGGTAGGGACACCTCCGACAGTAGAAGACGGGCATGACGCAGCTGAACAATGTGATGCGGTAAGTCAGTCGGTAACTTACGTTCAGCAGGGACAGGAGATCGCATCCCAATGTATGTATCGTGTTGGTTTTGTACAGCTTGAGCTGTTCGGCGTAGTTGGGTAGGTGTGTTGCGGTTGCCATTTCGCAGCGGTTCGTTGAGGTGGCGTGCTCCGGCTGTGTGTGCAGTCTGCAATGTGCACGCTCCGGGGTTGCTGTGAGCTCTGTGTAGTCGTAGGGAGACAGGACTTGTGTTCTGTTGGCTTGTTTGGAGGACACGGGCCCTCTTCCCACATGCTTCTCAGACAGTTCAAGGTCAGTGCTGTGTGACTCCTTCCAATTAACTTGCATGTGGCCGACATGGGGAGTGTTTTCTTCTTTCTTCCCCGTCCGTTGTGTGCTTCTGTGATATGCGCTATCTGCCGTGTGGTCGGTCTCCTCGGCATGCCTGTGTTGGTCTATTCTTGGACAATGGCTGTATTCACCGGCTTCTGTCGTAGGGCTGTGGTTTCGGAGTTGGAATGGAAGGTCATTCAGTGCTGTCTGCTCTCCCTTGTGTGGGCGGCAGCCTGCCTTTCCGCTCTGCGTTGGGCCTTGTGTGTGGATGTTATTCTTGGGCCACCTGTTGTCGGTCCCCGGGCTCTTTGGTGTTCCGTTTCATGTGTCTTGTTCATATGTGCAGGGTGGTATGGGTTTTTCAGTGTGGTACTGGCGTTCCTCTTCCCGAAGGGGCCCTGCTTCTCCTAGTTGGTGTTGCCGCCGCTGTGTGCTTCGCCATGTTTGTTACACTGGGGTGTGTCCTGCTGTTGCGTGACTTCACTGACATGTGTGCGTCGGTTGTGTGGCGTTGGGTGTTGTCCGTGAATTGGGCGTTGGGGACATGTCTGTGGCCGGCCTGTCACGTGTCATGTGCGTTCGGGGTGGGGCTGATGTGTGTGCTGCTTGGTTGTGTCCCTGTGTCTGTGTGCGACGCATGCATGGCGCTGCGGTTGGCCTCTGCGTTGTGCGCATGTGTGGCGGCGTCATCGGCGCTTTGTGGCCGTGACGGGGTGGTTGGTTCCTAGTCCCAGGTGGTGTGTACACATGTGTTCCGCGATGTTAGGATTTGGCCTGTGTGTCATATGTGGATGCAATGGTGGATGTGTAGTGTACACGCGCTGGTGGGGGTTGTCCGCTTTTCCGCCCTTGCACTGTGTGCGCTGTTTGCGTGCACTTGTTGTGTGTGTGCCTACCTGCGTCTCCGCGGTACGTTGCGTCCTTGGTGGTGCATCAGCAGAAGCATGGGAAGGGCCTGCAGTGCTGGATTCATGCCCGGGGTGCCGCTTCTTCGTTGTCCGTGCTCTGCGTCCGTGTTACCGCCTCTCTTTCACGTGCGGTGTCTCTTAGCCGTGGGAGCCGTTTGTTTGCGGCATCGTAATTTATGCGCCGGGCGGGACGTGTTTCGTCGGACGGTGTGTGTCAGTTGGGCTGCGCCGCTACGTGTACGGGCGCACTTTGATGGCGGACGGTGTTGCTGGCTTGCCGGCGGTGTTTGGCCTACTTTTCGCATCGTAATTGTGCGGGCGTGTGGACTGCTGCGTGCCGGCGGTAACTGGTGGTTTTTGCATCCGCCAGCACGGCGGTTGTGCTTCCGCCCGCCATCGTAATGAGCCCCTATATTTTTGCAAACGATATTAATGACTTCGATATTTTTTAAAACGATATTTCTTACCTTAAAGTCAATTTTCTTGCTGTCGATATTTCTGTGTCACGATATTTCCAACTCGATATTTGTGTAAGTCGACATTTCCAACTCGATATTCTGTCTGCATACCGTTTGTTACACTCATGTGATGCCACCGCGGCATGGCCGGGCTGAGTCTCAGCAGGAGCTGTGATAATAATGAATGCTGCAGCCAGCGCAGGCCAGCGCGACCCACACTCCTAACCTGGCATTCATGAATACTTACTTTGCACAGTGAGTGTGTACAGAAGTGCAGTATGACACTCTGCTGGAGCAGCTGCTTGCCCATGAGTGCTTGAGCGGAGCTTCCGGTCCCGCTTGTCTCTGTCTGCCAGTGCACTGAGTCAGCGCCGGGGGAGTCAAGGAGGCGCAAGTGCGTGACTTTGCATTTTAGTGCAGTGATGCGGACCACCACACTAAAATGCGTTAGTCTAACGCTTGATGCGTGGTACTTGGCAGGGCTGAGATCCACCAATGACCCCCCCAGACAGGGTAATTGGCAGTTGTGAATTTGTGCCCTTCCTAGATCAAATTAAAGAAAGCACTAAAAATCTCAGCCCACACACTTGGTCACATGATTCATCAAACTCCATTAGAGAGGGCTACTACTACCATGACACTTGAATATATATCCCTACCCCTGAGTTATAATTGAAAATCTTGCAATGGTGTCATTCTCATCCCCTAGCAGCTCACCAGGCGAATCCAAAACAAGGGGAAACTGTTCTTGCTGGTTATGGTGGGAAACTGGTAAAAGACCTGCAGACTTTTGTCCTATCCTGTCCAGTCTGTGCACAGAATAAGACCCCTCATCCCCTCTCCAGCAGGTTTGCTACACTATTCGTACCTCCAGACCCCTGGCATTCTATTAGTATGGCTTTTGTCACTGATCTCCTGGCTACCGATGGTTTTACCACCATTCTGGTGACAGTTGATCTCTTCTCCAAAATGGCCCACTTCATACCTCTCAAAGAGGTACCCACAGCTAAAGAATTAGTACATGTTTTCATTCAGCAAGTGTTATGCCTCCATGGGCTGCATGGGCTGCTTTCCATGATTATTTCAGACAGAAGCCCACAGTTTGTGTCACGGTTTTGGGAAGAAGCGTGCATGTCCTTACAAATAGCACACTGATTGTCCTTGGCCTACCATCCACAGGCCGATGGACAAACGGACTGAACTACCCAATCCATGGAACAGTATTTGAGATGCTAGCTATCATCTGTGACCAGTACCTGGGTTCAGGCTTTACTACTCACCGAATTCACCTGTAATAACAATTCACATTCAGCAGTTAGGATGTCTCCTTTTTATTGTAATTTTAGATATCATCCTAGAACCCTCCCTGAGGAGAAACCTGTTGACACAAGCAGAATTCCAGCAGCAAAAACACTTCAGGATCACTTAGTTTACATTTGGACAATTGCTAAAAAACACCTACAATGTTCCAAAGCTTCAATGAAACTACAAACCGACCGACACAGACGTCCACCACCCTCTTATGCAGAGTGAGATTTGGTGTGGCTATCCACAAATAACTTGTGGTTAGGGGGCCTTCAAAAATTAGACCGTTCAAAATTGTTAAAATTGTGAATTGGTGGCGATCCATCTAGAATTGCCCGACAATTACCATGTCCACCCAGTGTTCCACACATCACTTCTAAAACCCTTTGTACCATCTTTACACCCAGACCCACCAGCTTCTCCTGTACGGGTGGGAGACCATGACAAATTTGAGGTACATAGAATACTAGATTCTCAGAGAGTCCAAGGCCAGTTATTCTACCTTGTAAATTGGAAGGGGTACTCCCCAAAGGATCGGTCCTGGGAGGCAGCAGGTCTTGTTCATGCCCCCCGAATAGTTTGTCAATTCCATGCCCACCATCCTGGTAAACTGCATCCAGTGAGTAGGCCTTTGGGAAGAAAGAACTGTTGTGTCCCACTCCTCTTTCACCCTTTGTACAGGCAAGCCCTTTGGAGCGTCCTTTCCCTAGGCACTTTGACATCCCCTTTACTGGCCCATGAGAACCCCATATGCCGCTCCTTATGACCCCTAGTTGCATACCTGTGTGCCTTCAAGAAGCATCACACATTTGCTTAAATATTGCTGCCAAGATTTTAATGCCCCACATTTGACCCCCAGGCCATTCCCTTACCCGCTCCACTGTAGCAGCCTCCTCCCTGTCCATTAGCCTCTTGCCTGACTCGCGGGCCCAAAATCTTGTGAGGACACAACTGCTCACGAGATTTCATGAGATTTGGTCACCATTTTGCAGGCGCAGTCTATAAATATCGCACCCACACAGCAGACTTTGCTTGGCTTTAAGAGCTTACCTTGGGAGCAGTGTTCCAGCTACGCTTCCTGCGTAGCTGTCCTGCGTAGCAACAGTCTTTGGACAACGACTCCCCTGCTTCACTGTTCATCCTCTGGCGACTGTATCTTGGACCTACAGCTAAAGAAAAATAGAACATCATTACTCCAAAGAACTAAAAGCTGTGTCTACCAAAGAAACTAAAGGTCAGTGCACTGAACCCAACCCAAACCTAATCTTTGTTCTTTAAGCAAACTGGAAACACACCTTTGGATACCAAGTGTTAACTAAACTTGTAGAGCTGTACTTGCTGAACTACCAAAGAAACTTCCAAGTATGAAGTACTGGATGATGATTGTCCCTCCTGTGATGCAATATGTGGAGCTCATTACAGTTAGTCAAGGGTGAGTGTAATGATCAAACAGACAACTTCTGAAGCAGTGATTCCATCTTGAAGACCAGAACAAGAGAAGAGAGACTAACTTCCTGAGAGCTACTATATTTCTGAAGTATAGAAACCCTGAGGCGTCCCCCAACTCTTCTCTGTCTTAACAATCCCAAACTCTCCATCCCCTTAGGGTCAACCGCCAGTGCGTGTAGCACTCGATCCACGCCTTGAGGGTTAAGCTCGAGGAGCTAGGCCGGAACATCTTCGCTCCTGCAGAACGTGGAATTTCAGGTGAGTGGACCACGACAAACAGACAGCGCATGCAGAGTGATTGACCCTAAAACAAGATTCCTGTGATTTAATGAGTTCCAGCAATGTATTTCAGCAGACGCAAGCCATTGCTGCTTAGACAGATAATTAAAGATAATGGGGTAAACCCAGTGTCCCTCAGAATGTGGGTATGAGCAATATAATCTACAGTAAGTTCTGGTGGGTAAGAATATTGTTTCGTAAAACTTAATTAATGGTAAAATGTATCTAACCTAAATGACACACAATGTCAAAAAATAGTCTAGTAATTATTTTAGACGGTTGACAAGAGTCAAAACGCACCACAAACGAAAGATCGATTTTTGAAAGAATATATAATATTTATAAAGGTTAAATTTGTAAATGGCTGTCACATACACAAATGATAGAGCAAACAACAAAAAGGATGACTTTGGTGAAGGAATGTGACATAAAGTGCTTATGAGATTTAAACAAACAATAGACATACATTAGGATGCACAGATATATATACAAGATGTAGGTCCATCCCTTTTCACGAACATAGGTTCTAACAGCACCCTTTGAATTGCCCTCCTCTTAGTAAAAGGGTGGAGAGACTCGGGAATTGACAGATAAATGAAGCGTTGATGTTGCGACTCAAAGGTATGCGTGATTGAATGAACGTCACTGCAGGTCTTCCTCAGGACTGGTGTATGGACTGTGGGCAGCCAATTCTGAAAAACTCCTCCAGTCCTGGATGAATTCTAAGTATATGCAAAAGAGAAGACTCATGTATCGTCTCTCAACCAATTCATTGGTTAAACAGCATCAAGCTAATTTCAAATTAAATCGCTCTTGAATGGAAGCATCGTGATTAATGACCAAGATTCGTGAATCATAGGTAATATTCATGGATAGATTCTTGGTTTTAGTGGTGGGCTTTTTTTATTTTTATAAACTTCATTTAAGGTTTTTCTCAACAACATAACCATGATTGTGCATACAGTAGTAAACATGGGCAGTACAGATTTAGTAATCCCAGTGATAATGCTTCCATACATCGGCCCCTCCGCTATTCCACTCCTCTCCCCCATTGGTCTAGTGCATGAGCTAGACATACAATTCCAGTTACTCCCTGTCCACCTCCTCCCCCCGTCCTCAAAACTCCCATCATTTTCGCCCTCATTTACACTTGGAGTACTCGTTGGGAACCACTCAGCCGAGAAATCCTGGCATAGCTCCCTCCAGAGCCTTAAATCATCTTCTAAGTGCTCGTCTTTACGACTTTTCTTCAAATGCATCTCTTCGGCCAATGTCCAATCGCAGACATATCGCAGCCATGCCTGAACTTCTGCTCCTCGCCAGCACCAACAGCAACTGCTGTAGCCTATATCCCCTTTTGGTTTGGTTTTTGCTTTTCCGCATCAGACCCAAGAGGCAGTGTTTTGGCGTCAACTGGATTTTGCTATTCACCTTTCCCCTTAGTAGCTCCACTACTTCCGCCCAAAAGCTGCACACCTCTGGGCATTCCCAAGCCAAGTGTAAGAAGTTTGCTCCCGTCTTAGACATCTGGGGCATGAATTAGGCCTACCGGGTGACATACGATGAATCCTCACCGGGGTCATATATGTATGTTGAACATAATTGTAATGGATCAGTAGAAACCGAGCATTACAGGAAATCGTGCGTGTGAGCGCTCCCACCGCCTTCCAGTCCTTTTCCTCCAGTGGTTCCACCAAATCTGCATTCCAAGCCGCATATGCGGCCAGTGGGGAGACGCCCGCGCCGGCCCTTATTGACCTATAAAGCAGAGATACGATCCGCTTGCATGTCCCACTGGTGAGTAAGATATCTAGTGTTTGTGTCTGAATATGTTGGCTACGGCCGCATGCTGTAAATATTGATGAGTGTTACAGCAAACAAATGATGGACGGAATGCTGACAATGCAAACATTCTCCCCCAGTCAAAAGATCTGGGTTAAATCCATCGTTCTTTTGCCCACTACGCCATCCCAGTTTGGACCCAGCCATATGCAAATCAGTCTTGACCCTGTGCCCCATGGGAACAGTCCAGACCGAACTGCCAGGCCAGGTCCTCCCTGGACCGGAAACAAGCATCCTGGGACCGGTTTCAGGGTATGTCACCCTTCTTTAGCCAGGCTAGCTTGAATCCAGTGGCACAGGGAGCAAGGGACCCATGTCTGGGCATACCCATCCCACTTAGGGCGAAAAGTGTTACAGCAAACAAATGATGGACGGAATGCTGACAATGCAAACATTCTCCCCCAGTCAAAAGATCTGGGTTAAATCCATCGTTCTTTTGCCCACTACGCCACCCCAGTTTGGACCCAGCCATATGCAAATCAGTCTTGACCTTGTGCCCCATGGGAACAGTCCAGACCGAACTGCCAGGCCAGGTCCTCCCTGGACCGGAAACAAGCATCCTGGGACCGGTTTCAGGGTATGTCACCCTTCTTCAGCCAGGCTAGCTTGAATCCAGTGGCACAGTGAGCAAGGGACCCACGTCTGGGCATACCCATCCCACTTAGGGCGAAAAGTGTTACAGCAAACAAATGATGGACGGAATGCTGACAATGTTAACATTCTCCCCCAGTCAAAAGATCTGGGTTAAATCCATCGTTCTTTTGCCCACTACGCCACCCCAATTTGGACCCAGCCATATGCAAATCAGTCTTGACCCTGTGCCCCATGGGAACAGTCCAGACCGAACTGCCAGGCCAGGTCCTCCCTGGACCGGAAAGAAGCATCCTGGGACCGGTTTCAGGGTATGTCACCCTTCTTCAGCCAGGCTAGCTTGAATCCAGTGGCACAGTGAGCAAGGGACCCACGTCTGGGCATACCCATCCCACTTAGGGCGAAAAGTGTTACAGCAAACAAATGATGGACGGAATGCTGACAATGCAAGCATTCTCCCCAGTCAAAAGATCTGGGTTAAATCCATCGTTCTTTTGCCCACTACGCCACCCCAGTTTGGACCCAGCCATATGCAAATCAGACTTGACCCTGTGCCCCATGGGAACAGTCCAGACCAAACTGCCAGGCCAGGTCCTCCTTGGACCAGAAACAAGCATCCTGGAACCGGTTTCAGGGTATGTCACCCTTCTTCAGCCAGGCTAGCTTGAATCCAGTGGCACAGTGAGCAAGGGACCCACGTCTGCGCATACCCATCCCACTTAGGGCGAAAAGTGTTACAGCAAACAAATGATGGACGGAATGCTGACAATGCAAACATTCTCCCCCAGTCAAAAGATCTGGGATAAATCCATCGTTCTTTTGCCCACTACGCCACCCCAGTTTGGACCCAGCCATATGCAAATCAGACTTGACCCTGTGCCCCATGGGAACAGTCCAGACCAAACTGCCAGGCCAGGTCCTCCCTGGACCGGAAACAAGCATCCTGGGACCGGTTTCAGGGTATGTCACCCTTCTTCAGCCAGGCTAGCTTGAATCCAGTGGCACAATGAGCAAGGGACCCACGTCTGGGCATACCCATCCCACTTAGGGCGAAAAGTGTTACAGCAAACAAATGATGGACGGAATGCTGACAATGCAAACATTCTCCCCCAGTCAAAAGATCTGGGTTAAACCCATCTTTCTTTTGCCCACTACGCCACCCCAGTTTGGACCCAGCCATATGCAAATCAGTCTTGACCCTGTGCCCCATGGGAACAGTCCAGACCAAACTGCCAGGCCAGGTCCTCCCTGGACCGGAAACAAGCATCCTGGGACCGGTTTCAGGGTATGCAAACTGGGGTGGCGTAGTGGGCAAAAGAACGATGGATTTAACCCAGATCTTTTGACTGGGGGAGAATGTTTGCATTGTCAGCATTCCACCAAGAAACTAGCAAGAGGCTGTGCTGGGTTTATGAGAGTGGAGACTGGATGACCGGCTGATGGTGCATAGGGAGGGGACCTCTGCATGTCACTTCCAGGTCAGCCAATAGTTACAGGTAAACCCGGGCAGCAGCAATATAAAGAGAATTTCCCCACTTTTTCCCAGCCCTTCCTGTTCCTCCTCACTTATTTGTGGCTACAGGTGTACGCCAGCAGTGCTCGGATTTCAGGAAGTCTTCCAGTACACCATGGGTTCCTCACAGTTTGTCTCTAAGTGCTCATTGGTAAGTGAATTCATATTCTTTATTGCATATTGTCTTCCTTGATATTTTGTACATGATATTGAATTCCATTTGTCTACCCCAGGGTGCACCATTAACCACAAGAAACACAGTGATGCTTCAAGCTGAGAATTGACGTCACCCTGTACAAGTCACTGACAATGTGTGATCGCTCCCTCTTTCCTTGCGTTTTCCCTCTTCTCTCTTGGGGCTTGCAGTAGTGAGCCTGACAAAGCCCCAGGGGCAGACTCTGTTGGAAGGGTGTGGTTTACATCAAAGGTGCCTGTTGATTACCTCAAACCTTAGCATTGGTCTCGCCAATCTCACTTTACAGATATCATGGACTCTAAATTACTCAATATGATAGCTAAGTTGAAACCTTCAGATTGCTTTTCAGATGCAGTGTCTGGAATTATATCCAAGGATTTAGCTGGCCGTATTGTGGTCTACTGGACAACTTTGGTCAATTTATCTCTAGCTCGAAGAGTGTACCCCGACTGCCTTAAAATTGGACAAGACATTTTCTTAAGAAAGTCCCAGCTGATACTACTAGTCTCAACAACTTATGACCTGTATCAGGACTACATTTTCTAAGGAAGTGATTGAAAGTTATGTAGCCACACAGCTATCCCAATATATCCGGCATAACTACTACTGGACAGCTTTCAGTCTGACTTTAGGCACGTTTGTAGCACAGACACAGCTCTTCTATAAGCACCCTTGGTGAATAAACTCATGCATACTCATGCTTCTAGGCATTTCAGTGGCTTTTGACACTGTCAGTGACAGGCCTCTGATCAACATCCTGAACCACTCAATGGGCATTGAATTGGTTTAATTCCTACCTGCTCAACCAGTCTCCATTAATCAAAATTGGTAACTGCTTTTCGAGTAAGCTTGGTCTCAAACAAGATGTCCCTCAAGGCTCCATATTGGCTTCTATACTTTTCAGTCAATATATAAGGAACATCTAGGGGTCATTCTTAGGAACACTTGAATCCACTTTCATCGGTAGGCTGATGATGCTCAGGTTTTCTTAAAATCTCTTCTCCCAAATGCCATCCTATTTCTTTTGAATACCCTGAAGAACTTTAAAAAAATGGATGACTATTCATCATTTGAAACTCAACCCCCTAAAAACAGAGTTTTTACTGATCCCTCCCAAAAAATCCATTTTACCCATGTGAGTGTGGATCAGCTCTTGCAGGCTCCTAATCCATAAATCTGCTCTTGTGGACAATCGATATCCTCAGTAACAAACTCAACCAACAATCTCAAATTCAAGACGTGGCCAAGAGCACACACTTCCAACTCACATTGCTCTTATGTGTGAGAAATGTATTCCTGAGCCACACCATAAGACATTAGTCCAAGCCCTGGTCCTGTCTCAATTGGACCACAGTAACCTGCTCCTCACTGGTCTACCAAATTTCATACTGCACCTCTTAGGGCAGTTCTACATGCTGTTGCTTGATTGACCTGATTGGCTTCAAGACTTCCGTAGCTCCCCGTCGAAGAAAGATCCCAGTTTAAGTTGGCCTGTATCACCCAGAACAATGACTAAGCAGTGTAGGGTCCCTTCTCCTTGAGCCACCAGCCTTTTGCAATGCTAAAAGGAAGTAGAAATGCTCTTGTTCCACTGAAATAACAACTGCAATTGAATCTCCGAACTCAACTCATAATTAAGACTCCCTGTTTTCACTGATTTTTACAGATATATACAGACAGAAAACTATTTATTTTCTTGTCTGTATTTATTTTTAAATGTGGATAAAAACGGAAATTGGGTGCTTTTTGAATGATTCTAAATACACTTTGCCAAGACCGCCAGGCCAATAACTGTGTGGATTGATAGGTAAGGGGGTTAAAAAAGAAAGTGATTTTAGTAAAAAGGCTTAAACAGCAGTACCTATGCACAAGGGTGATACTGAAATGTGCATATTTTCATATAAGTGCATTGATTTATCTTCTGCGGGTGTACATATCACTGAAACCTGGCAGGCATTCAAGCATGACTGCATATTCATTGGTAGAATAAATGTGGAAATATACCAGTTTCAGCGTTACTTTTTTAAAAAAAACCATAATAAATATGGATAAATACAGATAAAGTTGACAAAAAAATAAATACCATAAAACCGGGAGCCCTACTCATAATATACGACTTGGTACAACTCCCTCAGAACAATTCTTGCCTTTAGTAATCTCCTTCCCTTACTTGACTTGGTTGACCCTACTGGTCCTGCACTGATGTAATCCAACTAAGGTTTTTTATTTACAGATGATTCACAAATCACTCATGATTCTGTGATATTCTATTCAGTTTATATTCATATCATTGTTATTATGGATACTTTGTAACCAAAACTGTTCCTATAGTAAAGTGCTCTAACGCTCGAAGGCCATGAGCATCTATAAAAAACAGCACAAATAATTTTTTTTTTATAAATAAGTTCACTTCCAGGTGCAGAGAGTTACATGGGCAGAGTATCGGATCTGCTCTGGAAGCTTTAACCCATCTCAGCGTTGGAGGCCAGCTGGTGAGGCCCCACCTCCATGCACAATGGAAGCAGAACAACACACTTACAGCCACAATGGAGTGAGTCACAACAAGGTAAGTTACAAAGTGTTGCAATTACAAGTATATATCATGGGCTTCTAATGGAATAGAGTGCAGAGTATATAGAGGGGGTGTATTACCTTTTAAGAGTAGATAGCTTTTTGGGGTATTGATGGGTTATGTGGGTTTCAGGCTGTTTAAGTTTCAGAGTAATGAGGGGTTATATATTGCCGGGTTAAGGTGGGGTAACAGACGTTTTTAGGGCTTTTTGGGCTCAAGGGTGATATGGAAGTTTAGGGTTCAGGGAAGTGATGGTTGTTTAGGACAAATACAAATATTTTTTCAAATATAATAATAAGTATAGTATATATTAAATATCGCTAAATACAAAAAAATAGGAAACCTATTCATTGAATAATAAGAATTTTGCAAATATATTTTCAGTTTTAAGTCATTTAATCTATTAAGCATTTTTCAATAGTTTCAAAATATTTCAGCTTTTACATGTCATTTGTTTTTTGTTGTTATTTTTAATCTCGTAAAAAAGAAAAGAAGCAGTTCTGTTGGTTTTATTTTATTTGGTTTCTTTTTCCCGGAGGGTTTAATGTTTTTATTGTTTGTTCTTATCTGTGGGGAAAAATAGGTTAGTTTTTAATATGTTATGCTGAATTTTGTACAGCGCATAATGTATGCATATCAATTTGTTTGAAAGTGTGGTGGTTTGAGTTGTAATTGTCCTGCCATACACATTCAAAAAGGTGTTGTTAGGGTAAGCGTTATTGTGCTAGCGATGTGCATTGATGCTTTGCAGTCAATAATGTACTTGTGATGTACAATCGGTTTACTAGTGCACGCTGAGGCAGGACAAGCTTAGCCTGTTCTTTACCAAGCTGCAATGGGCATCTGTGAGTAACAAGTCATACACACAGCTGCAAACAAGTCTCAGTTATGTCGATATTTCATTAGAAATTGAAAAGTGTACTTGATATTTCATCTTTCTCAACTGTGTTTCATTTTAGTTTTCCAGGGCAAGAATGGGAGGCTCTCAAGCAGGTCTGGCACCAACTTTGTTTTATAACCAAACGTTGAGATCCATCTGTAAAAAGGGAGAAAAAAGTTTAATATTTTTAAAAATTGTCTGGAAGCACTGGATGGCCAAGATTTTCATCCAAGCAGAAAGAAGCCTTATTAGTGAAATCTTTGGTCAGAGTGGCAGCAGGTTTTTCAGGTAGCATTTGCCAATCAGGGGCCACATTACACATGCGCCGCATTTCCCTTCAATGCGCCGGGCGCACCTTTAGGCAGGTGCGCCCGGCACAATCAAGGAAAATGCAGTGAATTATGGGGAATGCGCTGCCCCCAGGCCAGCCGCGAACTCGTGCTGTTCTGGGGGCAGCGCATTTATGTGAAATACGGAGCACCTGCTTTAAAGCTGCTCCGTGTTTCACAGTGGAGGCGGGAATCCGCCTGCGCTTTTAAAGGGGATTAGAGATACCCTTGCAGGCGGGTGCAGTCACAGTGACTGCACCCGCCTGCAAGGGGATGGCTGGGGGGTCCATAGGAACACTTTTACCCCCTGAAGAGGGCTGCTCTCAGGGGGCCGTATTACATAAGGTGCCCCGGTGGCACAACGGGTGTTTGTGCTCACTTGTGCGCCCCCAGGGCACTTTGGTATTACAGATGGTGCCGCAGACGCTTATGCAGCCCCTTCTGTAATACCAATAGCACTGCCACACTTAAAGCGCCAGCGCTATCTTCAAGGGGGAGTTCCCTCATTTGCATGGGGGCGTGCCCCATGAAAATTGGGGAATCCCTTTGCCTCTGCGCCCACGCCGTATTACCGACGTGGGTGCAGAAGCAAAGTAGCCCTTAGGAGGCGCACTGGCAGTGCGCCACCTGAAATGTGGCGCACTGTCAGTGTGCCTTCTGAGAGTAGTCCTCTGCAGGGGTAAAGGGAGTCATATGGACCCCCAGACATGGGGGAAGCACATTCCCATAATGCAGCGCATTTTCCTTCATTGCACCGGGCGCACCTTTTCAAAGGTGCACCCCGCGCAATGAAGGAAAATGTGCTGCGTGTGTAATGCGGCCCAGGAGGCGCACTGACAGTGCACTACCTTTTAGGTGCCGCACTGTCAGTGCGCCTCCTGAGGGCTTCTTTGCCTCTGCCCACACGTTGGTAATACGGCACGGGAGCAGAGGCAAAGAGATTCCCTCATTTGCATGGGGCACGCCCCCATGCAAATGAGGGAACGCCCCCTTGAAGATAGCGCTGGCGCTTTATGTGCCCCAGCGCTATTGGTATTACAGAAGGGCCTCACAAGTGTTTACGGCTCCTTCTATAATACCAAAGTGCCCCAGGGGTGCGCAAAGCGGGCGCAAACGCCCGTTGCGCCCCTGGGACACATTATGTAATACGGACCCTAATAGCAAATATTCCTGCTGACTATAATCAGGGAAAGAAACGTTATGGCAAATTGTTTGGCATAGCTGGCGCTGTAGAAAGCTGAGTTAGGTGTGGTATTGGTAATGGACAATTTAGAAGCTAAGGAGAACATGGAAGTAAAAGTAGCTGAGAAAGAAAGGGTCGGAGTGGGCCTGCTAGTAGGAAAAGACAACACATTGGTGATGAACAAATCAGGTTTGGACCCAAGGAGGTTGTTGTTTAAAGCTTGTTTTCGGTGCTGTGCATAAACAAAGAATTGCTTTGCCTTTACCGAAGATTATTTGAGATGTGAGAAAAAAGGACATTTTCCCAGCATATGCAAATTGTGTAAAGGGGGAGTAGCATATTTTAGTAGCATGAGGTAGCGGAGAAGGCAGGAGATAGTGCGTAAATGAGAAAGTTGAAGTTAAGCAAGTAAAGAAGCAAAAGTGAATTAGAGCTTTGTTAGGAAGGGGAGAGGGGCCATGTTGATAATGGAGTAGTGATCCATGTTTACTGTAGCTGCTAAGCATGAGTTTATGGAAAAGTGGCCTTAGGCTTTGCTTTTGCACAAACACTTTCAATGATTTATCAATGTTTTGGTACATACGTGAGTGGTGAGTTCATTCATAGGTACAGGATAAAGCGTATCCTTTTTTATAAACTAGTGGATTAAAACATATGAGGACTTCTCTTTATAACCCACAGTGAGATAAGATTGTTGAGTGCACTAACAGGTTGATTAGGGATTCCATTCAGATGCCGACACTTTGACTCTTGCTTATCTCCTAGTACTTTCAGATGCCCCCTCAGGGCATTAAAGCTGCTGACCAGCAGCTGCTATCCCTTATTACTCAACTCTTGCTGGAGGTTGGACCCCTGGTTCCAATCTCTGGGCCATCAGACATCGAGAAGGTGTGGCTGCCACGGGCCAGCCAGGGCGGCATGCAATAGTTGTGCATGGCAGCATTTCCATCGCTCCTCTCTTTTTACACCTGATAGTACTGCAAAGTCCTTCTACTTGCAATACAGAGCAATACAAATCTCTGATAAAATAACACAGCAAAACTGGACAGAAGGGACTTGTTTAAATACTCGGCTGCTCACTGTTGTTAAAAGCATTAAGTTTAGTCTTACTTAAATAATGGATTACTCAGTTGGCAGTATATATGCTTGCTTCATTATACCTGTTAATTAGAATGAAAGTAGTCCATCAAGTTTTTTTATGACTGAAAATGTTTGTAAGGTGCAATATTTTGTATACGTCTTAAGGCTTGTACTAGAATAAAAATAAGTGTAACATTTGAAAGTTAACAAACGTTTGCCTGAAATGATCATGTTTACAATTGGTTCAATGTGAACAGTTAATATTTGCCCTGTAATCTTTGGGTAAACGGTTTCATAGAGGCTGGTATTGTAAATATACATCTAATTTAAATGTAGGAGTAAATCAATTCTTTGGGGTCTTGTGATGAGATTTTGTAGATCAATAAAAGTACCTTTGAATCAGAATTTTATCTAAAATGGAAAAGCCTCTGCATGTCTGCTTTCTAGATGGCAGTCTTGTTTGAAGGTAGTAAGGGTGGTGTTGCCACCTTGCAGAACCTTGTGGCTGTAGTAAAATGTGAGTAACTAAGGAAAGGTAAAGATATCAGAGTAGGAGACATGAAAGGTCACAAGAGAGGAGCAGAACAAGAGCTACATAAGTGGTGACCTCAGCCCTGCTCCACGCGAAGCAGGAGTGGAGCAAAGGGAGGCGGGAGGGCAGGGGTGGGAAAGAGAAGAATAGTCTTAGCATGTAGAAGCATTGCATGAGTATCTCAGGGACTGGGTGGTGAGGCTTGGCTGCTGTTACAGCCAATGCCTCATGTGATTTCACCAGGCAGAATTACAAGTCAATAAAATTGGGTCAGATGTTCCCACAATTGGGAAAACTAGGTGCGGAAAAATCAGGCCAGTTGTGATCAGGCAGAGCAGAATTCCATATGATAATTCCACTCCACCTGACTCATAATCAGGGCCTAAGTGGTAAATCATCCTAGAGCTTTGCAGCTGCTGTAAAAAAGGAGAGCCCCCCAAATATGGCTGTTTTAGTTCTACGGATAGAAGCAAAAAGAGATTTGCAGTCCATATATAGCGGGCGGGTCGGTAGAGGGAGAATTTGCTGGCTAGGAAGAAAGGACACTTTTCATATAAGGGTCTATGCACGATAAT
Organism: Calotriton arnoldi; assembly: GCA_963921515.1. Lineage (NCBI taxonomy): Eukaryota > Metazoa > Chordata > Amphibia > Caudata > Salamandridae > Calotriton > Calotriton arnoldi. Next base: position 1,527,701 of record CAWUFW010004432.1, on the reverse strand, counting down.
CAGTATTTGAAAAAAGTTCTGGAGCATGTGGGCAGCAAATGAAGAGGTCTGAGCATGAGGGTAATATTTGTTCTTATGCACGTGCCTGACAAAACTTGACCTGCTGTGTACTGAACCATCTGTGGATGATGGAGACGTTTTTCTGATGATGCTTTTTCTGGGGAAGCAAGCAAAATCGCTGTTTTAGAAGGATTTGTTGCGTAAACTACAACTGGTGACACAAGTGAACTCGGTCAGTGCACCAGTGCGGAAGGTGAAAGACAGGTTTTTGTACCTCCGCATAACCGCACCCAACACATATTTGGAGTAGAGTTATTGTTTTTGGGTTTCTAACAATCCCTGCAAATGGATCAGGAGCACTGTGGTAACCGGCACAAACCTATTTTGTTATTCACAATGACACACATAAACACACACTGCACTAAAAAGAATAGACACTATCAACTAGTAGCATTTATTACAGCAGAGCGAAACTGTTTCTCAGCACATCTAAAATAGCTACACAGGAGATCATTAAAACAGCAAGAAGAAACATTGTGAACAATGAGGATAAACTGAACATTTCTAACATGGTTACACCCTAAATCCTACTTCTATGCGCTACGCAAAGAGAGCATGGACAGTAGGGCAACTTGCAGTCTAGAGTTTCTTAGGGAGTAGCGACGCGCTACATACCTTGTTGATAGCAAGAGCAGTAGTTATCAGTGGCTTGAAAGCAGCGGTTTCTTGTGAAGCAATAGCAGCCTTCCTCTGGAACTCAGGTTTCTCAGTATCTTAGTATCAGCTGAGACGGAGCATGTTTGATGTGCGTTGGCAGTAGGTGAGACCGTCTCTGGCAGACTCTCCTGTGATAACCTGGACGAAGGACCTCTCCTGACAAGGGGTCAAGTGACAGCCCTCATATGCTAAATCTTATCAGAGATTGGAATTTCTGGCATAAATTTAGGAATGTCAGTCATAGATTATGTGCATGAAGGTGTACGTCCCAAACTTTTACGTATGAACATATAAGGTGAAAGGACGTCAATTCAGCAACTCTATTTTGCCTATATGTCTGTGTTTGTTCTTATTTTACCTTGACATAGTAATAAATAGACACTTGCCCCAGACTGATGTCTCATCAGATGTTATATTTATGTCTCTAGTCGAATGACTTGACACTTTCACAGTTCTTAGAAAGATATGGTCAGATTACTTCTGCAACAGTGGCTGACATGACAGTGATTCTGCATAAAAATGGAAATATGGTGACTCCCATTACCTAAGATGGTGTCAGCGTCTACTCTAATTGGAGTCGGACCATATAGGCTTCATGTCAGATTAAGCCTTAGAAAATTGTTAGCCAGGAACCACCAGACTGTGGATAGTACTTTGGCTATGGAGTTAATGCCTGTGATTTGTTGATTTGGAGTGCTACAAAGTGATGGACCGTAGATGAGCTAAACGTTCTCTACATACATTTAATAGCAGACTTCTGTCTGATGGAGCAAGGCTGCCAGCAGACGCATACAAAGATTAAAAATGAAAGGTGAAAGGACAGACCTTTGCAGGCCACCAGAGCTTAATGATTTATTCTTAGATGAGAAAGGAGAGAGCATGACAGTCTGGGTTCTCCATTAAAGGAAAGACTAGGTCTAATCAAGGACGGTACTAGCAAAGCTGCCATCTTTCATGATGTTCAACAGAATATTATGGTTGATGGTGTCAAAAGTGGCCATCAGATCCAAAACAATCCCCAATCTGACATGAATAGCTGTAACATGTAACATATAACCTTCCTCCGCCATGTTTTCTTGATCATGCTAACTTGGTTTTACCAGATGTGCCCGCCTCCAAGCCTTGACATGAGACATGGAAGTTTGAAAATCGGCTAACTCAGACGAAACTTTTTACAGTTGTTGCTCGTGAAGGCGACCACTAATTATCATGAGCTCAGCTAGGCAACTGTTTGTTACACTGGTGGGAATTTTGTCATGTGACCAATACTAAAGTTATGTGTGCAGTAGGGTATACATGCAGCCTCTGTCTTGCATTGGAGATTCATGCTCCATTGCTAATGTACGGGGGAAAAACCCTTGTTGGCGAACTCTGTGATTCACAGACTATTCAATGATGTTAATAAACACTTTCAGACTTAACCAAAACGCGATACGTAGTTTTCTTCCACGCCATTGGTTATTTCTTCTCCTTGTGGGGAAGGATTTCTGTTCACGCACTTCTAGTATGGCAACAAAGGCTGCAGTAAGGTTGTTGTTAAAAAGATCTACAAGGGAGTAGAGATTGTGTCCTGTGCAAGGGCAAGAGAAGTGTCCCCATTAATCTTTGATAGCAGAGGCCAATGCTTCGGCTTAAAGTTCTTGAGGTTTTGCCCTGTGGAGCTGGTGGGGGGGGGGGGTCGTAATCAGGCAGCTGGAGGGAAATCTTGATAAAGAAAAGAACCTCAAAGTGATCAGACAAGCTTAAGGGATGGAGCCCGTGGACAAAACAAATTGGGTCTTACAGATGATCGAAATGTATACGTTTAGGTTCAGCAGTTCCAGGTTTAAGATTGACATGCTATTTAAAAAAATAACTGCATTTGTGGGAGCCACAAGTTCAGATTCCCTAGTGGTACAAGATTGTCTTTGTTGACTCCTGACAAACAAATCTCTTCTGTTAAAGAAGCAAGTTTTGTTAGTGTTGAATGAGGGGTTCTCTAGGACACAGGTTTATGGACAGTGAGCGGAACCTAACGAAAAAGTCTTGGCTTCAGTCTCGTAGTCAAACTGAGCCTGGGTAATTGCAGTGTTGATGGACTGATGAACTATAATCTTAACTCTTCCTCCATTCTATTGGTCTTGTCTTTCTTTATGATTCTATCATTTTGGGTACAAGTTTGCTTATGCAGGGGGCACTGTCCCCCAAGAGCCAAGCTTCCTTTATACACTGTACATCAATATGATAACGGGAGAAAAGGTCCACAATTTGGAGCCTGTTTTCAAAAGCGGAGCGAACATTGCTAGCATGCATTAAAATTTTGATGACTTTCTGTAAGCAGCCGAGGAGACTCCCTTTCAGAGAATATTTTGATGACGTTTTTTAGTTTTACGAATGATAATAGTATCCTGAAGCAGTTTGGTATGGGTAGGAAATAAGGACAAAAGGGGCGTAAGACTGTTTTTTGCAACTCAAGCAAAGTTGTGGTAGTGATTGTGTTAACTTGAGCAGCATGGGCAACATGGCTGGCAGTGTCCATGGTACAGGGGCACAGACAGGCTGGCCTTAGGCCCACCTGCTGAGGTCTTGCGGTGCACCCAGGCATAGACGTGGCACAGCTGTGCCTGAATAGAGACCACCCAGTCTGCACATTGCCCACATAATAAGGGTCTAGGCAATCTCCCGCGATGCTGGTTAAATACTTACACCAACTGACCTCCGACCAAGAATATTTTGAAGCAGGTAAAAAGGTAAAAGAAAGCTGGATTAAGAAATGAGATGTGTTAAAGATGTAGTTGAGTCTGCGTAAGAGTGGTCATTTGGAGTACTATACACCTATGAAGGTGAAAAGTGTAGACTGGTATGTGTGGGGTATGTAGATAGTATGTAAGTGGGGTTGTAGAATGGAAGTAGGTGGGTTCAAGGAAGATTCGTTAAGGAAGAGAATATTTTGGACACGTGTGTGTGTGTGTGTGTGTGTGTGCGTATGTTGTGATCTAGGCTGGAACGTGAGACTGACATGTTAATAATTAATGTTTCTTACACAGAATTCTGAATGGCTGGATTCTGCTTTGCCGATTTGGGAGAGGTGCCCTTCTTATCAAAAGGGACAGGGTCTCAAAGCTAATTAAAAAACAAAAAAGGATCCCTTTTGTGTCACTCACTCTCTGATTCACACCATTCGTAACTGTATATCTTATATAAGTGAAGAGAAAATTCCTTTTCCTACTGGCATGTATCAAAACTCTCTAAACACTGACCACTGTATTATGTAGAGATGTTTGATTTATCACAAATTGGTATATATAAAATTAAAATATACTGTATACAACATTTCATTACAATAGGTAAAAAATCCACACTTTAAAATCATATACTATCTATTATATATAAAAAAAATCATCACAGATCTATCTCAAAATACTCTCCCTCTTAACCCTAAATTCTTCAAATACACAAAGAATTATAACTAAATCACATAAAAAATACAAATCTTTATCTCAAGTTGCTGACGCAGCGTTTCTGTGGTACTTTAGAATGGTTCACTCCACCTTCTTCAGGACAAACAATTTTTTAAAAGACATAGGTTTATCTAAAAACTGAAAAAACAATATTCAAATATTCAATCCAATTTAAAAATTATAAGGCAAATTTACATTAAAAAGTCTGTGTGTAATTTCTTTCTATTCTTTAATATTTCCCATGATGCATCCCACCATCCTTTCACATACTCATACGATTTTCATTCCTCACACTCAGGATTCAGAATTCTCTTGTGACCAATGGTCAATGCCTTTTGTTAAACTCATTGTTCTTTGAGTAACATAGGTTCTGAATCGCTTTCTTTTATGTAAACCACTCTTTACATTCAACCATCAGTGGTCCTCACTTTCTATATATTCAAATCCTGGGGGCTCTTTATTCTGGATCCCCCCCATACTATCCACACGTTACAGACATCTAAGGTGTATTTCACGTACCTAAAAGAGGCTTTCTTTCTACACTCTTTTTCTTTTTGGTTGTACCCTCAATTAAGTAGGGTTTTCGTTGATCTCTCTCTCTAGAGAAAGAAATAGTTCTATTAGGTTTCTCTTATCATGCTAGGTCATTCAAGAACAAAGCCTATAGGTAAATGCACTTACTTAATATACAATTATTCCCTATCATAATCAGTGCATTGAGGTATTCATTGACAGTCCCAGTTGTTTTTTTGTTTTTTAGCAGGATATTCATAGTGCTTGGTTCCTTGCCTGTTAGTTTTTTGCCAAACCTGTGTGGGAATTATAAAGGTACATCTATATGGTCAAGCGATCCTAACAACTCATTCATATCTGTCCAGTAACACATTTATCCCATTCATCCTTACCTCAGTGTTCAATGCTGGTGTATGGTCTGTAGATAATCCTCCTTACTTCTTTATTTATAATTTTAAAAGAAGCCTCATTTTACTTTTATGATAAGTTTCTTCGCTCGCTACAAAGAGGGGAATCTTAGTTGATATTTTCCCTCACGATCTGCTAGAGTTACAATGACACATAGCAGTCACTACATTTTATCCCTTCATGTAGCTATTTATAAATTTGTTGTATTTTACTTCACTCATCTTGTTTTGTTTCCCTTCTCACATTTTTATATAAAATGTTCCCAAATACAATGTTCGTAGATGGTACTGCGTACCAGTGATACCCGATTGTTATCTCCCTCCTTTATTGCCTATATTCGTTCTCATTTGACAAACTGGTACAGTTTTACTCTGGGATTATCCTTCAATACAAGACCTGACTATTATGCTATTTGAATGGTTTGCCACCGAGGAGTATGTTTTATATACATATTTATAATATCCAGGCATTACATTTCTTGTTGGCAACATGTGAGTACGTATTTCCCATCAGTAAACACATCTTGGGATATGTTTGTGATACCTTTATTTTACATCCCGTCCATAACCATGCTTGCGTTTAGCTGATCGTAAAATGGGACCACGCCCATAATCCTACAATTGATCTAATGAACTGGCAAATGGGAGGATCTGTTCATCCCTGCACCGCGTGGCAGGCATCTCAGGGTGCCTGCGACACGGTGCAGTGATTAATAGGGGGGGATCCTATGCCCCCTCGGCCCCCAACCGGAGGCCGCAGGGTGAAGGGGGCCCTGCTAGGGGCCCCCAATGTCGCTTTCCAACAGGCTTTCCATGTCGGAAAGCCCGACATGGAAGGACTGTCAGAAACCGACATCGTAATCCCTACAGCGGAAACACCATCCATAGTGATTACGGGCCGGTCTCTGACTGGCCGACGGGCTCCTTGAGCCCCTGGAATCCAGCTGGAATGACTGGCCGGTTCGGAATTCAAACCGCGGATGTCGGTCGGAAAGCCACCGACCTGCGGTCAGAGGCTCTCCGACCAACAAGTGAGAGGAATGTATATGGATGAGGGGATGCATCTGGGAATATTAGAGAATAGAAAGAAATAACACACTGAGCCTATTTATGTAAATTGGCCTTATAATTTTTAAATCGGATTGAATATTTGAAGATTGTTTTTTCACTTTTTAGATAAACCTATGTCTTTTTAAAAACTGTTTTTCCTGAAGAAGGTGGAGTGAACCATTCTAAAAACCACTGAAACTCCGCATCGACAACTTGAGATAAAGATTTGTATTTTTTATGTGATTTGGTTATAATTATTTGTGTATTTGAAGAATTTAGGGTTTTTTTTAAGCATTTTTAGACATTTTAGAGGCGTAGATAAGTCAACTGTTTTTACATATATATCAAAAGCCATAAAAAACTATAAAAACAATACTTACATTTCTATTCCAATAAAAATGAAATAACCAAGCTATTTCATAAATATCACCAATATAACAGCATTTCATCATAATTTTAAAAAAGCTGGACAAACAGCAGAATTAATGGATGATATTTCCATATTGCATGGATCCAATGAGTCCAAATAATAATATACATGTAATATAGTGTGAGGCCAGCTCTTGGATGGCTCAGGATGATTTAGTTTCTCACAGTTCTAATCACCTGTTTCTATTTACTCCAAACTGTGCCTCATCTTTACATCTGCTGCAAAAAGATTTGAGACAGCAAAACACATTATTGGAAAAATTAGAGTTAACAGCTACACAAAAACAATTCTAAAATTTCTTATTTCAGATGATTGAAAACCTGGTTTCAGATATCTGTGTCTAGGATGAATAAACGGACAGAAAAAAGAGAAATGTATGCATGATTGTTAGACCTGTCATCCTTGGCGTGGTTTTCCCCCCTAACATTTTGCCTTCAGCCCTCCTATTTTGCTGACTTCATTTTTGCTGCCTTAGGACACTGCTAACCAGTGTTAAAGTGCTTGTACTCTGTCCTTAAAACATGGTAGAATTGGCTCACACCCAATTGGCATATTTAATTTACGTGTAAGTCCCTAGTAAGGTGGCATTACCTGTGCCAGGGCCTGTAAATTAAATGCTAGTAGTGAGCCCGCAGCACTGATTGCGCGGACCCACTTAAGTAGCACTTTGAACATGTCTCAGGACTGCCATTGCAGTTTTTGACCTGACAAAATAAACCGTTTGCCAGGCCCAAACCTTTCTTTTTAATACATGTAAGTCACCCCTAGGGTAGGCCCTGGACAGCCCAGAGTGTAGGGTGCAATGTATTTAAAAAGTATGACATGTACTTCATTTTTCACTACTGCAATGCCTGCCTCTCCTATAGGATAACATTGGAGTTGCCTTATTACATTTAATAAGTGATAATTTCCAAATGGGAGTAGGTAACCAGTTCATGTTTGGTATCTTTGGAATTGTAATGTAAAATCCTCTCTTATGGTAAAGTCGGATTTTAAATTACAATTTTGAAAATGCCCCTTTTAGAAGTTGGCCTTTTTCTACCTTAGCCATTTAGTGCCTGCAGCCAGTCTCTGGGTCACATGACTGAGTGTAGTTGACAGTTGGGCTTTGTGTATTCCTGCTAGAGAGCCACACACAATAGAGAGCTTAGGTGTGCCTGGATTGGCCATCATTGGCTGGATGGGAGGGCGGAGTTGGGCACAGCCTACTTACACTTGAATAGGCTGTGCCCTGCCTCCACACAAAGGGCCGCATACCCCCTGTAGTTAATCTGGAGCCAGGGCAGGGAGGACAAGAAACCTGTGAACTTCAAAGGGAAAACTTCAGAAGCTTCGTCCATTTCAAAGAAAGACCCCGACATATATATTAGACCTCAGACACCAACTCTTCAGTACACTTCTGGACCTGTGGATACTCTGCCAGGGAGAAGGACTGCTGTGCTGGTGGAACAACTGCCACACTGCTGGACTGCTTCCCTGCTGGATTACTGCCTTGCCGGACTTCTGCCTGCCGCCCTCCGAGGGATTTGGACTTGCACCTGAACCCAGGACTCCTAGATTGGTTCCAGGGGATAGTCAGCTGTCCTCCTGTTCTGAGCCACAGGGATATAACAGGCTACCAACCACCTGCACCAGCACCCAGATCCAGCTGGAGCAAGACCCTGACCCCCAAGGAGTGCACCCCAGGTCCTGCACCCTTCGTGTGGCCTTAGAGAGCCTGAAACTGAAGTTTTTGGGCTCTTTGCAACTACGAACAGGCCCTTTGGCGCAGTATCCCTCACATTCACACAGCCCGGCAACGCAAAGTTTTGTCAGCCCGACTGTTCGTGCTACAGCATTGACCAATCACGGAGAGCATGGCCATGAAGCTCCGAGCTGCCTGTTTGCGATGACAACAGGATTTTTGCGCTACAGCAATGACCATCCCCGATGCCCGGCCTGCTCTTGGTGCTACATTGATAACCGTCCGCAATGCTTTCCTGCTCCTTGCGGTCTGCTCCACTGCGAACTGGACTCTTTGCCCTGGACTGAGAAGGTAACTTTTCAGCCAGACTAACCTGGTCCCTGTATCTGACCTACACTCCATCGCGGTCGGCCTGAACTTGTGACTTTCTAGCGGTCTTGTAACCAGATAGCCGCAAGTGGCGCTTTGGGCCAATACAGGATTTTGTTAATATGTGCCCTTACGTAGGGTTTCCTCAGCTCAATGTCCTCTCTTTGGCTTATCCCAATAGATAGTAGTAACTCTGGGCCTGATTATGGTGGCGGAAGGCCCATCACCGACTGCCAGGGATATGCAAGCGCCTTTTTTTTTGCATTGCGGCAGGGGCTGCTAACCACATCCCTGCCATAATGCAAAGTATAGGTGATACGACCGCCGTGGTGGCGGTCGCATCGTAATTCGGATTGTGGGGAGGCTGCCTCATAGGCGGCCGGTCCCAAATCCGAAACGATGGCAGATGGACTGAAGTCCGTCCGCCATCTTAATGAGCCCCTCTGTTCTTTGTTGCAAAAGGCTGGTCACTTGACTTATCCCTTAAAAAGATACAGCTTAAACGAAGAGCTAGCTTGTCAATATAACTAAGCCATGGAATTGGGATCATCATGACGTCCATTCGCGTCTGATGATCTCTCTTGTACGGGTTGCCTTTGAGTTACTCCAAACTGGGATCCACAAAGGGAGCCCATTTGAGCTTATCCTGCAAACACCACAACCTGATCCCCTGATGACAGATGTAATTGGGTATGTGGGAGGGGAGGCCTTAGAGCTTCTTCCAAAATATGCTTATTAAATGCAACAGTTATAGTTAACAAGTTTAATATGTGTACCACGCTCATAAATCTACTAGAAGTTGAACAACCTACCTATAAATATGAAGTCCAAAAGTGAATTAAATGCTGGTCACATTAGTGAAGCTCGCAGTTTGAAGCAACGCACTCCATTTTGTATGATTCACTTTAAAAGTTACAGGAATTCGATTAAGCCATTCAGGTATGTTAATGTAGCGTAGCATTAGTGTGTAAACGTTTACTGGTTGACAACCTCAATCATAAACTATCTAGCATAGTGTAGAAGGCTTTGGCAGTGGATTGTAATGAGGGTATTTAAACTATTATCACCTACAGTGGAACGCTTGGGACTTGCTGGGCAATCACAATGTTGTTTTTCAGGCAATAATAACTGTTTTTTGCCTACTTGTTATGTCTTCTCTAAATACCTAACTCCCCTACTTTGATGTGTGTCCTGGTGCACTGTTCCTCTGGTTTGCTTACTGGTGTGGGTAGATATTTTGTGTCAGGGAAGATGCTCCATCGAGTAGATTGGGATGTTATGCTGTTACCCACCAGCAATGAAACAGTTGAGTGACTCACTGTGTGGGAGAGTTTAGAATGATGTGTTGTTGGCTCACTCTGTATACATTAATATGAAAAGGGGAGGAGTGGGGTCAGGATAAGAGTGTAGCCCATGAAGCTGTGAAGGTGTCACAGGAATTCCAAGTTGCCATTGGGCAGTTTTCTGTGACGACGTGCAATGACCAGGAAGGCCTCACAATTTAAGGTCATTAGCGTGTGCTCAAAGCCACTGGAATTATGCAGTGGAGAGAGCCAAATTATGCAACAGGGTTGACTAAATTAGGTGGGAAGGAAAGGCAAGTCATGCAGCATAATGCAGCACATTTTATGATAGTATTATTTCATTATTTTGTAATTTTTACACTTGTTAACAATATCTGGGCATAGGTTGCACCTCATTAGTACCAGTTTAACACTTAAATATAGCAATAAGCAACAGAAAGGTAACCGTTCAACCTTGCAAAGGGCTTTCCACTACACAGTAACATGTGTTTCTGCGTTTTAGTGACGTTTGAGCTAAAAAACAATTTTTTAATCTGCAGGTTATGCAGCAGATGATGGATTATGTGGCTAATGCAGCAAATCCATAATTATGCGAAAAACACAGTGCACGCACAATCGCTTAATTCCAGTGTTCCTGCATATGTAACAGGGAGGAAGTGTAGGCTGAGGAACAGTGGCGGCTCCTCCGCTAAGGCGGAGGAGCGTCGCCCCACTGCTCAAAAGGAAAAATAAAATGATAACGTATCGTTATTATCATTTTAATTTCCCTTTTGCAGTCAGTGGCGGTGCGGGCGGGGCTGGCCAAGCAAGGGGAGGAGTGGTTTGGACTCCGTAAGTGCACATAAACTGTTTGGCCTGCCCTCTTAGGCCGACCAAACAGTTCATGCACACTTTGCATGTTCCTACCAGGCTGCATTACACAGCCTGGTCAGGAACATGCGCAGGCTCCCTATTCCAGTCTGAGCAACGATCCACGACGCTCAGACCAATCACAACACTGCATTGCAGCGTTGTGATTGGCTTAGGGAGCCTGTCTGCCCGGGTGCTTCCTGCTGCTGCTGGCTGGGATAGGAAAATGAATGAAGAGGACGAGGACAGAGGAGAGGCGGCGGCCGGCTGTTAAAGGTAAGTCCTTTTTTTTGTTGTTACATTCCTCCCCCAAAGCCCAACCACCCCCGTCCGGTAGCAGCCGCTTCTGCCGATGAAGTAGAACTGGAAGTTTTTTTTGTGTGCAATACGGGCTGCAAGGTGCTAATCACTCTACCCCTGTAAGATGTGGGCAGTAATGGCCACACTTACAGTTTGTGACCTTGGCTTCTTTTGCAGTTTATTAACAGCTGATACTGAATCCATCAAACAGCATTAATGCTCAATTAGCGTAAGCTTTGAGGATTTATTTCTCTCATTCTAGAATCTAGGTAAAGTATTCTTAATTTGATTGATTTCATTTGGAATATATATATATGTGTTTGTGTGTGGCTATACATATACACATATATTTACACACACAGACATACACACACACACACACACAATATCCCTGAAAAAAACAAGGTTAAAGTTAAGTTAACACCCTAACATATTTAAAGAACCCTCAGAAATTAATTTGAAAAAACACAGTTAAACTACAGTTATGGTTGTAAATTAAAACTCAAAAAACACTGGAATTCATAAGTTATGTTTAACTACGTAATCCATAACACATACAAAAGCCTTGAAAACCATACCTCGTGCTCCACATCAAATGGACACCAATTCTGGTCAAGTCCTGCGCCAAACCCTCCGTGGGAGGCTAACCCACAGAGGAAGTTGGCCGTAGAGAAAGAAAGAAAGAGAGAGACGATAGATGCTGCGGGGATGGTAATAGTGCAGGCTTACCCTCCAGTGCAGTTCTTCTGTTTCTCTGGAATTTCCTTCACTCTTTCTTGATGGAATTATGGTTTGGGTTTGGTTCTGATCCACTAGGACGCAGATATCTTGTAATCCCTCTGAGGGTCTAGATGCATTTTGTGCACCTAAATTCTTATGCTGGGAAACATTGAACATTCTGATTTGACTGCAGGGTGAATTGGAAGCAGGTTCCATGCCTAATCATTGCCCCTCTGTGCATCAATCAATTGTTGACCCAATCAGACTCTTTTATTTTTCTGTTCGTATGACTTCTCAGCATCTCCTGCTTCTAGAAGATGGACGGAGACCTGGAATGTGGCAGCTTGGACTTGGCCTAGTACCAGACCATCCAGCACTTGTATCTCCAAAGTTCCAGTTTGACGTCATGTAGGAGCCCTGTAGACGTTCAGGGTCCTCCCAAAGGAGGGGTGCAGATGCTCGTGGCTCCTGGGTATGCTCTCTCTTTGAGGTGATCCTCTGTAGGTTTCAACAAGCTGGACCTCTGTTCTGTTCCCTCTTGGTCAGGCTCACTCTCTCTACAGGGTGTAGCTTCTCTCCTCGTCTTCCAAGCAGGAGGTAGCTTCTTCATTGTCCTCTGGCCCTAGGCTTAGCATTGCTGGAATCAGTTAGAGATGTCTATTTCTGGCCTGATAATAATACTACAGAGCTCTCTCCGTAAGTCTAAATGAAGTACAAAGCATTGTTTTCAGAGGGCATTGTGTGCTGCCAAAGCCAAGTCACTTAGGGCCTGATTAGGCTGTCGGTGGCGGTCTGCCCAACAGCCAAAATAGTGGTCCAACCACCGCATTATGATGCAGTCAGAGGGACAGACAGATGCCTCCGACAGGCTCAAGGAGCCTGTCTGGGCGTCAGTCGGACCGTAATCCCTACAATGGGGGCAGTGCCTGCGCAGACACCGCCGTAGGGATTGCGATGTCCCCTTCCGACAGCCTTTTCATTGTGGTGCCACAGCCATGGAAAGGCTGTCGGAAAGGGGCTTTGGGGGCCCATAGCAGGGCCCCCATCCCCTGTAGACTTCCACCATGTGGCCTGGGGGCACATATGGTGCCTCCCCAAACATCCATGCACCGTGTGCCAGGCAGGCACCACATGTTCAAAAACATCCCTTTTTCTTTAGTGGCTTGTGCTGCGGCCCTTTTCGGGCTCCAGCACAAGCTGCAATGGAAAGAGGGTTGTTTACAACCGCCTACACAGCGGTCATATCGTAATTGGGCATTCGGGACCGCCGACTCCTTGTCGAACGGTCTCAAGCCCGAAACAATGGCGTTCGAATGCACGTTCAACCGCGATCGTAATGAGGCCCTTAGTGTGCTGTCTTCAACAATCAAACTTCAGAGACAGGTCTGAGCATTTTACAAAGCTTCCTACACAAAAGTGAGATGCGGCAACAAACGGGCAGTCGGATTTGATTTATAGAGGCCAGTGCCATAGATCCCAACTGCAGCCTGTTGCCAGGTGCTGATAAGGGGCAGAAACTGGGATGGATTTATCAGAAGTTAGACCAGGTGGAAACCGCTGAGTGGACTCCACAGTGCAAGTTCGAGGGGACTGCTCCAAGGATGAGGGAAGTTTGAATGCAATGCTTAATTTGCAAAAGATTAAGTGCTGGGCCCAAACCTTTGCTCAGAACTCTGCATCTGGCACTATGGAATGCTGGGGTGTGAAATACTGAGGGGTCGATTCCGATCTCGGCCGGTAGGGCACCGAATCGGATTCGGCTTAACCGGATCCGATTCGGAGCCCTATTTCCCGACTGATTCGTACGTGCGTCCGGGCGAGCGAGTACGATGCGTGCGCTCGCAAAATTGCCGACCGACTCGTTCGCAGGACCCGATCGCTCCGACCGACTCGCACGGGGACGACGCGCACCGCGCAATGGAGGCGTTCCCCGGCCGGGTAAGTACGATGCGCACCTCGACCGCTCCGACCGACTCGCGCAGTCCGGCTCCAAGGAGCTGTCGGAGCCGCACTTTGGGGGTCCGTGTCGGACCCCCCTGGAAGCATAGCCGCGCGAGTCGCACACAGGCGGGACCCATGGGTCCCCCCTACAGGTGCATGTACGGCGCGACCCGCATCGACGCGAACACGCTGTAGGGGGCGCCCTTGTTCGCGTCGTGCCCATTGAGTCAATGGGAGCCCGTGTACGCGTCGTACGACAGGCTCCCATAGACTTCAATGGGAGTCCGACCGAATCGAGTCCGATAGCATACGTGCGCATCGTACTCGTTCGGTCGGACTGCTAGAGTCCGATTCGGTCGGAAATCTCTCCGGGTCCGGCTCGGTCGGAGAGATTTCCGGCCTGAATCGGAATCGACCCCTGAGTCTGCTTTGTCTTGATTTCACCACATGCCTCTTTCATCCACCACTAAACACTCACTGATTATTTATCTCACTCTTTCAGGTTTTTTTCCATCCCAGCTGTCTTTCTTTAGCACTCTTTTTCCGTCTTTCTCTTCCTCCTCCTTTCTCCCTTTTGTATTTTTGTTGGTCTTGCTCGGTGTAGGAAACTGGGTTTTTGTTGCAGCAGCCCCACACTTTTTGCCTGGTATCTGGTGCAACTTTGACTGACGGTGTGCTGGGTTCCTGCTATCCAGGTCCCCAGGACCAGTGTTCTTTCCCTAAACTGTACAATTGTTTCACAATTGGCACCCCTTTATGATCCTTGTAAGCCTCTAGTAAATGGTACCCCTGGTAACTAGGTCCTTGTAACTAAAGAGGGTCCCTAGGGCTGCAGCACAAATTGTGCCACCCTAAGGGACCCCTCACTAAGCTCATGCAAACTGCCATTGCAGCCTATGTGTCTTGGTGCAGAGGAAACCGAAGAGTTGACATGGCACACACCTCTGTATGCCATGCCAGTGGTATTCAGACAGAATATCGAGTTGGAAATGTCGACTTACACAAATATCGAGTTGGAAATATAGTGACACAGAACTATCGACAGCAAGAATATCGTGGTCAAGAATATCAAATTTAAGGTAAGAAATATCGTTTTCAAACATATAGAAGTCATAAATATCATTTGCAAAAATATTGTTTAAAATATCGATTTTTTATTTAGTGTTATGTATTTTAGTTTATATTTTAAATGTATGTGATGTATGTTTTTTTGTATAGTATTGTTTATGTTTTTTAATATATGTGTTAAATTTTTAGTAGTTATCAATTTTATTTTATGTAAATTTTGCGTTTTTTAGTCCCTTAGCGAGTTGTGGGTTTATAGGGGAATTGGGTGGGAAGTAATTGAATTATAATAAATTAATGATTATTTTTGATTTATTAATATTTATTTAATTGGGATTTTATAGTGTTAACTGTGGGAAGTAATTTATTTGTGAATTAATTAATAATTGGTTGTTAATTAGTATTAATTAATTTAATGGTCATTTATTATGGTAATTGTGTAACTTTTTTTAGGTGCGGGTTGTGTGGTTTATAGGGGAATTGGGTGGGAAGTAATTGAATTATAATAAATTAATGATTATTTTTGATTTATTAATATTTATTTAATTGGGATTTTATAGTGTTAACTGTGGGAAGTAATTTATTTGTGAATTAATTAATAATTGGTTGTTAATTAGTATTAATTAATTTAATGGTCATTTATTATGGTAATTGTGTAACTTTTTTTAGGTGCGGGTTGTGTGGTTTATAGGGGTAAAGGGCGGGAAGTAATTTATTTGTAATCAATTTATTAGTTGTTAATTAATGTTAATTCATTAATTGGTAATTAATTATGGTAATTGTGTAATTTTTGTTAGGTGCGGGTTGTGGGGATTATAGGGGTAAAGGGTGGGAAGTAATTTTTGATTAATTAATAATTAGTTGTTTATTTATATTAATTAATTGATTGAAAATTAATTTTGGAAATTGTGTAATTATTTTTAGGTGCGGGTTGTAGGGTTTATATGAGTAAACAGTAGGAAGTAATTTATGTTTAATTAATTAATAATAAGTTGATTATTATTATTAATTAATTAATTTAAATTTAAATATGGAAATTGTGTAATTATTTGTAGGTGTGGGTTGTAGGGTTTATAGGGGTAAAGGGTGGGAAGTAATTTATGTTTAATTAATTAATAATTAGTTGATCATTATATTAATTAATTAATTGATATTTAATTAGGGTATTTGTTTATATTTTTTGTGTGTGGGTTTTACTTTTATAGGGGTACAGTGTGGGGAGTAAATTAATTTTACTTACTTTATAATTAGTTGTTAAATACTATTAGTTTTTAATTGAAAATAAGTTTTAATTGTGTAATTATTTTCTTACAGTTTAATTTTAGCTGTGGGTTGTGGGGATTATAGGGGTAAAGTGTGGGAAGTTAATTAATTTTTATGAGTTTAAATTTGTTTTTAATTAATATTTATTTAATTGGTAATTAATTATGTTAATTAAGTAAGTACATTTTGTTTAAAATTTAGATGTGGGTTGTGAATTGTGTGGTGTTATAGGGTAGGAAATAAAAAAAGTAAATTTATGTAATAATTAATGTTTTTGTTTAAAAATAATTTAAAATTAAAAATATTTGTTTGAAAATTATTTTTTATTTTATTTAATATAATATTTGTAGGTATTTGTCATATGATATGTATTTAACAGTATAATATATATTTAATTTTTTTTTTTTTTAATTTGTAGAGCAGAGCAAAAGACATGACAACATTATAGTAAAATTGATCGTCAGGAATAAAAAAATCGACAATTTACACTGATACACACTCTTGTTCATTTGTCAACTGAAACCCATAAAGAATTAATAGACATACCAATTAATCGATATACTTTAAAAGACACAGCGGGAGTCCAGCAAAGCCATATAATCATATAATCATTTAAAACTACCCCGTAATCTAGCTATCAGACACAGAAAAGACTTTTCCCTTAAAGTGCTAGAGTGCTAAAGTGCTTTGAATACAAACTGCCTCTTGGTGAACATAATTACGAACACTGTTTACATTAAAGTGCAATGAGTTGGGAGATTCTAAATTCATATTGTTGTTTTCCAAATACAAGAAGAGCTTCCAGACAGTTATAACTTATTTTTAGGAAAACAACATTGAGGTACAATTGCACCTTCCCTTAGATATAAGACCATAAAGTGGCATGTGCATAATTACCAACCGTGCTAACATTGTTGCCTCCTCAAGATTGCCAAAAATAAAAACCTTAATCACTTCTTCCCATGATCATCACGTGCTATCGAACAAACAATGAAAAAAATCCATTAATAAATGTTAAAAACCTTCTACCTATGCAAAAAATGGCAACATTAAAGTGCAGTCGTACTTGCTTAAATATAAAGACATAAAGTGCAATGTGCTAAAGTGCCCAATTGTCAAAAAACCTCCAAACCGCTGTAAACCTTTTTGTTGCCCCGACCCGCTTAGCATATGCTTCTTCAAACCTCCTTATCCTTTGTATTTTGTTCAACCATTTAGGATAGGATGGTACCTCTTCAGATCTCCAATTTTGGAGAATTAAAGAACGAGCTACAATGGAGCAGATTGCAATGCACGCCTCTTCTACTTTGGTCAAATCTGACCTTACTTTAGAAAAACCGAAAAGAGCTACTTCTGCCTCAGGGTCGAGCTTCTTTTTAATTGCCTGGCTTATTGCAGAGAAGATCTTCCACCAAAAACTTCAAGCTTTGGACACGTAAAAATATATGTAGCCAGTCTCCCTCACCTTGAGACTGGCATCGAAGACATGTTATTGTCCACTTCCGCGGGTCGTTTATTTAACGTTTCGGGTGTAATAGGCCAGCCACCGCGACAAAAGGCCATTCTTTTAAAATTGGCTGCTCTCAGGGCCTTGCTTCCTACCTGGGCTATTGACTGCCATTCCTGGTGAGAGAAGGAGCAATTGGTTTCCCGAGCTACTTTTCCCAGAAACTCCTCAACCAGGGGGAGTGCCTTGCGTTTTATCAACAGAGAGTACCAATTTCCTACCTCTTTTAATTTTGCTTTATATAAAGCATTAACCTGATTAGTAGGCACACCACTTGACAGTAGATTGTATTTTTATAAAATTTGCAATCTGCAAATACTCAAAATCCCCGGC
This sequence comes from Calotriton arnoldi, assembly GCA_963921515.1. NCBI lineage: Eukaryota > Metazoa > Chordata > Amphibia > Caudata > Salamandridae > Calotriton > Calotriton arnoldi. Next base: position 1,509,809 of record CAWUFW010004432.1, on the reverse strand, counting down.
TTGTTTCGATTGCCAAATCTACTTTGAACCTCCAGCCAGGAGATCACTGTCTTGGAAATTAAGAAATGGCCCAGGTCCTCGAAGCCACTGTCCTTCCATCTTTTAAGCCGGCTGGAATGAATTTGCAGACCGAAAGTTTTACATTCCTCTAGCTTCAAAAAAATAAACCCTGATGAGTCTGCTTGTTTAAAAAAAGACTGTAATCTATCGGAAAAGTCACGAATTGTCTTATAGCGGGATTTTTTAGGTAGTTTGGATGTTTTTAAAAGGTTGGGATTTGTGTGCCGGACTCACAAATCATCCTTTCAAGAAAAAATATCTCTTGCCGACCATTAGGTTCCAGTAGACGTGCTGTAAGGTCTAATATAGCTGCCTCATAATAAGTTCAAATATTTGGTAAGGCTAAGCCCTCTTGTTTTATTTGCAGCTGTAATATGGGCAATTTAACCCTGGAGGCTTTTTTATTCCACACAAATTCCCTAAACATTGAGTCCATTTCTTTAAAATATTTGGAATTAATTTTCACGGGTACATTTATAAAAAGAAATATTAACAGGGGAAGAATAGACATTTTTAAAAGTGCTACATGGCCAATCAGAGTTAATGGTAAAAGGGTCCACTTGTCCAGTAGGGTTTTAATTTTATTCCGCATTGCTAGGTAATTCAGACTAAATAATTGTTCTACTTGGTTGGAAACGTAGATACCCAGATATCTTATCGGCTCTTCTTTCAGTGCCTGGATTTTTAGATCAGGGGGTAAAAAGTTGCAATCAGCGTTTAAAATTAAAATCTCAGTTTTATTTTGGTTTATTTTATATCCCCCTATTTGTTCAAATTTACTGAATTCTTCCAAAACTTGTTCCAAATTCGGATTGTCCGGGCATAAATACATAATTATGTCGTCAGCGAAAAGTTTCAATTTGGCCATCCCTTCAATTGGAGCTCTAATCTGGGGGTTTGCGCGAATTCTTATAGCCAAGGGTTCAATAAAAAAAGTGAACAATATAGGCGACATCGGACAGCCTTGTCTGGTTCCACGATTTATATCCACTACCCCTATTGAGTCCCCGTTTACTATAACCCGGGCTTGGGCACCTTGATAGATATTTCTCAACATGCTTGAAATTTGGACCGGGATGCCAAATTTTCCTAAACCATAAAAAAGTGTATCCCAGTTGACCAAGTCGAACGCCTTTTCGACGTCGACCATCGTAATAAGGGTTGGAATTTTATTCCTAGTCGCGTAATCAAGGGCCTGAATTAAAAACCCAGTATTAGTGGACATGGACCTCCCTGCAACAAACCCGGTCTGATCACAGTGGATTAGTGCCTGTGCAATGGGGGTGAAACTTTGTGCCCAGACTTTCATTAACATTTTAAAGTCTGCATTAAGAAGACTGATTGGCCTGTATGAATTGATATCCTTACCGTTTTTCCCCTTTTTAACAAAGCTGACCAGTATGGACTCCTTGAAACTTGGAGGAACACTGCCTCCCTGTTTGATATTATTAAACAGTTTCACCAAGAAGGGGGTTAGATCCTTGGAAAAGGTTTTATAAAGTTCAGTTGGGAGCCCATCAGCTCCACAGGCTTTTGCCCCTGCAATAGACTTTACCACGTTTATAATTTCTTGTTCCGAAATGTCAAGCTGGAGCTGCTCCGCTAATGGCCCTGAAAGAGTAGGAAGATTAACCTCCTCAAAGTAATTGATAATTTGATCAACTCCTGCTTGATATCTGGTAGTGTATAGCTGCGAGTAGTGCTCTAAGAAGACTTGGGCTATGCCTTCTTTGTCAATTAAAGAGGCTCTGGTCTTGGGGTCAATAATTTCAGAGATCATGGCTGCTTCCTGTTTAGTTTTGGTTGTTCCTGCTAGCATTTTGCCCACCATTTGACTCTCCTCATACACTCGCTGTTGATATGTTCTAGAACTGGCTATCTCTTCAATTGTGAAAAACTCCTTCAATTCATACTTCGCCCTTTCTAGCTGAACTCTGGCATCCCCCATCCCAACGGGCTGTGTATTTCGTATTTTCGTTGCGTTATCTACTGCCAGCCGGAGTTTAATGATTTTTTCTCTCCTATGTTTAGCTTGAGCAGCTGAGAGTGCAATCATCTGCCCACGAAGAGCTGCCTTAAACCCGCCCCAAACTGAAAAGATTTCTGCCGTATTATCATTTATCTTGAAGAATTCTGCTATCCACTCTTTTGTATCGGCCACCCATTGAGGGTCCTGCAGGAGGAGACGATCCATCTGCCACCTGGATCTTAACCTCCTGCACTCCTCAATCTCCACTTCGAGTTTAATAAGGGAGTGGTCAGAAAATGGATTTATCTCTATTTCAATGCTTGTATAGCCCAAGGATTGAGATATTAAAAAGAAATCAATTCGGGATGCCGTATGAAATTGATTAGAGTAGCAGGAAAATTCCAGCTTGGTTGGATATGCGTCGCGCCAAGGGTCTATCAAAATATGTTCCTGTCTTAATACTTCTACCACTTTTTAGTTTTGGGTTTCAACTCTTTTTTATTTTTATTCGAAGTATCTTTCTTTATGTCTTGAATAAAATTAAAATCGCCACCCAAGATTATCTTTCCCGGTGCCCCCCTAAGCAGGCGCGGTCGGTGGTAGGAGTGCCGGTCGGGCGGTGACGTGGGGCGGGGGAGGGACAGGGTGGGGGTAGTAAACTACGGATTAAGGCCCAATACAGGTAAGTAAACATTTAAATAAATAAAACGAATTTCGTTGTGAGCGCTGCATCGTCAAATGCGATGCAGTGCGCGCTAACGAGATTCGTTTTATTTATTTAAATGTTTACTTACCTGTATTGGGCCTTAATCCGTAGTTCTACCCCCACCCTGCCCTCCCCGCCCACGTCACCGCCCGACCGGCACTCCTACCACCGACCGCGCCTGCCCCTAAGTATCTCACTAATTTTGAGTAGGGCTGTAGTGTCATCTACAATTGGACCGTAATAGTTAATAAAGTTTAATGCCGTACCATTTAATTTGGCCTTGACCCAGATCCACCTTCCCTGGGGATCTCTCCAAATTTGGCCAAATTCCCAAGGAAGACCCCTGCAGAAATACATAGCTACTCCTCTTTTAGCCACCCCCGCTGAGGCAAAAAAGCATGCGAGTACAATCTGGGAAGGAATAGCTTAGGGGAATTGGTTTTTAAATGAGTTTCCTGCAAGAATAAAACCTGGGGTGAAAAGGAAGCTAGCCACCTAATTAATGCTCCATACTTTTGCTTATTTAATATCCCATTGACGTTAACTGAAATAATACAGCACTTATTTATCATTTTTTACAGTGTATCTGCAGAACATATAAAATACATAAAAAATCTCACAACCCTAACGATCTTTCCAAAAATGTCCCTGCTACTGCTCATTTTACTGCTGCTTTTACTGTTCCCCCCCCACCCCGAGAACCCTCCCCAGAAATGTGGTCCCCTCAGGCCCGCAACCCACATTTTACCCTCCCTACTTTAATGGGGTGCCCTGATCCTGCACCCTCGGTGACCAGCCCCCCCCACACAGAAGAAATACACCCCAGTGGACAGAGATTCAAACAATCTTCAATTCAATACTCTAGATTTAAAGCAATTTCATCTTGGAGCAGTGATCTCCCTCAGAAGCTCCTGGGCTTCCTCTACCCGTGAGAGTAAATTAAACTTCCCTTTGACGAGCACCCTTAGCTTCGACTGCTGTGCGATGGATGCCTGAGCCCCCTGTGCCTTAAATAAAAATAATAACTTCACAAATTCTTTGCGTCTTCGCGCCGCCCCTGCTGACATATCTGAGAAAATCCAGCATTTAGTACCCTTGTTGATGGCAAACTGTCTCTGCTGAATTGCTTTCGTCAAAACATTCTATTTAATTCTATAGTCAGAAAAGTTGACTAGGATTGTACGAGGGTACTTAGAATTTGGAATGGAATGGGCCGGAACCCGATGGGCCCTAGTTAATGTTAGATCCCCAGAATGGTCCGGGAGCACTTTTTGTTTGATAAATGCTTCAACCCAGCGAAGGGTATTGGTACCCTCACTCCCCTCGGGCACTCCCACTATTCAAAGATTTGAGCGGCGTGAGTGGGTTTCCAGATCTTCCAGTTTTATCTCAAGGGCGATCTTGTCTGCCATCACTTCATTGATTTTCTGGATTGTAGAGCTCATCTGGTCCTCTAAGTGAGCAATCCTAGACTCAGCATCTTCAAGCCTTGCTGGTAAACCTGCAATAGATCCTTCGATTTTTTCCAGTCTTAAATGAAGAGCGGCTATCTCTTGTGCCTGGGATTTTTTCATCGCCCTGATTTCCTCCAATATGAGATTAAGCAGCGTTTTCACTTCCATCACTTCCATCTGTTGCGAGCTGGCCCCGGAGGAAGGGACCTCTGACTTCTCTTGCGGGTTATCAATCCTCTGGTTTGATAGTTCCCAGCCCTTCTCTGTTACAACATCAGATATATCTTGAAGCTTCTGCCAGCTCTCTAGCTGCTGCTGTTTTAAGATGTTTTCCGCGATAGAGGCTTGCTCAGGGAAAGGCTGCTGATCGGCTGCGGCGCGTGGACTTATGAGACTTGTGAGACGAAGCGAAGAATTTCCTTCCTCTGGATCGATTGTAGCAGAGGATATCACAGCTGCAGGCGTGACCTCGGAAGGTGGAGAGGTATGCAGCCTTTAGAGGAGATTAGTTGTTATTGTTTCGTCCTCTGGGGTTGCTGGTGTGGCTGTACTTATAAACGGTGGGCCCTGAATCCCCAAAGGCTGACTACTCTTTTTGGTGAACACAGGAAAGTCCTAACGGTTCTTAGGCTCTACCTTATTACGTCCTGGCGTGGCTTCACCGGACAGTCCCTTAGAGGCCTCATGAGAAACATTAGTTGCGGGGATGGGGACCCCCCCTTGCGGTAGCGGTAGTGATTGCACAAACTGTGGCTCAGATTGCGGCTCCGACTGCTCTTCTATAGAGCTCTCTGAACTAGAGCTTAGCTCAGACCGGTTCATGGCACCAGAGGCTTTTGCTATAGATGACACCCCCTTCGCTTGTGCTAGGCGCTTTTTGGCTTTCATTCCGGTCGCCACCTCTACCCTGTATACCGCATTTGCTTGCTTCAGGTGTCTTCCCATTTTGCTGTGTAATTTTTATATTATTTCCCCCTTAAAACGCCCCAAAGTTTCCGTACTGCCTGCAGATTCACCACTTTTCCAGCTCCGCTAAATTCCCTGCTGGCAAACACCAAATCACCAGGTCTTATTCTCCATCCTTCCGTCTCCGCTCCCCTGCTACAACCAGCTCCTTCAAAGATTCTCTCTTATCGGAGCAACAATCTTCTTTCCGCTTGTGTTACAGCTGCTGTTACCCAGCCACGGGGCTCCGCTGCTCAGGATTATGCCTTAACTAGCAAACCTCACAAGGCAGGACTGAATGCTTGCCTCGTTACAGGTTCTTACCGGTCGTGGCTGTGTACTATGCCTTTTTTATCGTCCTCAGCCTTCTGCCGCCTCAGCCTTCTGCCGCCTCAGCCTTCTGCATTTGAGTAGCCTTCCGTAGCGCCCCGCAGCCTTCTACCGCATTAAAGTTTGTCCGTAGATTCAGTTAGCTACGATATTCAAGTAGCACTCGTGGTCTCAGCTCGCGGTCTCAGCTGGTTTATCTTTTGCACTCTCGCTGACTTCAAAGACGTGATGTCGGCGCTTCGGAGAAAATTCCGTTCAGCGTTCCGCATTCTGCCGCGATCGCCATTCCTCTCGCCACTGCGGACTTCCCTCAGGTGGGTGGGGCCTCCGTCACCTCAGCTACGGAGAGGCGGGGATCTCCATAGCCTTGGTCTTCCCTCATATTTTTTTTAATTTAATATTAAATATATTTGTATTTTAATTTTTAATATATTTATATATTTTTTAATTTATTTTGTTTTTTAAATATTTTTGTTGTTAATATTTTGTTTGTTTTTAATTTCGAACTGACTGGAGTGAGAATATTAATTGTTACCCCTCCGCAATCCAACACTTTCCCTACTGTTGCACTCACTGGAGTGGGAATATTAATTGTTACCCCTCCGCTATCCAACACTTTCCCTGCTGTTGCAATCATTGGAGTGGGAATAGTAATTTTTACCCCTCCGCTATCCAGCACTTTCCCTACTGTTACAATTATTGGAGTGGGAATAGTAATTTTTACCCCTCCGCTATCCAACAATTTCCCTACTGTTGCACTGACTGCTGTGGGAATACTAATTTTTACCCCTCCTCTATCCAACACTTTCCCTACTGTTGCACTCAATGGAGTGGGAATAGTACATTTTATCCCGCCACAATCCAACACTTTCCCTACTGTTGCATTCACCGGAGTGGGAAATTTAAGTTTGAAGATTTTTAAATAGTTTAATGTTTTAATTTATAATAGAATGTTTTTGTTTATTAGATTTTATGTTATTGGTACATATATATTAATATATATATATATATATATATTCACTGAAAAAACCATAGGTTTCAGGCACGTTATAGTTAGAAATTAGCATTTAAAAAACCTTAGAAATTCACTGAAAAAACCATAGGTTTCAGGGAGGTTATAGTTAGTTGGAGACTTCACTCGTACAAAACCAGAGAAATTCCACCGTTATAGTTAGTTCAGCTAACTATAACTCGCGCCCCCGCAATGCACTGCTGATCACGTCACATATTACATCATTCATGACATCCCCCGGGGCATGGCCACAATGTTTTTTTAAATTAAATAAATAATTTTTAAGGAGGGGGGCTGCGTGGCCCTCCCACACAGGTTCTTTTTTTTAAAAATAGAAGCCCCGGGGAGGTGGCAGTTCCCGGGGCTGCGGGGGGGCCGTGTGCCCCCGTGTTTTATGTGCAAAGCCCCAGGGAGGTGGTGGTCCTCGGGGCATGTGGGGGGCGCTCGAGCCCCACATTTGTTTTTGAAAAACAAATAGAAGTCCCGGGAGGTGGCGGTCCCGGGGCTGCGGGGCCCGTGGGCCCCCGCACAATATTACTCATGCCCCGGGACTTGGCCAGCCCGGGGCCTTAAATACAACGAGCGCGGGAGCCCGCACTTTGTTTTTTTATTTCATCGGCGGGATTTGCGGATCCGTCGCGAATTTTGCCGTTTTAAAAAAAAAATTCTTTTTTTGGCCCTGGGGGTCCTTGTGGGACCCCCTGAGCAGGCCTGGGGGGTCAGGGTTTTTCTACCCTGCCCCCTTTTCTTGTTTTTCAGGCTTGTTTCACTGTTTTCTTGTGACTCAGTTCTACAGTGTCACAAGATGGCTGCCAACATTTCCTGATTTGGAGTGTTGGGAGCCAATCACAGTGAAGCTCGTGGTCGGGAAGGTTCGCGAATCCACCGCGTCCCTAGATATCGAAACTTTTATTTTTGAATTTCTCAGAAACTACTGAACAGATTTACACCATTTAAAAAAAAGGTCGCTTTCTGAACCAAGCACTACCTTTTTGCCAAATTTGGTGTAATTCCGTTCAGCAGTTCGAGCTGTAGCCTTGGCTAAAGTTTCCTATGGGAAATTGATTTTCCGACCTCTATTTTTTGAATTTCTCAGGAACTACTGAACGGATTTACACCATTTAACAAAAGGACTCTTTCTGAACCAAGGGCTACCTTTTGCCAAATTTGGTGTAATTCCGTTCAGCAGTTCAGGCTGTAGCCGTGTCTAAAGTTTCCTATGGAAATTAACATGGAGAAAACACGTTTTGGGACCCCCTTTTTCTCGGCCCCTGCTTGTCGAATCACCCGAAACTTTCAATACAGGAGCTGACCGGAGCGCCCCACTAGTTTTGAAAATTTCGCGAAGATTCGATCAAACGGCGCTAAAGTTATTGGGAAAACAAAAAATGCTTTTCCTATGGAAAATAGGTCCTAACTATAACTACCTACTGGCGACCGCCAGTAGGTAATATATATATATATATATTGAACAAAATCTGTTTGGATAAATGGATTTCAAAGAGAGAGCCTGGAATTAGTAGATTGTGTATGTATGTACTTTACAAGGATGAAAAATGATCAGGCTCTAGGAAGTTGTATGAGGATGTGGCCATTTTACTCGACAACATACATTGGTGTTGTGGTCCCTTTAAACCAACGCTATATTTTTTAATTGGCGGTGGGGGGAAATAAGCCATGCTTCCCCTTTAAAATGCACACTGTGAATCCTATTGATTGACCCAGTAGAAGGTGCAAGCCGAAACGCGTAGGTCATTTTATTGTTGAAGGCACCCTGCACTTTGCTGTTATGGCCCCGTGAGAAATGGGAGCCTTTCTGTAATTTTGAAAAGAAAATAAATCACTTGCAAAAGGGACTTGCCTGTGCCGTTTTTCTTCTGCTGGCCCGGGAAATGTGAAGTGAACTGGAGGGCTTGATGCACGAAGTTTGGAAGTGAATTGTAAACGTAGAGCTGGTCTACGTCCAACGAGCACCCGGAAGTGAAGCTGCTCTGCGATACCGGCACTGTTGGCGTCCAAGCGAGAAGTAAGGAGTGTGCTCCGACTTGCGAGTCTGAACGGTTTGCGGACAGCGGGAGAGGAGGAAGGAGTCTTGGATCAACTGACGACTTTAACGACCTTCACGGTGAGAGATCTGACGGTAGGCGGAGGGGGGTTGGGACGCTGGCGGTGACTCGGTGAGCCATTTGCGAGCGCCCCGCTCTCGATGCTTTCCTGCCTTTTCAGTTCCCGTGCTCCGAACCGAAGTGGCAATATTGTGTCCGCATAAAAAGTAAATGACTCGCGTAGCACGTATTCCGGTAATACATCAGGCGAATTGGTACGTAAACCAACAAATTAGTCTGTTTGATGTTTTTCTTGGCAAGTCCTTTTTGACAAGTGTAATTCAAAACGTATTACAACGTTAGGGGGTGCATTTCTTCAACATTGAAAAGTGAAAGGGAGACGTTGGTTTTAAAGCAACACAATGCATTTTTTGCAATCTACAAAAAAAGACCTTTTTGGGACAAAAACCATCTTGAGAGACATGGCAGATAGGTGGAGCAAGCGAGAACTATTGCTGAAAGATATGTTTAGTGATGATGGTGACCTAACAGAGGGGCCAAGATGCAGCCAAATATCGAATGTATTGAGCACACCACGTCAACAAATGAGAGATTTAGAACAAGCCAGGACCATGGAAATAAATAAATGGTGGGAAGGTATTACCCTCAAGAAATACATCGAATGCAAACGCATCCCGAGGGGACTGAGAATTTTTGTCCTGCCGACACTCAGTGACCTGGATCCTGATCTGCTACTCAAATGGCAAAGTGACACTACAGATTGCTCCATGAGGCTAATAGAGACTCTCATAACACATGCAGAGAGGAGACTAAAGGAAGCAATGGAAAAGATCGCTACTTTGGAGAAATCTTTGGAGAAGTTCTTTGAAACTACAGAAGGAAAAAAGTCACTAGAGGAACTTGAGAGTAGACTAGAAAAACATGAAAAAGAAATTCAGCAAAAAAAAGTAAAGAAGTTCAATCGAGACAGAATTGACTATGCCACTGGCAGAGTCTATACATTTGCACGCCGCTATGACTCCAACTACAAAAAGCAAACTATGGAACAGATTCAAGCACAAGAACAACACAGGATCTCAAGTGTTGAAAGTTCTGAGGCAAGTTCGGGGGACGAAGGAACCCAGATGGCAAGACCAAGGATGGATTTTCCGGGGGAAATGCGATTGCTATGCATGACAACGCGACGAAAGGGAAGAGGACTTCCCCCCCCTCCGGAGGAAGAACGAAAAGAACAAGGCGCAGCAGGAAGAGGCAAAGGAAGGGCAAAGAGAGGGAAACAATAGGAAGAATGAATACTCAATTGCATAAGGAAGATAATCTGGTGATCAATTTATCAAGCAAAGATCTTAATGAAAAACACACGAGCTTACTAAATAAGGGACTAACATTCTGTCCTGATGCTGGTATGGACCTTGCATCAGCTCGGGTCGATCTGTATACATTTTGTAGAAAATTAAAATTGAAAAAGTACTTTACAGACAGGCCCGCTCAAATTCCAAGTTCTGAACACAGAACTCCCCACATCAATCTAACGGGAGAGGATATCGAACCTTTGAGAGCAATGCAGAATCTAATAAGTGGAGAAGAACCACAAGAATCATCACGAGAGGGAGCAACTGCTTTAGACCTTTGTGCAGCTATGGGAATTGACACGAATATGTCCATAAGCAGTGGACGCAAAGGGAAATCTAGATTTTGTCCACAGTTGGCTCCAGGAAACAGGATAGATGTCTTTCAGGAACTGGTGGCAGAAGACCTGAGAGGCATCTACTTAACAGAGAAAGTACATAGAATCTCCAAAAATATGAATAAGGATGACTGGTGGGCATTAACGGACTTACGACAGGATAAGAATATCATAATCAAACAGTCCGACAAGGGTGGAAATATAGTGGTGATGGACCGTGCCAAATACCACCAGGAAGTTAGAAGACAGCTAGGGGATGCAACCAATTATGAAACATTGAAAACAAACCCCATCAAAGAGATCAAGGCTGTCTTCCATGCAAAGTTGCTTCACTGGCAGTGTGAGGGTCTTATTGATGAAGATGAATTCAAATATCTTTAGACAGATCATCCTATTATGCCCACCCTAAATGTACTGCCAAAGGTGCATAAGAGTTTGGAAAATCCCCCTTGTCGTCCTATAGTCAGTTCGTGTGGGTCTCTCCTTGAAAACACCTCAAGGTTCATAGATATCTTCCTTTTTCCCTATGTCGCAGACCTGCCATCCTATCTTCGAGCGGGGTTCACCCCAAAACTCCACGGCAGGCACTCAGTTCTCGGGTTCAGCAGCTCTTCTTAGTCATCTTCATCTTAGGTCCATCAAATCTGAAGTACTGGGTCGAGGGGTGCCATCTAAATACTCAATTTAGGAGCGTTAAGGGGAGTACCAGGTAGTAGCCAATGGGCTACCTACCTTTAGGGTGACTACACTCTCTATATGACAACTTCCTGTGGGAAGTGTGCATTACCCTAACCCTAATAGTCTAATCCTCTCCAACACAAGATAGAGCATTCTAAAAAGTGGGGTCTACATCAGCTCCACCACCTTAGGGGTGCTTGGCTAGGTTTGGGCTCACCTCCTAATCTAACAAATTTTCCCACCTATCCTCTCGCCAAAAAGTGGGGACAGGACAGGGGGGTTGGTATCTTCCACTAGCTGGAGAGGCCTGGGTCACATTTCAAAGGCGGCATGACCTTTGAAGCTTCCCCCCCCTAGAAGGCAGTTCCTGCTTGGACAAGGTGTGAACACCTACAACCAGAGCAGGCTTTGTTCCCGGCCTCTGAGAGTGAAGGCTCTCACCCCAGGAGGCCAGAAACATGCCTAGTGGTGGCAGGCTAGCCGAGACCAGTCGGTAACCGCACTAGTAGTTGGTAGGTTTTCAGGGGGCACCTCTAAAGTGCCCTCTGTGTGCATTTATTGATAAATCCAGCACTGGGATCAGTGTGGGCTTATTAAGACGAGGTGTTGAGTACCAAACACCTTGGTGTACAGTGAAGCCATCATGTAGCTGGGGAACTCGTAATGACGAGTGCCCAGTCCATGTACTTGTTATGGCTTCATTGTTCACTGGTAATATCCAAGGGTGAACTTAGATATCACCAGAACATATCCACTCTCGCAGATGTGCCCTCAAATGGGTATATATATATATATATATATATATATATATATATATATATATATATATATATAATAAAATCATAAATATTAAATATGTTAAATAATAAAATTAATAATAAAATTAATATAAAAAATAAAGTAGATTTAATGTAAATTAATTTAACTTAATTTAAAAAAGTTAAACACACATACATATTAATTAATATATATATTTACTTTAAAACAATTAATAAACTATTCATTTTAATTTATTTTATAATTTTAAAATTATATAAAATTTACAAATATATATATATATATGTCAAGCCCAATCACCCATTCAGAGATAGGAATGAGGCTGACACGTCTCAGGTGGATCACCAGGGGAGTTTAATTAGCCATACAAATATTCGTTCGGCGTAGTCTGTCAACTCGTGAAACGCTGCGGCAGACGCGTTTCAGCAAATGCCTTCTTCAATGCCTGTTCCACTTCAAAGGCGGTGACTTTGGGGGGTCTTTTTTATCACAAAATGTTCACTCCCATAAAGGGTCATCTTGGCCCCACCCCTTTCATTAAAGTTGTAATGTCCCATCCGATGAGACTGAATGCACCTTTCTCCCAGCCGCAGAACGCCGGTATGCAGACCCCTGCTGCGAACGCAGATTCAGTAATCGGCGCTCGAACACTCAGTGGTGTCCAAATCAATGTTGGCCCGCTGGCTGCAACTACATCTCGGCAGCTGGTATTAGAGAGTTCAATCATGTGGCAACTCTCCAGGTAAGGCCCCTTCATGTGGTCAAATACCACTTCCTCTCTCCCCAAATGCAGAACATCTTTGTGAATGCTTATGCATGCCGGGGGGGCAACGCGTAGTATTTCCAATACTTGAATCCACTTCAGCCGGCAAACACGTTGCGCCTAATTGAAAGGGCGTGTCTATATATATATATATCACTTCCAAACTTCGTGCATCAAGCCCTCCAGTTCACTTCACATTTCCCAGGCCAGCAGAAGAAAAACGGCACAGGCAAGTCCCTTTTGCAAGTGATTTATTTTATTTTCAAAATTACAGAAAGGCTCCCATTTCTCACGGGGCCATAACAGCAAAGTGCAGGGTGCCTTCAACAATAAAATGACCTACGCTTTTCGGCTTGCGCCATCTACTGGGTCAATCAATAGGATTCACAGTGTGCATTTTAAAGGGGAAGCATTGCTCATTTCCCCCCACCACCAATTAAGAAATATAGCGTTGGTTTAAAGGGACCACAACACCAATGTATGTTGTCGAGTAAAATGGCCACATCCTCATACAACTTCCTAGAGCCTGATCATTTTTCATCCTTGTAAAGTACATACATACACAATCTACTAATTCCAGGCTCTCTCTTTGAAATCCATTTATCCAAACAGATTTTGTTCAATTCATCCTTGTAAAGTACATATTTAAGGTATGTGGTTACATATACAATCTACTAATTCAAGACTTTTTCTTTTTAGAAATACATCGATCCTGACAGATCGATTCAAGTACTAGATTTCTGTTGTTTTGATTGATAACACAAATACTCAAATGGAATACCGTTCATGTTTTCTCTATCATATACCCTCCACATTGGAATAGACAGAAATGATACCTCTGAGCATTCTGAATAAAGTGCAATGTGCATATTTCAGATAAGCAAGAGAGCCATAGCTCTCATTCTCTGTGATAGTATTCCATATATACATAGTAAAACTGCTTGTGTCTATCTAAGCAGGCTACACAAAGTGCAAGGTGCATATGTTTCAATGTATTTAAATCATCAGGGGGAGAAAGTATATAGATGATTTGTCATGATGTTATTCACAATATTAAAATTGACTTCCAGTGTTAAAGTGATCTGTGCTTCTATAAACATGTAGAGAGGACAATATTTATATATAAAAGCGTATTATGCACATCCCAATAGTTCATATATTTACACAGAATATAAATAGATAAAGAGAAATAGAGAAATAAGAAACTAGAGGAAAAGTTCCACTCAGTTTGATGTATACTAATCTCCAGGCATTAAAACCATACTCTACTACTCTACAACACCAATCGAAGTACATAATATAGGCCACTTATCACCCAGAAACTGGAGGAGGAAAAGTTCTACTTCTCTTTTCCGTCATCTCATCTAGCCCCCACCATGTGTTTAAAGTGCACAGTGCAATGTTTCCTGCCAGGATTAAAGTAACCTGTGTTGCAAAGTTTGTGCAGAAAACTATGTAACAAACATATAATGATAATACTAGCCTCACATCCTATTTGATAATATGATATTATTACATTCATTCTTGGAAAGCAGAGTCATCACTTAAGGTGTAAGCTTTTGTCTACCCAAAACAGAGTCACTCAAGGAAATTCACAGAAAGGTGTATAACTCAGCATCCGTATTGAGGCCCAGGGATTTTCTGTGCCTAGAATAACAATCCACCTTGATTCGGCACGCCTCAGGGTCAATTCTCTGTCCCCTCCTCTGATCTTTATCAGGATATGCTCAATGCCAGAGTAAAATAAAGTATTTTTTATCAAAAATGCCTTCGTGTTCTTTCCAGATGTGCTTGGCCATCACATATGTAAAGTACTTGTTGGTCACAGCTCGTAGATGTTGAAGAATACGCAATTTTAGTTTGTTCACTGTGCTCCCAACATAGCATTGGCCACATACACACTCCAGCAAGTAAACAACATGTGTGGTCTCACATGTGATCCTCTCTTTGATTGTTTTTTGGAGCCTTGGATTGTTGTTATCTCTGTCATGTTTCGACCAAAGTTGCAAGCTTTACACTTGGGGCATTTGACAAACCCCTTCTGGGATAGCCAAGTATGAGGTGTATTCTTATTGGAAAAGTAACTCTCTGTCAATAGATCTCCCAATGAAGGTACCTTTCTGTAAGTAATCTGTACATGTTCTTTAATGAATGGTTTGAGTTCAAGATCTTTCCTCAAAATATTCCAATGTTTATTAATCACTTGTTTGACTCTGTTGTTAGATCTGTTGAAGTCTGTAATGAACCTTGTTGATTCTGTTGTATTTTCTTTTTGTATTGCAGTCGTTTTGGGTAACAACAGTTCCTCCCTTCTTGTGTTGCAACCCTTTCACGTGCATTGTCCAAAACCATTATCGGATACCCTCTTCTTCGGAAACGATCATACATTATTGCTACTTGCTTATCATACTCCACCTCCTCAGAACAGTTCCTGCGAGCCCGCAGGAACTCTCCGTATGGGATGCTCCAATTGAGGGTTTTTGGGTGTGCGCTATTTGCCTGGAGAATGCTATTGCATGATGTGGTTTTTCGATAGAGGGTGGTGCAGATCTTCTCCTTCTCAATGTAGACCTGTATATCTAGATAGTCCACAGTGTCTCTACTGTACTTATAAGTGAACTGAAGATTAAGAGAGTTGTTATTTAATGATGACAGAAAATTCTTCAGGTCCATCTCCTCCCCCTCCCATATGAGGAAGAGGTCATCTATATAACGGACCCACAGTACCACCCTCTCCAGATTGATGATGTTATTATCAGACCACAAGCATTCTGCCTTCCAAAAGCCCATTGTGAGGTTTGCGTACGTGGGCGCAAATGATGTCCCCATAGCCGTGCCTTGGTTCTGCTTATAAAATTTTCCATCAAAGACAAAGATGTTATTAATAAGGCAAAAGGACATCATTTCAAGGAGCATGTTGGTGTGACTCCATAGGTTGAGGGACCGTGATCTCAAAAAATACTCGCATGCTTTTAAGCCATCTGTGTGGACAATTGAAGTATATAGGGAGACCATGTCAATTGTAGCCATAATGTAGGTCGGTTTCCAGGGAGTATTGTTGATTCTATTAAGGAAATCCATGGAATGCCTGCCGCTTCAAGACTCGACAATAGAGGTGTACTGCATCATCCTGCTGCTGTGTGGCCTCCAAGAACTCCAGAGGACTACCAGCCTTTGCAAACTGCCCAAAAACTCCCTTGGATTAGAGAAGCTACTACCCTGCAGACCGCATGCACCGAAACAGCAAAGTCTGGTCCACCAACTTGCAGCTCCCCGGCCCGGCCGGCACAGCAACCGGCCAGGTACTCATACTCTGGTAGGTCAGATCTGTCTCCCCACTGAGTGTGGAGGTACTAGGGCCGACTTGAACTGTGCAGTACCGTTCCCCGGGGTACTGGATGCCCTGCAGCCAAGACTGACATCGAAGAGTCCAATCAAGATTCCAACTGTACCAGGCGCCCAGCAGCCGAACAGCAGCCGTCTTGAAACGAAGTGGGTCTCTAGACCCCTGAGACCCACTTCGAGAGTGTCCCAGCAGCCCTGAAATTGACCCTGCCAGCTTTTGGCCCCTGACCGCGAGGAGCACCTTTACGCACTCTGGTCGGCCAACCTACCTGCTCTGCACCCATCCTGCCTGGCATGGGTAGGGACGAACCGGCTGTGCTCCCTTATCCATAAGGCCCTTGTGACCCTGGACCCTGTTTGGGAGCTCCCCAACTTGCCCGGAAATCCCCTGTGCAGCCTGTTTTTAGAGGGCCCCCCTTTCCAGTAGCACACCAGCTACCAACTCCAACTTCCTGCTCCTGGCAGAATTCAGGATGCGCCCGACGAACTGTTGGTAGAACTTTGGACCTTGGCTTCCTGCTATCCTAGACCCGGAAGGTGAACCTCTACAGCTGTCTGTGCTGTGTGCTTTACCTACCAGCTTTTTCCTTCCATAGGATTGTATGGTGCTTAATTGCGCCTGACTTTGAACTATTTGTTTATGTTTGAAAATTCATTGGAAATACAGTACTTACCTTTGAACGTAGTTCTTGGTTCGAAAATATATATAAAAAGAATTATTATGTTTCTAATATTTATCAGATTCATCAGATTTATTCTTTGTGTGTGTGTCTCATTTCTTGCCTCTGTGAGTACAACAAATGCTTAGCACTACCATCTGATAAGCCTAACTGCATGCCCACACTGCAACAAATAGAGCGTTAGTATTATCTACTTTTGCTGCTTTCAACCAATTGGGGACTCACTCTCTGCACAGTATACTTCTTTTTAGTACAAGAGAGCCAGCTTCCTACATTTGGCGTCAAAGTCTGATGAAGAAAAAGTGCCAGTCCCCAAAAAATGAGTGCTGGTGGACCCCATCTGCGACCACCGGCTCAAATTAAGCCTGGAATGACCTTCACGCTCGTGCAGGAAGCCGCCATTTTGTGCTGAAATTTTCGTGCCCTCCTGAAGACAGCGTTCACACAGTACACACACAGCACTCAATTAGGCAGGAATGGAGGACCCCAAACGCACAGACCACACGGATTTTAAATAAGGGAGTGAGTATACATCCCGCCCATGCGTACTGGTGAAAAGGCTTGTGAAGCAGCAAATTAATTTACTGCAACCAAATCCTGTTAAAGGGAGCAGTCGCTACCACATCACCTGGGGTACACTTCCGGGGCACTCTTTGTTATGTTATGTTAAAAAAGATTTATAAAGCGCTCGTACACCGGTTGGTTTCATGGCGCTGATACTAGGGGGGTGCCGACCCGGAGCAGTTCATTCGTATGCTTGGATGTACAGCCATGTTTTGAGAGATTTTCTGAAGCTCAGTAGGTCAGTGCTTGACCTGATTTCCAGAGGGATGGAGTTCCACAATCGGGGGGCCAGAGTTGCAAACCTACATCCCCCTTGGCGCTTCAGCTTGAAAGTAGGGACAGTCAAAAGTTGGAGCTGGGCCGAGCGGAGGTTTCGTGAGGGGGTATAGCGAGATGTGAGGCTATCTATGAATTTAGGGCTTCGGCCATTCAGGGATTTAAACACCAGGCAGCCAATTTTGAATGCTCAGCGTTGGGGGATAGGGAGCCAGTGCAGCTTCCTAAGGAGGGGGGAAGCGTGTTGCCACCTGGGCTGTTTGTATATCAGTCTAGCCGCTTGGTTCTGTACCATCTGTAACCGTTTTGTAAGGCCAAGTGGTAGACCAAGATAGATTGCGTTGGCATAGTCTAGGCGTGATAGGACCATGGCTATCAGGACCTGTAACAGAGCTGCTTGGGTCAGTAGCCTGCTTATCTTTCTAATTTTACGCAGCTGAAAGAAGCAGGTGGAGATCACAGAGCCTACATGGGATTTTAGGGAAAGGTCATTGCTTATGGTGACCCCTAGGCTTTTCACTGAGGGTGAGGGGACGGGGGGAGCTGTTTGTCCAGTAATGTGGGCCCCACTGATTGTGACCACCACCTGTCAGAACCAATTCGGTTTTGCCTGGGTTTAGTTTTAAGTGGTTGCGGTCCATCCAGTGACGAATGAATTTCATGTTGGACTGAAATTCAGATATTGACTGGGAGGAGTTATCAATTGTGAACAGTAGTTGGAGGTCGTCGGCATAGTTGAAGGTGACCACTCTCCTTTTCTTCAAAGATCTGATCAGCGGGAGAAGGTAGAGGTTGAACAGGTGCGGGGAGAGCGAGGAACCCTGTGGGACCCCGCACATGGTTTTCAGTTTGGGGGCTGTAAACTGGCCAATGCGGACTGCCTGAGAGCGGGCTTTCAGGAAAGAGGTGATCCAGCTAAGGGCTGGGCCCTGGATGCCTGCCTCACTTTGTCCAGCTGAGTTCACACTACCTCGTGGACCAATAAAAACACCAGGGCGCCCCTCCAAGATAGTAGAGCCCACTGAGCAAAGTCCAGAAGCTCTAAAAAACAAGCATTTGCAATGCAATAGGTCTCGCATTTACGCTAGTTTGAGCTATTGACGTAAATGACAATGCCTTTTTTGTTTGTTTTTGTTTTTTAAAACATAAATAAAAGGCATTGTCATTTATAATGCCAATAGCTCAAACTCGCGTAAATGCGAGACCTATTGCATTGCAAATGCTTGTTTAACACTGCAGCGTTCTCCAGGGTGTCACTGATTTTAATGCCGATAGTAGTGTACTAAGTGTAGTTACGTGTTGTATAGCGTTGCAGTAGCTACCGTTTTGCCAAGTTGTACGCTGTATTATAGACACAAAATAAAAATGATATAAGGGTGAACATAAGACAAACAAGCGCCCCTCCTTGCCCCCCCCTGCAGACGCCGATGCACGGAGCCGTCACGAGTGCAGCGGGGGCATTGTCTGAGCGCGTGAAACTGAAAGCGCAGTGGGAGCGCACGAGACGCCGTGAGCGTGCACATCGGCTGTCCCGGCGCAGGCTGAGGATCGCCAGAGAAGACACGCCGTCTATCCGTGCTGAGGCTCCGAGTCTGAATCCGAGGCCGAACTGTTCTTGAGCCTGGCACACACCAAAACACGCTCCTACGGCAGCACGGCCAGCGTGACGGCGGCTGCCTGGGCAGAGAGGTACACAAAGCACCCCGTGAGCTCTGGGGACACGCTGCAGGGCATCGCGCTGAAGTATGGCGTAACGGTAAGGAATGCGGGGAGGGAGTAGCTGTATGGAGGGGGCGTCAGGGGCTGAAAGGTTCTGCCGCGATGCCTTCGTCCTGGCGGGGGAAGGAAACGAAGTCTGTAGCCTTGGAAGAATATAGTGGGGGTCGGCAGATGGCGCAGGGCTGGCTGACACTGGAGGGGTTGCAGGGACAGCTGGGGATTGGAGAGGAGCGACCTGGTGAGATACGCAGGAGGGTATGTGGCAGTAGGAGAAAGCGCTCGCCCAGGCAAGTACTACTCACGGCGAGTACACTGTGTGCTACCGGGGCCGCTGCTCTCTTTGCACCGTCTGCCGCCGCGTGTGCTCCTCTGCTGCTGAGAATAAATAACAAGCTGTCCACACGTGTTCACGTAAGCGCGGCACGCACAGACAGGAGATGTGCACGCGTATGGTGCGAGCAGGAGTTGTAATAACGCCGCGAGCCGTACGCGTGCACATCTCCTGTCTTGCCATACGCGTGCACATGTCCTGTCCCCCTTCCAAAGCAAGTCGACAACAATAGATCTCACTTAGCGAACAGCGCATGGCGCTGCATCGCTAGGCGAGACCTAAAAAGCAGCAAAATCATAGCTGTCTGCACAGTGTGGGGTCTTTCGTCCTTACAAGGAACTATTTCACATTGAAACCAAAGAGCTGAAAAAATAATGATAGCAAAAATACTTTATACCTTAAATTAGATGGAACAAGCTCAAGTAAATATATTAATTAGGAAACTGAACTGAAAAAGGTGGAAAGGAAAACACCTCGCAGCTTCTGCTCTATCTGCAGCAGAGAGTGACAAATAACAAAAGGCTTTTCTTTATAGCACATCTGAATTTCGTCTGAATTATGCCTAATTTATGCAAGTCCATTAATCAGCTCCATAAACCGCAGCTCCTTTCATGAGGCAATAAATCACTAGGCGCCGCCGCAGTGGCTGCTGGTCCCTTGTCAAGTACTTTGATCAATATCACATTCATAAGTGTTTTTTGTTCTCGTGACCCAGGATGTGAACTCTCCTCTGAAGCATTTAATTTAGCAAATGTGGTCTTGGATGAAGTCCTGCATGAAATTACTTATGATATTTCATGCCCCCTTCTCGCAGCAGTGATGCTAACATTGCGCTTCAAGAAGCAGTCAATTATTTACATGCATAAGATGCAATGTTTTATTTATTTATTTATGTATTTATTTTATGTATCTATATATTTGATTTGACTGTTTTGTAAAGAGATACATGAATTCGTGTGGTTGTTTTACTGCGCTCACCAGTCATGAATAGGAGTGAATCAGCTGTAACAGTCAATTTATGACGTGGTCTCCCTAAAGAGTGTGTTGGTGGCCCTGTTCTTGCACCTTATTATGAGTTTGGTGATTCGATGGACCACCAAACTCACAGTGGCATGTGGCCACCGGTGGTCTAAACTCCCTATTACAAGTAGGGTGGTCGGACCGCCATGGGGTCGCGCATCGGTCTTGAGTCCGCAATATGCTTGGCGGGGCCGCATATTACAAGTTTCTTCCCCGCCTCATCTTTCACAGCGGTGAGCCCGCCGTGAAAAGTTTGGTGGTGAGGAAACAAGGGCCCCTTGTGCCTCAGGGCCTGGGGATACATGCAGGGGGTACATGGTGTGCCCCCTGAATGCATGCTCCCCCAGTTCCTGCAGGGCATGGACTTTAAAGTCCATGCCCTGCAGGAACTTGCTTTGGCATTCCCATTGCAGTGCCTTTTTTATAGGCACCGCTGTGGTACTGCCAAAGAACAGACCGCCAGTGACGAGGGATCTGGGAGGTTTTGTGGATGGTGGTCAGCTGGTGGCTGATCTTGTCACTTCCGAGGTTGAAGAGTCGATGGTGGCATGGGTCGGAGGGTGCTACAGAGTGGATGGAGTTCATTAAGGGGGTGGTGCCCAATGAACTGAGCTGTTCCAATGTGGTGAGCGGGTGGTTGGTGGCAGTCTTCGTGGGCGTGAGAAGGCTGAGGAGGTCGATGAGTTGGGGGGGTTAAAGTTTCTGTATATGGTGGCTATCTTGTTGTGGAAGTAGTCTGCTAAAGCGTCTCAGAGTTCCTGTGAGGTGGGGCTCGAGTTTTCAGTGGCTGATGGGCAGGTGAACTCTCTGACGATGGTGAAAATTTCCTTGGTCTGATTTGCGCTGACCTTGATGCGGTTTGCCAGGGCTTCCTTTTTTGCATCTTTGAGTTGGTGGGGGTAGTTGTTAGGGGCGGACTTGAAGGTGGCTCTGTCATTGTCGTTTCTGCTAGTGCGCCATCTTCTTTCTAGTTGTTTGCATCTGCGTTTCACTGCGCTGAGTTCTGGGGTGTACCAGCTGGCTCATTTGGTGGATCTGTGCGTTTTGGCTGATTTGATGGGGGCAACTTGGTCGGCGGCGCTGGTGATCCAGGTGTTGAAGTTCTCTACTGCCTGGTTCAGGTTGGTGGATACGTCAGGATGGGTGATGCCGAGGGCTTCAGTCCAATGGTACTGTGTGACTTTAGTCCAGCTGCGGAAGGGGGCGCTTTGGCAGTTGGGGGTGGTGTGGGGTGGTCCAGCGATGGTGAAGTGGACAATGAAATGGTCGGACCAGGTGAGTTCTGTGGTGTGGCTAAATCTGACTGAAGTGAAGATAGGGTCCAGCATGTGTCCTGCTCTGTGCGTGGGATCTGAGACCAGCTGCGGGAGGCTGATGTTGCCCATTCATCCCAGGAGATTGGTGGAGTTGGTGTCTGTGGGGCCGTCAAGGTGGAAGTTGAGCTCTCCCAGGAAGGTGTAGTGTTCAGATTCAATATGATCAAAAGCCACAGAAAAAAATCAAAAATCAAAGGTCAAAATGAAGCTGTGGCTGGCATTGTTATAATACCTTAACACATGGGTAAAAAACCTCAAAAACTTCACCTAAAAAATCTCGGTTAAAGTAGAGTTATGGTTACGAGTTAAAACCGAAAACCAACTGAAATTCACAAGTTATACCTAGGACCACATCCCATAACTCACACAGCTGCATTCAAAACATAACTTGGACACTCGCATAATGCCGTTTGACGAATCTGCACAAAACATTCTAATAAAAAAGTTCCAGGTGCTCAAAAAGTGACATTTGCCGTTTTACCTTCTATGGAATTCAATGCACTTTGATGCAAAAACATGTGTGGCTTGGTATGAAAGTAAAACTTTACTCAAGAAAGTTTATTTGCTTGTAAATCTGTTCAGTAGTTTTGAAGAAACTAGTGTTTAAAAATTGATTCCGTCCGGGCATGAAAACTTTAAAATATAGAGCCTAAAATATCGAATTTTAGTGGACAAAAGAGCTTTTTCTCCCATGGCCAATTTAGGTCAGCTGGTATTGTGAACCCGAAGCTCTCTGATTGGCTAGCTGCAAAAGAGAAAAATCTGTTGCAACCGCCTTTACAGGATTTGGGAGCTCAGGTACTAAGGGGGTCATTATGATAGCTGGCGGATCGCCACCGCCCATATGGCGGTGGCGATCCGCCCGCTATTTTCCACCGCCCGCATTCCATTTCCCCCCCGCCATATTACGATGGCGGGGGGAGCCCGGCGGACGGAAAGACCGTCCGCCGGTTTTCCGCCGGTCTGACCGGGCGGAAAAGGGCTCTAATATGGTGGCGGTGTCTGCAAGACACCGCCATCCATATTAGCATGCAGGCGGAGATGTGCCTTCCTATGGCGGCATTGCCGCCATGGAAAGGCATGTGGTCTTTGCCTTTGGGGGCCCGTAGCGGGCCCCCAGAAAGTTGGGGGGGGGGGGCTGCACATGGGTGCCTATGGTACCCCCCTGCATTGGCATGGTCAAAGTGGCAGGCACCGCACGGTGCCTGTCCCCTTGTGCATGCCAATGCTCGACGTATATTCCCAGCATTGTGGCGGGCGGTGCGGTGAGCACCGCCCGCCACAATGCTGGGAATAGGGCTTGCCACCGCCACGGTGGCGGTGGCATCCTAATCTCAGGTGCAGGACCGCCGCACCCCTTGCTGACGGTCCCGCATTCCGTTGCGGTGGCGGGCGGACTTTGTCCGCCCGCCATCGTAATGATGCCCTAAGTACCAGAATCTTTAAAAAAAAAACTGGGCTAGATGTGCTAATGACTCAAATAATGAGAAAATCTGAGAGCTCCGCCCCTGGGTATTTTCCATCAGTTTTAAACCTATAAACATCCATTAATATTGTCCCTACACCACAGACATATTAATATAGCCTTTATATGCTGTTCTTGAAAACATGGCTATATCAGGCGCTGGTCAAATGCTTTTTAAAAAAAAAAATATTTTGTTAGCATTTTCAAAAAGCATAGATTAAATAAACAATGCTTTGCTATATGTAGTTTTGATGACTAACAGGGTCCTTATGACAAACAGTGTACAAAAAATGTACAGATGTGTCTTTGCGTCCACAGTCCCCTAGGTGAATAATGGTCCACAATTGATAAATAGCTATGCATAATGGCTCAGAAAAATCTCGCAAGGGCGGGTTAAAAGGAAAAAAGTGAAGCAACCCATCTGAACAAGCAGGGTCGGACTGGGAACGAAAATAAAATAAGCCTGGGCACCAAAGTAATAGTGGCACCCATTCACGAATTGGGGAGAAAAAGAGTGACCCTCATTTGCATCGTATCTACTTGGAGATATGTGACATGCCACCTAGTTGGGAATTGAGAGGTTTGGAGCCACAGGATGTTTAGTGTCGTTGCCGAGACTCGAACCCGGTTCCCCAGCTTCAAGGTCGACCGCTCTAGCCGTAAAGCTACATCCTCTCCCCTAACATTCCATCTCTTCTACTCACAACCTCCATTGCAACTGCTTTCAATGCAATACTAGCACTCCCAAGCCATCTTCTTCATTCCCTCACGCATATGGTATGTATGTACGTATATAGTATTTCTATAGTGCGAACATAGCCAAAAGGTAGCAGAGTGCTGTATATGGTCAAAGACAATTTTGTCCCACATGTTTACTATGACGCAGCATCACTTTCCACCTCACCTGTCCTCCTTCCCAACTTTTTGACAAACGTTGAGGGTAGTGGAAATTTTAAAGTGACATTTTCTGTAACAGTTTTTATTTTTGTTCTGGGGAACTAGGTACAAAGAGGAGCAAGCAGCTTAATTTACATTAAAGAAATTGAGAGCTTGTCCCTTAGGAGGTACATGGAAAGTGATGCATTGACCTTTGGAAATACATTATGGTGCCACCAGCAATCAATTCACATTGCTAAAGTTGCAAGAGATGGAGTCATGGACAGTTTGTAGATGAGATAGTTAATAGTCTGCAAGACTGAAGTAGAGCGAATTTCCATAATCCAGACTGAAAGATATGAGTAGCAAGATTTGCTGAGAACCATAAGTATGCAAAAAGGAATCAGTGACACTTTGTCTATCTTCGCTTTTAAGTCAGCACCACTTAGTATTCCGGAACCTGTAGATTCAGATCTCCGAATGTAAGCGTGGACACAGAAGTCCAAACATGGATAGTACTGTTAACTAAAAAGCCAGGACAAGTTTGATGTGTCACACAGTGGCAAACTGATTACTGCTTGTACCATTGATAGTCGAGCTTGAAGGAGCTAGGGCCATAATTGGATCTTTCCTTATCTTTAGCTCTTCTTCTTGCTGCACCTTTTTCACAATGTGGGGGAGTATTTGATATGTCAGTGAAAATCTCATTTCTGGAGGCAATTGTGGACAGAACAGGACCTGTTTCTGCATTCTGTACCGCTGACCCCGGTGCACAGGCCAGGTCCTCTCACAGACCTTTTGCCACTACAATGCATAGAACCATTGCCCATAGACACTTATAAGTACAGCCTAAATGTTAATAATAGTTTAGCTGAAGAGCTAACAATATTCAAGATGCGGAGTTGGGATGCAGCTATATATATTTCATATTTCTTTCTTTTTGTTAATATTCATATAACATGAATATACCACATAATATGTAGACATTTTGGGCCTCATTACGATGTTGGTCGGTAAGCCTCTGACTGCTAGTCGGAGGCTTACCGACCGACACCATAGATTTACAGTCCAACTGCCGAATTTCAATGTCGGCGGTCGGAGTGGAAACCAGCCAGTCAATCCGATAGTGTTCCAAAGGGCTCAAGAAGCCCAACGGCCAGTCGGAAACCTTTCATAATCAGTTACGGACGGCGTTTTCGCCGTCGGGATAATGATGTCAGTTTCTGACAGCCTTTGCATATTGAGCTTTCCGACATGGAAAGGCTGATGGAAAGCGACTTCCCTCCGCATCCTATGGTTGCGGGCCTGGGGGGCACCTATGGTGCGCCCTGAAAATCCCTGCGCCGTGTGGCAAGCACCATGTGGTGCCTGCCACATGGTGCAGGGACTTACACAAGTTCCCATTGAGAAATTGGGAGTTTGCGACTGCATCATGTGCAGTCGCATCGTAATCCGGTGTTCGGAACCGCCGACCTACAGTTGGTCGTTTCCCACACCGAGAAGGTGTTGGTCGGAGGCAACTCCGAACGACATCGTCGAGGCCTGAGGATGAAATGCATAGAGGAGTACTTGAATGGGGTGGAGGAAGCATAATAGTAAGATTATAATATATTTCTTAAGGCAGTGAATGCATGTAACAATCTCCCAGGATAAATGTTTGTCCCTAAGAATAGAAGGAATTAAAAAAGGACTGGGACGTGTACCTATGAGCAGTGGTACTAACTAAGCAAGGAGAAAGTTTGATGACATGTGAAGTAAGTGCGTAGTGCTCTGAACTTTCATTACTCAATGCATGAATAGAACATCTAGTCAAGATATCTACTGTATATCCTGATTCTTGTATTTCTGAAAACGTGAGTACACATGACAGAATGTACAGAAAAACCTGGAATAGATGAGTTGTTTATGCGTGGGAGCGGGACAGTTCACAGATATGTTAGTGCGCCCTGCATAATCATGGCAATGACAGAATGGAAGTGATTACAATCACCTTATGGGTACATAGATAAAAACGTGAATGAGATTCCAGTGACATATACAGCATATTGTGGTATTATGTTACCTCAGATTAACATGAGGAAGCGCCAATGCTCTGCCCACCTTGCCTTTGTTATTACGTGAATTTGAGCTGCGTGCGACCAGCCACCACCTGCTGTACTAGTGCTACATTATCATTACAAAGAGAATAAGTTCACAAAATCAGCCCATATATGCCTACAAAAGTGGCCCACCACAAATAGAAAACCAGCCCACCACACCCTAAAACAACTACTGGTGCCTAGTATGGAACATTCGTATAGATGTAAAAACGTGTGTTTAATGCATGTAAAAATGAAGACAATGTTCACATATGCATTCAAAAAAGTGTAGTTTGGGCCTGAAGCCTACTCGTTATGAATCTGTGCATTGCTAAACGCTGTAGTGCCGAGGTCCAATTGTGTTGCAGAGGAGTGGCTGCCGAACGCCAATGTCGAAGGATACAGATTTTGAGTATAATGAAAATTAAAGAAAGATACTAATCTACTTCTAGGATGTTTGGTTGTCTTATTACAAATGATTGACAACAGTGTGCCTTTTCCCATTTTAATGGATGAACTTGGTCTGCATTAAGTTGCCGTTGCATTTCGAGCAGCTGAATACAGGTTGAAGGAGCACCTGTGGCCGGCACCTATGTAAAGGACTATTCGCGGGTGTGCTTGGCTATCATCCTTTCCACAGCTACGGGATTTGTGTATTCAGGGTATTCTAAGTTGGCTGTTATGCCTTTTACTGACCAACAAAATAAAACAAAGTGTGATATTGTGCCGTAGCTTTTTATAGCAGTTAATCCTCCTCTTTAATATCCAGGTCTGGATGAAGGAGTGCCACGTGGGGTGACTTAGCAAAGACCTGATGAATGGAAATGTAAGAATCAGTTTAACTGAAGGTAATTATCAGGCATGTCACTGTAGAACTTGTGTCCTGAGGGCCTGAGACATATTCATCAGCCCCTTCCATTAAGGAGATTTTCAAAGACTGACTTGTTTTATTAATGTCTGCGCTGCTCAGTAGTACCTCAGCACCCTGGTGTCTTCTGGGGATCACTGACACTATATCAAGGTAAAGATTATTTTGACAGAAATATTGTGTCGAAAATATTGTTTACCAAAATGTAGTGTCCCTATGCTTACAATAAATAAAATATCATTTAACACTAATATCATTCAAAACATACAAAAATATTGTTTTTAATATATAGTTTAAAAAGTCAATCTTAAATATTTTAGTATATAACATCAATATAATGTACATTACATAAATTCCACTAATACTTAACTCTATATGTATATATATATATGTGTGTGTTTATATACATGTATATATATATATATTTATATATATGTATGAATAAATTATAACACAATTATTAAAAACATATATTTTACATTATATTAAATTAATTTTGTTAATTTTTTTAATTGAGTACTGTGAAAAGCATATGTATTTATATATTATATATATATTTTTAAATAAAACTTGTAAAATATTAACAATTCAATAACAAAATATTAAATAAATTACCAATACATAAAATATAAAAAATGTAAAAACAAAAAAAACACTGTTAAAATGTTTTATATAAAAATATAAAAAAATTAAAAAATAATATAAAATTAAAAAAATAAACAAATACAAAATATGTAACCAATAATAAGAAAAGTATTAGAATCTGGGAATATTAGATACACTTTTCCCACTCCAGTTCAAGCAACAGTAGGGAAACTGTTGGACTTTGTAGGGGTTAAATTTATTATTCCCACTCCAGTCTAACCAACAGTAGGTAAAGCATCAGATTTTAGAGGGATTGC
Source organism: Calotriton arnoldi (assembly GCA_963921515.1). NCBI lineage: Eukaryota > Metazoa > Chordata > Amphibia > Caudata > Salamandridae > Calotriton > Calotriton arnoldi. The sequence goes on along the minus strand of CAWUFW010004432.1, from coordinate 1,481,922 downwards.
ATTTACTACTCCTATTCCAGTCAGTGTAATAGTGAAGAAAGTGCTGGACTTTGAAGGGGTTAAATTTACTACTCCCACTCCAAACAGCACAACAGTAGGGAAAGCGTTGGCCTTTGAAGGGGTTCAATTTATTAATCCCACTTCAAACACCAAAATATTAAGGAAAGCGCTGGACTTCAGAGGGCTACAATTTACTATTCCTACTCCTGTCTGTGCAATGGTAGGGAAATCGTTGGACTTCGGAGGGGTAGGATTTACTGTTCCCACTCCAGTCTGTGCAACAGTAGGGAAAGGGTGGGTTTTGGAGGGAGTTTTGAGGGGTTAAATTTGCTATTAAAATTCCAGTCTAAGCAACAGTAGGAAAAGTACTTCACATCAATCCCATTACATATTTGAATAACGCTATTAATTTAGAAAAAATATTAAAGTCTTAATATAAGCATTATTAATTAACATAAAAAATATATGTACATTTATTTATAAAAACTGAACAATTTACATAAGTAATCAATTAAATAATTAATCAGCAATAAAACAATCATCATTTACTATTTTAATATTAATAATTTCCTATTTAAAAAAAAAAGATTATTTACTATTTAAAATCTCCACCCTATACGCCTACCAACATAGCAGCCCACGCCTAAAATAAATACGTATAGCACAATTCACATAATTGATAATCAATTAAATAATTAATTAATAATAAATTGTTAATTATTACTTAATTAACTTCCCCTATATCCCTACAAACCCAGCAGCCCACACTTAAAATATAACTACAATATATAAGTATTATACAATTTACATAATTAATAAACAAATAAATAATTATTTAACAATTAATAATTATTTTTTAATTAATTATTACTTAATTTACTCCCCGCCCTAAACCCGTACAAACCTAGAAACCCACACCTAATATATAACTACAATATATAAGTATTACACAATGTACATAATTAATAATAAATAAATAATGAATTCTAATTAAATAATTATTTGTTAATGAATTTTACGTAACTTCCCATCCTATATCCCTACAAATCTAGCAACTCACACCTAAAATATAACTAAAACAATACAGTATTACATAATTAATATCAATCACATATTAATTAAAAAGTATTAATTAAATAATAATTAATTAGTACTTTATTAACTTCCCACCCTATCCCCCTACAAACCCAACAACCCGCTTTGACACTATAAATTACTATTAACAATTAAATAAGAAAAAATCAAAAGCACTTAAAATTACAAACTAAGGGCACCATTACGATGGCGGGCGGACAAAGTCCGTCCGCCACCGTAACGGAATGCGGGGCCGCCCGCCAGGGGTGCGGCGGTCCCGCTGTGCTGATTACGATGCGCCCGCCACAGTGGCGGGCGCATCACACATATTTTACATTGCGGCGGGCGGTGCTGCAAGCAGCACCCGCCGCAATGTAAAACAGCATGTTGTGCATTTGCATGCACAACGTGACAGGCACCGCGCGGTGCCTGCCACCTTGTGCATGCAAATGCAGGGGGGGACCATAGGTACCCCCCATGTGCACCCCCCACCCCCCAACACCCTGGGGGCCCGCAACAGGCCCCCAAAAGCAAAACGCCGCCATGGAAAGGCTGATCTTCGCCAACATCCTGATATGGATGGTGGTGTCTTCAAGACACCGCCACCATATTAAACATGTTTTCTGCCCGGTCGACGAGTCGACCGGCGGAAAAGCGGCGGACGGTCTTTCCGTCCGCCGCGGACCGCCCAGCCATCCTAATATGGCGGGGGGTCTTTCTGGTGTGGATGGCGGGCGGTTCGCCCCCGCCGGGCTGGCGGTGGCGAACCGCCCGCCATCCTAATGGGCCCCTAAATTTCTAAATATAAATAACAACTATACAAACAATAGTAACGCATAAAATTAATATTTGAACTTAAACACATTAAAATAATTAAAAAACAATGTTTTTTACAACTGTATTACTGAAAACTATATTAAAAACAACAACATCCTTAAAAACGATATTACTTACCTAAAAAAACAATATCCTTGACAACAATATTTTTGCATCACAATATTTTAGTATTACGATATTTTATTTCTGGTATTTCTGTCTCCCGATATTTATGACTCAATATTTTGTCCAACCACCCCCTTCTGGTGTTTGGAGCTTTATAAACACTGATTTGATTTAATAGCCTCTGAGTTACCATGCAAATTACTTTGGATGCCAACACAAAAATGCTTGTGCTGCTGGACAAATAATGCCTATGTGATATGTCTTTTACTTTATGTGTTCTGCAGGATGGACCCGCTGAAAAGAGACACTTCTTCCACTCCTGCAAACGCTCAGTTCAAAGCAGGGAGTCTCGAGGGTTGCACAGGCAGACATTGGGTCAGTAGAATAAGCACAGGGTTAAACAGTAAGGCCTGCACCCTGCTCCACACACAGGCTTATGGGTAGTTTTTCGGGGCTCAGAGTCTTCAAGTGTGCAGCCTGCTCACCCGAGGTGGCTACACACAGATGTCAAGGGCTGAGGTGAAGCTGTTATGCCGGGGCACAAGCACTGAAACCTGCACTCCTCAGCAGTGCCTGACAGGCTAGTTTGACAGGTCAGTGTGTGGGCCATATTCAGGTCTTACCTGTGACAATGCATGTGTTGCATGTGCTCTTGCTTGTGAGAGATATTGTATACAGCAAGGAGATTTCAGTCCTCCCATTGTTTGCAATTTGTTGGGTTGATTGTCTCACTTATTTGCTGCCTTCTAATTGACCAGCGCAGCTGGTTTCACTTCCTCTTCTTTCGGCTGGAGCATGGACCAAGTGTAGATTACTTCAGCTTGATTGCTGTCCTTCCGCTCATCACGCTGTGATTGAGACACTACTTTTATTTCTTTTCTTCCTTGTCATCCTTGCTGAACCTCTTGCTATTTATTTTACAATGCCCCACACACTTCAAAGAAGCCCTTTTATCCCTTGAAATCCACGTTTATTGGAACAACAGGTGTTATCTGCTTTTAATTTACAAGAGATGTTATGTGTTTCCAAATGTATTTTTACTAAGACATAGACATGGGCGCAATTGCTTTTTTTATGTGACAGGATTTTTTGCCAATTGTCATATTTTTTTTCTTTTTCACGCATTGGGAGATTAACTGATTTGCTCAGAATCCCACGGGTGCAGTGCTGAGACCTAACAAGCATTGGCAAATCCAATAGGTCTCACCTTTGAGACTATTGGTTCTAACATTGCCTTTTGTTCATGCTGTACAGCATAGGAATTGCAGGCTTTGGCAATGATGTGTAGCCATGCTGTATAGCAGTGTGGCTGCTGTGCAGCATGGCTAAAAATAATAATTAGAAAATGAGTATGATGCATCCAGCGCTAATGCACATTTAATAAAAAGTGCATTTGCCCTAGTTGTTTCATAGTGCTTTTTAAAATTAGCTTTAGCCACAATGCAAGTCATCCACGCTGCAGTACAGCACTGCTACAAAACACTGCCAAAGCCAATAGCTCTCATAGGAGAGACTTATTGGCTTTGCTAATGCTTGTTTTTTGGCTGTTTGTGGGCCTATTTTATGGTCGCTGGGCCGGTTTTCACTGTTGACTTCTCTGATAGTAAAACAAACACTGCCTGCAGTAAGCACACATCTATTAAGTCTTCTATACCTTGCAAAACACTTATTCAGAGTGTCTTTACAATTTCAAAACGGCCCCGATTTGCAAACATGGGCCACTTTTTTAGCTATCTCATTTACTATGGGGGCCAAGTTTTATTTTGGTCGCAGGGCCAATTTTCTGTCCCAATCCGACCATGGCTCTTCTTCAGGGGGGGCTGTCAGTAAGGACTTCCGCAGTGACCTGAAAGTACACAGATGCAGGACAAGCTGTGGAATTGGGGAGCCCAGCTCTGTGGGAAGAAGTATTGTGTACTGTGAACTATAAAAATATTGTAAGCCTCTGAGGAACTCCATGACAATGTAAAGGCAGAATTCCTTAATTAGGTGACCTGCGATAACCTCTTAACGTAACGGGTATTTTATTCCGTATTATGCATGATCATACATTACATTTTTGATCCATTGCTCCTTTTTACGAAAGACAAACCTTTCCGGTAGATATGTAGCATAACTGTGGAGCAGTACTGTGAAAATAAATGCATTAATATATACTTTTGATTTTGCTGCAAACACACTTTACGCAGTTTCAGGTAAGACACTTTCAAAATTGACTATGGGTTAAAAGTTGTGGTAACCACAAACGTCTCCAGGCAGTCTTCTAATAAATTCAAGCATTGCAATAAAGAACGGTGCTGCATTCAAATCCTTATCAGCTAATGAAATTGCATTTGCAGAGAGGAAAAGTTCAAAACAAAGGTGAAAGTCTGCCTTCCTCCTTTATTTGCTTATGCATAACTCAACTGTAATATAATATTACAGCAGAGTATCTGTGTCTTTTTCTTAATATGGTTGAGTAGCAATGTCACACACTAGACTGAAGTAAGGAAATTAGATGCAGTGTTCAATGCAGCCAAGGTGCCTTCCGTGGGTTACAATATTACATCGTCCTCCATTATCCCTCTGAGAGACGGCTTGGAGCCGTGGGGCAGGGCATCGCCGGAGCATCTTTGGTCTCGAGCCTCCCTCCCTCCCCCTCCTGCTGCAGTCTCTGCGCCTCACTCACCTTGCGTTAGATAATCACTCTCCTTGATTTGTACTAGATCTGATTAAACGGCCTAATGTGGCCGGGCTATTTCTAGCAGAGGCCTGATCCTGTGCACTAAACCCGCAGCGCGCGCCGCTCAGCCGCAGAGGCTCCTGGGACCGCCGGGCGGCTCGCGCCCTGCCAGGAGCACGTTTCTGTTGTGCTCACATTTTCCACTCTCTGCTTTAACCAGCTGAAACGTTAAATAATGCCATGTTGGGCATCGCAATAGCATCTGGGCTATCACTTTAAAAACCCACCAGGGCTCCGCCTCCGGCATCACACAAAAAACATCATTTTCTGCGTCAGGAGTCATTCCATGAGTCAAATCGCAAGGCTCATTTTAACCACTGGTATGCAAAATGAGTCAATGAAGGTTTTAGTAGGATGTAGTGTGGGATTTCACGGTATTAACACACGGAGGTTTCTATTACAAATGTATTTTTTTTGCAGCCTCCAAAAAAGCTTATTTTGCAAAGTTTTTTTGCTTTCTTACATCTTGACATTTAGGACAATTTACTTTGCATGCATCCGAAAGGGTTTACAGCACATCAAACATTCATTACATGATCAAATCAGTGCATTAACATTGATTTTCGTGTGTTATATCCGCTTCACTGGGACTCAGTAGGGCGCCTTAGGAGAGTTTTTAGGTCTCGCCTACGCAGCGCGCATGCGTTGCATAGAAGAGACCTTTAGCTATCGGCACAGCTTTGGGGGCAAAAACGTGCACGCGTTGCATTGCTTGCAATGGCAACGCGTGCACGTCTGGCGATTCCCTTGCGGGAGCGCGCGGCGCCATATGGTGGCGCCATATGGTCACAATCATCGCGCCTTGCTGCACGCTCCCGCAAAGGAATCACGCAGGCCCCCTCCCCCCTGCTGCCGCGCGAGGCGCGCGTTTGTTTGTAATCTGATTAGCCACACTTCAACTTTTCAGAATAGGCTATGTGTTCGGTTTATTCGGACTGATTTCTTACAGCCACTCAGAATAGCTGTGGGTAGCCCAGAATAGCTCCTAAAAAAACTTCACAACCTGCCTGTGATTTGTGCACAAGAAGGTTATCTCATAGCAGTCCGTGCACTGCTGAAACATTATCACCAGCAGTTCAACTTTGCCCATTTTAGGCAGAAGCAGATCCTCTGAAAACAGCAGGCTTGAGCTAGGATTCACTTTTGCTTACGTCAAACCTCGGAGTCAACATATACGTCAGAAACCAGATTGAGGGTAAAGCAATGCTGGGAGGCTGCTAATGGGGGTCAGACGAGTCAACGGACATTATGCTCCAATGTGTCACACAGAATGGTATTCCTCCCACAAATACACGTTTGTTATTTTCCTATGAAAAGCTGGTGCTGAATTAGGTAGTGTCGGGTGTAGCCTGGTAAGATGCGAGTGCATGATGATGTAATAGCATTTTCTATAGGGAGTGGAAGCCTGTAGATAAAATTGGTGTGAGGATGAAGTCTATACCCCATATGCTGTACGTAAAGGACTGATGTGTAAATAAAGAAGATGCTCTATCTGATTGTCTGCTATAGACACAATAAATCGGTAACAGGCTTGCAGAAGAACCTATCTGGAGAACAAAGAGGACGCTGAAGGACTGTTGGGAGCAGGTTCTGCGGGAGTGTATCTTCTTGGAGATAGAGAAAAGCCACCCCTTGACCTGAAAGGAGTAGTCTGGGGCCATCCACCCTAAAACTCACCAGCAAGTGGCATCACAGTGCACTGCTGGGCAGCAGCTGCCAAGTGAGGAGGGCAGAGGACAGATGTTTGCGCGACATTTGATTGAACAGAGGGCTCTCACCAGGAGCATTAGCTCTAACTTACGGAGCACAACTACTGGACAGGACTAAAGCTAAGATGAGCTGGAAACATTGACTAAAGTATGTGACCCCCAGCTCCTGAAGGGGTGGAGAGATCTGGTTTATGGAAAAGGTGCTGCAAGGGTTTCCAGTGCAGATGTTGGTTTGGTGCATTTCAGGCGCTAGACCAATTGGTACTGTCTAGCTACAGTCTCTTGGGAAAAAAGGCAAATGTGTTTGAGCTCTCCAGCAGTTCATCTCTAATAGTCACTGTGTTATTTGTCTGATATCCGCCATTAAGGGAAACCTTTTACGTACTTAACCTGTAGTTACTGCTGAAGTGAGCTTTTTGCACAGGCTGCACAATGTGCGGAGACAGAAGTAGCCATTTGTATTTTGCTAGTTTTGAATGTGGAGCCACACACTGTGACATGAGTGTGCACTTGTGAGCCATCAGGTTTGTGAAGTGTACGCATGGTGCTACAGAAAACAATGGGGCTATTAAAAATGCACTGCTACACTTGTGCATGGCACCCGAGAGAGGAAGTATGCAGCACAAGCCCGCTCCAGTACATTCTTGGGTTGTTGAGCTGTGGAGCGGCAAGCATATAACTTGTATGTCTGTGTCACCTGTGTAATTTAGTAATGCATGTTTGATTGTGATGTGAACATGAGATGGCATTGTGTTCAAATGTCACTGTAGTGATTACAGTGTTTGAGTAACAATCTGATTACAAGAGATTCTTAGGTTTTGAGTTGAAGTGGGGATACACTTTCTGATTTTACTGATGTTTGTCCCTTCAATGTGCAATCTTGGGAGTGACACAGAAATCCCTGGTCATAGTAGATCTGAAGGGTCAATGCTCATATCGTTATGTGTCTGGGAGTCTGTGACTATATGTCCTGCATGTATAAATGATGTATGGCGTGATTGTGAGTGTGCAGACATGTGGTAGGACCTCATATCCATGAAGGGCATAAGACTTGTAGGCCTTAGTCCATTGCACAAAGTCAGTCTCAACCTAGATGTTGTCGGATAGTTTTTTTTTAATCTGAAGTATGAGTAGCCTCAAGTCTTCCAGGGTACTGAGGGTTCCCTCAACCTACATCACATTTACCATGACTGTGTTTTTGTGGGCTGTGCCTCTGCCTGGGTGATGGAGAGAGTAACAGGATTAGTTGTGTTAGCAGTGTTCGAAATTAAGTTATTTGGATGATTGTTCTAATATTGTAAGTGTAAGGGAATAACTGTTCTTTGCTTACATGTTTGTAAAACGGGGAGTGTGTAGTAAGCAGTAGGTTCCCATTTCAGTGTCTTGAATTCTAAATGTTGTTGAAATATAATGTTGTGGGGGTGGGGGCTGTGTGCGGTGTGAGGCGGTAGATAATTACAGCTAAAAGGAGGATTGAACCATGACCAGGGTTATGTACGAGATGCTGTACCATAGGTCTCACATATAAATAAAAAGATACAGTTATTGATTCCGGTCTCATCCTTGAAGGCCCTTCCTCAAAACTTAGCAAATGATCTTACATTCACTCAAGTACAGTGTAGATTAGAAAAAGGATCTCTGTCTGCTGATTCCCATTCTTTGATTTATGGTCATCTGAGGAAATGGAAAAAGACAAAACCTGTCAGCAAGTTGCAGTGCACCAGTGGCTGTGAACAGATGATCACATCATCAACAACAACTCCAAAGGAGAAAAGGGTCCTAGGGAAAAGTTTAACGACTAAACTACAGATTCAATCCCCACTACAACTTATAATAACAACTAATAAATCTGGTAGTCTATAACCTAGAGCTATAACTAAATTTATCAAATACCTTAATCAATACCAAGACCTAAAGTTACCAAAGCGTGTAAAGTAACCTTAATGAATAACTCGGATTTCCATCAACTACCAAGAGAGGTCAGTGTCATCATTTGGATATCCTTCCTTCCTACCACTACTCCTCTAAATCACAGAGGAGGATCACGTGGATCGGATTTCGACCAGGTTACGATGATCACAAAAGGAGGAAATAAAACCAAGAAAGGAAGACTCTATATTTACCTAACCGGTCTCCCCAATACATTTTGATTACTAAAGGGTGATGGAATTAAAAGTGCAGTGCAAGTGAGTGAAAAATAAAAAGGAATTGGAAGAGAAAACTACTTTTAATATAAATATCTCTGCCAGACCTATTAAAAATAGTGCAAAAGCAGCTTTGAACACATAGGCCACTTATCGATGGTCAACTAGTTTCAGCCTAAAGGGCCAATCGCCCAGGCTTTCTTCAGGACCTAGACAGTAAGTTATAATGCTACTGCTTGACCGAAAAAATCATGTAACTTTTATATGTATAGAATTGTCATAAAATACGACCTTCTATATGGTCAATCCTCATGACAAGCAGAGTATTCTTTGTACCTGTAACAAATAAGCACATCGAACCTCATTATAAATTGATAAAAAAGGGTTAAAGCTCATCCACATCGATGCATCCTTAATGATACATTCAATATTTACTCTATATATCAATAGGTTAGTCTAGTTACACCACTGTAACCTTCATTTTGCTAGTACTCTCACCTGTCTTGTATGAGGTCAATACATCACCTCACCTGGTAACAACTCAGGTATGGGAGACCCCGCCCTATAAGTAGAGGAAAAACATTTTAAGGGAAGAAAACTTATTATCTCTTACCCTCATTTGTATGAACTTCATCATGAACTTCACAGCTCTAATAAGGCTCAAATAAGGACACCCACTTGAGAAAGAAACTTAAAATTAAAATTATAATGTCAGTATGTATAGCAATGCTCAAGGAAGTTTCTCAGATGGACTTGTTAGTATCGCCCTATCTCTGCTCACATTTTTCATTTCATTTGTCCTTCAGTAACAAACGTTAGCGTCAAGGATAATGGCACCTCGTATTAATAGTTGTTCAGAGATACCGACACTCCTTGAAAATACTTGTGATGAAATGAACTCAATTCTCATCATTGTCTATGTTCTATATCCAAACTAAAATTCGCCGTTCTTGCAAACACATACAGCATAAACTAGCGTTCTACGAGTGATCAAGTCTACGAGTGTATAAAAATATATAAATAGTACGTAGGGGAAAGACTCAAAGTATGTTAACAGGGCTAACAAGCTTAAAAATTCCTAATCCTCTTAGTACTCACGTACATGGCCAGTGCAATAATCATAATATATGCAGAGAGCGCATAGTATATTCGCGCATGACTACTCAAGTTGTAAAGCCTCTAAGATTCTAAACATTCTGATCAACTCGTACATGACCAGCGCAATGCTCTTAATCAATGTGGAAACGTATAATGTAACCGCGCCTGTTACTCCAGTGCAATAGCAGCGCGAACACTGCTCAAGGGCTTACCTCTCCGTCGGTGCCTCGGGCTCTCCTGAGTCAGTGGGAGGTACACCACCGCTTCTCTTTACCGGCTTTATCTAACTCGGCGCTGCCGACAATTGAAAATGACGTGTTAGGACTACAATATGACGTCATCTTACCCGGAAGCTGTAGTTCTTCACTTCCGAACGCGGGAGCTAAATATAATTGCTCTTACTGTATCTTTTGTGTGAATGAGTGCAATCATTTATTAAGCCTTAAAAAAGACATAAAATACATCCTTTCACTTTGATTTACACCATTTCCTTGTGACCTCTTTATCAGACACATGGCTAATTGTACTTGCTAATGGCACCGAGATGGTTGCAAATTATCGTCACAATTCTAGATAACTATTTTATGAATATGACGAGAAATCGTTCGTTGAAGGTTATTTGACTGCCAATAAAACCTCTATTGATCTACCTATTTCTAAACTACATGAGTCTTATTAAAATAGATACATCTCACTATCTATATCTCAGCTAACCAGCCTTGATGTTGTTAATGAATCACATTAAACAGTCGTGACTACGCATAACTGACTACTTCTAGCTACTGTGAAATATACATGGCTACTGGTCATTCCTGCCCCAATTATTTATCTGTTTTGGAGTATTATAAGGCAGTCCAAGGTATACCGTCGTTCAGGCCTCTGGTGTCAGTATGGAGTTTAAACACCCATTTTTGTTCCTTGTTGAAGAGAAATCTGGCTTTGTCAACAACATGAGATGGTATATATGGTTTTTCTAAAACCGTCCACAAGAATTCTTCAGGCTGATGAGCAAACTCAACATAATGCCGCGTTAATTTAGTGTTGGTTTTCTTACATCTAAATGTGCTTTTATGTTCTAGCATCCTGAGCTTGACTTTACGAGTCGTCATCCCTACATATTGATATTTGCAGGGGCACTGTATCAGGTAGATCAGATTGTCACTGTTGCAATTGGAAAAAGTTTTTTGCACCCAAGGTCTCATAGTTCCGATATAAACTGTTTTTGAATGTCTTGTTTGTGGGCAGATGGCACAGGCCCCACAAGGAAAATGGCCTTGGACCGGAGGCAGATCCCACAATGTACCCGTTCTTTTCGAATCTTGCTCTTTTGGTCGTGTATGTACCAGTTTGTCGCGAAGATTGTACCCTCTTTTAAATGTAAACAGAGGCAATGGAATTTTGTTCTTGCCGATGTTTAGTAATCGCCAATTCTTGCGAACACTTTTCTGGATGCCGTTGGTTAACGTGCTGAACGTATTCACAAAAGTAAGACGCCCTAATGGTGGTTTCTCGGCCTGTGGTTCCAATAAAGCCTCTCTATGATTGTTACTAGCACGTTTATATGCTCGCTTAATGAGTTTCTTTGGGTATTTCTTCTCTGTCAATTGTTGAGACAAATTCTGGGCATGTTGTTTATATTGCTCGAGATTCGAACAATTTCTTCTCACTCGTAGAAATTGGCCATAAGGCAAATTATCTCGCAAGGACTTCGGATGTTGACTGTCATACCTTAAAAGGAGTTTCGAGCCATTGATTTCCGATAAAGCTCGCTTTCTAATCCTGTGGGAGTGACAAAAATAGATAAATCCAGAAAAGCTATTCTATTCTTGTGTGCCTCTAGAGTAAATCTCAGGAAATCATTTCGTGTATTTAACCATTGTTGGAACTGAAACACCGATTCTAGATCTCCACGCCATACTACGAAAATGTCGTCAATATAACGCTTCCATAGTCTTATCGACTTATGGAAGGGATTCTCATCATTCAGCACATGGTTTTGTTCAAAAGTATGGACGTAGAGATTCGCCAAACTTGGCGCAAAAACGCTCCCCATGCTCGTGCCCGAGACTTGTAAGTAAATTGTTTCTTCAAATTTAAAGAAATTGTCTTTCATGGCTAAATGAGCCAGGGTCATGATAAAATGCACCGGTGTTATAGAATCTAGGTCAGTGTGATTCAAGATAGAGGTAATTGTATCTAACGTCTCATCTTGAGGGATAGATGTGTATAGTGATTCAACATCGAAGGAGACTAACAAGTCTCTCTCCGAGTCGAATTCTACCGTAGGTAGAAGACGCAACACATCTTTTGTATCCTGCAGATACGTTGGCATCTTTTGACTAGAGGCCTCAAGAAAAAATCTACAAAGGTAGATAAAGGCTCAAGAATAGAGCCTATCCCCGAAATTATGGGTCTTCCTGGCGGTGGTCGTTGAATCTTATGTACTTTTGGTAAAGTATAAAAATATGGCATCACCGGATAAGTGGTTTGAAGAAATGCTGTTTCCTGTGGTGTAATCCACCCTTCATTGGATGCTTCTTCCACTATTTCTGTGATGGCTTTCTTGATTCTTTCTGTAGGATCTTCTTTTAAAGGACGATAGAATCTCCTGTCGCCCAATTGTCTTAAGCACTCTACTCGATACGCTTCGGTATCTAAGATCACAATGGCTCCGCCTTTATCCGCGGGCTTGATTGTTATTTCACGAATCTCTACGTCCATACTTTTGAACAAAACCATGTGCTGAATGATGAGAATCCCTTCCATAAGTCGATAAGACTATGGAAGCGTTATATTGACGACATTTTCGTAGTATGGCGTGGAGATCTAGAATCGGTGTTTCAGTTCCAACAATGGTTAAATACACGAAATGATTTCCTGAGATTTACTCTAGAGGCACACAAGAATAGAATAGCTTTTCTGGATTTATCTATTTTTGTCACTCCCACAGGATTAGAAAGCGAGCTTTATCGGAAATCAATGGCTCGAAACTCCTTTTAAGGTATGACAGTCAACATCCGAAGTCCTTGCGAGATAATTTGCCTTATGGCCAATTTCTACGAGTGAGAAGAAATTGTTCGAATCTCGAGCAATATAAACAACATGCCCAGAATTTGTCTCAACAATTGACAGAGAAGAAATACCCAAAGAAACTCATTAAGCGAGCATATAAACGTGCTAGTAACAATCATAGAGAGGCTTTATTGGAACCACAGGCCGAGAAACCACCATTAGGGCGTCTTACTTTTGTGAATACGTTCAGCACGTTAACCAACGGCATCCAGAAAAGTGTTCGCAAGAATTGGCGATTGCTAAACATCGGCAAGAACAAAATTCCATTGCCTCTGTTTGCATTTAAAAGAGGGTACAATCTTCACGACAAACTGGTACATACACGACCAAAAGAGCAAGATTCGAAAAGAACGGGTACATTGTGGGATCTGCCTCCGGTCCAAGGCCATTTTCCTTGTGGGGCCTGTGCCATCTGCCCACAAACAAGACATTCAAAAACAGTTGATATCGGAACTATGAGACCTTGGGTGCAAAAAACTTTTTCCAATTGCAACAGTGACAATCTGATCTACCTGATACAGTGCCCCTGCAAATATCAATATGTAGGGATGACGACTCGTAAAGTCAAGCTCAGGATGCTAGAACATAAAAGCACATTTAGATGTAAGAAAACCAACACTAAATTAACGCGGCATTATGTTGAGTTTGCTCATCAGCCTGAAGAATTCTTGTGGACGGTTTTAGAAAAACCATATATACCATCTCATGTTGTTGACAAAGCCAGATTTCTCTTCAACAAGGAACAAAAATGGGTGTTTAAACTCCATACTGACACCAGAGGCCTGAACGACGGTATACTTTGGACTGCCTTATAATACTCCAAATCAGATCAATAATTGGGGCAGGAATGACCAGTAGCCATGTATATTTCACAGTAGCTAGAAGTAGTCAGTTATGCGTAGTCACGACTGTTTAATGTGATTCATTAACAACATCAAGGCTGGTTAGCTGAGATATAGATAGTGAGATGTATCTATTTTAATAAGACTCATGTAGTTTAGAAATAGGTAGATCAATAGAGGTTTTATTGGCAGTCAAATAACCTTCAACGAACGATTTCTCGTCATATTCATAAAATAGTTATCTAGAATTGTGACGATAATTTGCAACCATCTCGGTGCCATTAGCAAGTACAATTAGCCATGTGTCTGATAAAGAGGTCACAAGGAAATGGTGTAAATCAAAGTGAAAGGATGTATTTTATGTCTTTTTAAGGCTTAATAAATGATTGCACTCATTCACACAAAAGATACAGTAAGAGCAATTATATTTAGCTCCCGCGTTCGGAAGTGAAGAACTACAGCTTCCGGGTAAGATGACGTCATATTGTAGTCCTAACACGTCATTTTCAATTGTCGGCAGCGCCGAGTTAGATAAAGCCGGTAAAGAGAAGCGGTGGTGTACCTCCCACTGACTCAGGAGAGCCCGAGGCACCGACGGAGAGGTAAGCCCTTGAGCAGTGTTCGCGCTGCTATTGCACTGGAGTAACAGGCGCGGTTACATTATACGTTTCCACATTGATTAAGAGCATTGCGCTGGTCATGTACGAGTTGATCAGAATGTTTAGAATCTTAGAGGCTTTACAACTTGAGTAGTCATGCGCGAATATACTATGCGCTCTCTGCATATATTATGATTATTGCACTGGCCATGTACGTGAGTACTAAGAGGATTAGGAATTTTTAAGCTTGTTAGCCCTGTTAACATACTTTGAGTCTTTCCTCTACGTACTATTTATATATTTTTATACACTCGTAGACTTGATCACTCGTAGAACGCTAGTTTATGCTGTATGTGTTTGCAAGAACGGCAAATTTTTGTTTGGATATAGAACATAGACAATGATGAGAATTGAGTTCATTTCATCACAAGTATTTTCAAGGAGTGTCGGTATCTCTGAACAACTATTAATACGAGGTGCCATTATCCTTGACGCTAACGTTTGTTACTGAAGGACAAATGAAATGAAAAATGTGAGCAGAGATAGGACGATACTAACAAGTCCATCTGAAAACGTCCTTGAGCATTGCTATACATACTGACATTATAATTTTAATTTTAAGTTTCTTTCTCAAGTGGGTGTCCTTATTTGAGCCTTATTAGAGCTGTGAAGTTCATGATGAAGTTCATACAAATGAGGGTAAGAGATAATAAGTTTTCTTCCCTTAAAATGTTTTTCCTCTACTTATAGGGCGGGGTCTCCCATACCTGAGTTGTTACCAGGTGAGGTGATGTATTGACCTCATACAAGACAGGTGAGAGTACTAGCAAAATGAAGGTTACAGTGGTGTAACTAGACTAACCTATTGATATATAGAGTAAATATTGAATGTATCATTAAGGATGCATCGATGTGGATGAGCTTTAACCCGTTTTTTATCAATTTATAATGAGGTTCGATGTGCTTATTTGTTACAGGTACAAAGAATACTCTGCTTGTCATGAGGATTGACCATATAGAAGGTCGTACTTTATGACAATTCTATACATATAAAAGTTACATGATTTTTTCGGTCAAGCAGTAGCATTATAACTTACTGTCTAGGTCCTGAAGAAAGCCTGGGCGATTGGCCCTTTAGGCTGAAACTAGTTGACCATCGATAAGTGGCCTATGTGTTCAAAGCTGCTTTTGCACTATTTTTAATAGGTCTGGCAGAGATATTTATATTAAAAGTAGTTTTCTCTTCCAATTCCTTTTTATTTTTCACTCACTTGCACTGCACTTTTAATTCCATCACCCTTTAGTAATCAAAATGTATTGGGGAGACGCGTTAGGTAAATATAGAGTCTTCCTTTCTTGGTTTTATTTCCTCCTTTTGTGATCATCGTAACCTGGTCGAAATCCGATCCACGTGATCCTCCTCTGTGATTTAGAGGAGTAGTGGTAGGAAGGAAGGATATCCAAATGATGACACTGACCTCTCTTGGTAGTTGATGGAAATCCGAGTTATTCATTAAGGTTACTTTACACGCTTTGGTAACTTTAGGTCTTGGTATTGATTAAGGTATTTGATAAATTTAGTTATAGCTCTAGGTTATAGACTACCAGATTTATTAGTTGTTATTAACAGATGATCACACCCAACAACTTGAGTGATCACAGCAGAGATGTGTGTTCCCATAAACTCAGACCCACCACCAGTGACTTGAAAAGAACTGACCCGGGGTGAACACCCTCAGTATCTGTTCGAAAGTCCCCTTGAATCACAGGGCACTGCCTGCAGCAGTGCTCTGTCCCAATCAGATTTATGCAGATTATTTCATCCAAGTCCTTCCACACGTTTCTTTTGCCTCATCCCTTTTAGGTCTCGGCCTGCACCAGCGCTTGCGCTGGTCTGGCCGAGAGTTTTAGTAAGCGGGTTTTGGAAGTGCAAACCCACTGGCTTTCGGCTGGCGACCAGCTTGCGTTCACGATGGCGTGCACGCGCCCAGCTGCCATCTGGGTTTCCTATCTCTTCCTCATTTCCTCGTCATGGCTCATTAACTCTCTGGACTCTGATGTTTCAATCGCAGCAGCAGCTCACATTACCAACTGACGGCCCTGGACTACAGTCACATGAAAAACAACAGCGATTAGCATTGGAATGCAAGTTTTTTTTTGTCTAGTTAGAAATATTGCTTCGGTGGGTTGATTTCACCTTATATCGCTAATTGTTTTATATTGGGAGTCACAGCCTAATTACCAGTATTTTTGTCTCACTCTGTTTTTTTTAAAAAATATTTATTCGCGCAAAGCACAAAGCTATATTTAAGGTTAGTTTTTCCCCGTCACTTCTTCACTCTATTTAAACTCCACACCCCCCACTCTTATTGTCTCTCTCCTTCTCTCTTAATTAACTCTCCCCTCTCTATCTTTTTTAGCCTTTCATTCTCTCTCACCCCTTTATCTGTTTCTCTTTCAAACTCCTTCATTCACTCTCTCTCCCCTTCTTTCTCTCTCTCTATCCCGCTCCACTCTTTATTCTATGTACACCCTTTCTCTCTCTTTCTCTCTTACCACCCTCTCTAATTGGGCATTATATCTTCACTCTATCTCTCACTCAGCATCACCACAGCATCACTCAGCGCCACCACAGCATCACTCAGCGCCACCACAGCATCACTCGGCGCCACCACAGCATCACTCAGCGCCACCACAGCATCACTCGGCGCCACCACAGCATCACTCGGCGCCACCACAGCATCACTCGGCGCCACCACAGCATCACTCGGCGCCACCACAGCATCACTCGGCGCCACAACAGCATCACTCGGCGCCACCACAGCATCACTCGGCGCCAACACAGCATCACTCAGTGCCGCCACAGCATCACTCAGTGCCGCCACAGCATCACTCAGCGCCGCCACAGCATCACTCAGCGCTGCCACAGCATCACTCAGCGCCACCACAGCATCACTCAGCGCCGCCACAGCATCACTCAGCGCCTCCACAGCATCATTCAGCACCACCACAGCATCATTCAGCACCACCACAGCATCACTCAGGGTCACCACAGCATCACTCAGGGCCACCACAGCATCACTCAGCACCACCACAGCATCACTCAGCGCCAAGACAATATCACTCAGCACCACCACAGCATCACTCAGCGCCAAGACAATATCACTCAGCACCACCACAGCATCACTCAGCAAGACCGGAGTATCATTCAGCATCACCTCAGCATCGTCTCCGCAACAGTCACCACCACCACCACTACCACCTCGGCATCACTCAGCACCACCTCAGCCTGCTCTCGGAATCTGGCATCTGTTGATTCTCCCTAGCGTCTGGCCGCTGCTAGTGTTATAATACAGGTACTAGTTCCCAACCTTCACCCTCCGATTGTTTATGCCCCGCCAAAAAAAAGCTTTAACAAACAACCATTGCAATTGGCAGAAACAAGTTGCCAGCATTGCAAGAACAAAAGAAAACTGAGGAAATGTTTTATTGTAAATACTTTTTTTAATATGGTTGTTCAGTTTTACATAATGCCTTCTTGGTCATATATAAAGTAACAAAAATGCTTCTGACACTTTTTTATTATAACTTTTCTGCATGCTGCACAGCAGCCACACTTCTCTACAGCACAGCTTGAAGACATTGGCAAAGTCAATAGCTCTGGCTAAACACTTATAAGGCCCCAAAGGCGAGACCTATTGGCTATGCCAATGCTTGTTTTTCTTTTTACGGAGTTTTATATAGCGCGAACTTGACCCGGTTTCGGGTATCAGAGCGCTTTACAATACATAGCACCAGTTGCGTTACATGAGAACACATTAATTTTTTAATTTTTTTGTTAGGCACGGGGAGATTAGGTGATTTGCCCAGAATCACAGGGTGTTCCGCCTCATTGCCGAGACTCGAACCCAGATTCGAGGTCGACCGCGCTAGCCGTTAGGCCAACTCCTCTCCGCATCTTACTCACCCACACCCTCCGCACCAATGGATGCATCAGCGGAGGACGCTCTTTCTCCTACTTCACAGCGAAAACCTGGAACGACCTCCCCTTGCAGCTACGGACCTCCACCTCTCTACTGGAATTCCCGAGAGCACTCAAGACCTGGCTGTCCGATTGAGTCACCTGAACCCTCATGACCCTCAGGCGCCTGGATACCCTCCTGGGTGATTAGTCGCACTATACAAATCCACTGATTGATTGGTTAGTATCGATGCTCCTGTAATGTGAGCATTAGAATTATTCTGCTATAAAAAAGCTCCACGAAAGGTAAACTTACAGACACAAATCCTGCACACATTTTCCATGTGGGTTGGCTTCCATTAGAGTTAAAATGATCTCATTATGTGGTGGAAATGATGCGGTAAAGTCTAACAAGTTTCCATTCGCTAGGCGAAGGGAAACCGGGAAACTTGTTAGACTTCACAAAGGATGACAATGGGGGACCTCACAAAAAAATGGCCATGGAAAACAGCTTTAAACCACCCTACAAACTCACACTTCTAAAGATCTGTGTGTCGTACAGTATTGGCTGTCTACACACAGTCTCCAAGTGAAGAACTGACATCACAAGGTGCCACAAAGTGGGCTAGAAACCCCTGTAGAGGATGGATTTCCATCTTGTGTTTGGAGGGTCTGGGCAGTCGACGTCCATCAGGGGTTCTACTATCTCCCCAGGATGTTGCAGCAAGCCTCGAAAGCCTTTGTTATTTGGTTTTAGGGAGGGCTGGGTCAAGCCGTGTCCAGCTCTAATACCCGCCCCCTCAAGGGTTTGTATCTGGTGATGGGTTCAAACCCCCATCGCACCTCCAGACCATGCCCACTCTAGAGCCCACCCCTCCTCATGCAGTGAATCATTTTAGAAGAGTGGACTGCCCCTCCATCCTTGTAAGTCTGTGACATGTGGTACTGACACCTTCTTCCACGACTTCAAGCTGCTGCCCCCAGCGTTGCAGCCCAATGCCTCCCTTTTCCTTTTCGGCACTGCTGTTACTAGGTTATCTTTCCAGTTTCACCCACCATCATTCACCTTTTTAAGTCTTGCCTAGATAGGGCATGCGCTGTGACTTCAAGACCTCTTGTTTTCTAAGAGTTGGCTTAGAACAACACACGCATGCAACCAGCTAAACTAGCAGGACCTGCCAACACTGTGCACTGACTGGTAGCACCTGTCCTGTGACGTGCCTCTCACCCATGCTTTCTCAGTGGATGGTCAATACCTTTCTTATGGGCTTCTCATATACAGAGATATCGCGGAGCCTCGCCATGTCTTACAGTATCCCAGACTGTCCAAGAGCACCAGCTGTTCGGCCCACTGGGGGCAATACAGCTTTTCAAAGCAAGACCCATATTTTAGCAGACTGACACTGCTGTGCTCCCCTAGGGGCAAATATACAAGTATAGTGCAGAATTTCAATTCTGACATCTTCTGGGGCAGGGCTGTCTAATGGTGTTGAGTTTACTTACTATGAACATGTATATTGTGCAAACTCTGCAGGGCCAACCAACTTACCTGTCACAGACCTAATTCTGTGTGATAAGCCCTGTGCTGCAAACTGGCAATCTTCTGTCCTTCTATAAGGCCAGCACCTGACCCTCGGGCTTCCTTCGTGTCTCTCTTTCTGTATATTCATTGCAACTTTCGATCACCCTAATGGAAGAGGGCCACGGGGCAGGGCGTACGGCACAATCCCTACAGATGGATATAAAGATGGAGTGTAACAAGAGTGCACTTCCCATTCCACAGTGTTTGGTAATGACAGTGTGCAAAGCCCTAAATGAGGAGTCCCCTGTGAACAACATATCTTCTTAGTGACTCTACTTGGATTTGAGCACTTCCAGGATGTTGTCCACGTGCACCTCCCCGTGAGCGCACACGGTGGTGCTGTGTGGAAACTACTTTATTGGGGGAAAGTAAATGGGTGAAAGCCACACTCCTCCATGAGGGGAACCCTTTGGGAGACGAGGACCACCCAACCCTTCTGAACTTT
This sequence comes from Calotriton arnoldi, assembly GCA_963921515.1. Classification (NCBI taxonomy): domain Eukaryota; kingdom Metazoa; phylum Chordata; class Amphibia; order Caudata; family Salamandridae; genus Calotriton; species Calotriton arnoldi. The sequence goes on along the minus strand of CAWUFW010004432.1, from coordinate 1,461,732 downwards.
TCTCCGTTCTTACAACACAAGCAGTCACATGGGGGGTCACATTCCATACACCCTCTAATGGCCAGTCCACCTTCACAGGACAGAGGACAGTGGGACCAGAGAAGGCTCGCACTCTGGATCAGCCAGGTTACCCTACACCCTGATGCCTGCAGCTTCCCCACCTGGTTGTGCCTGGTACCAGGGGCATGAAGCAGATTCTCATGGGCTTGGTCATCTAGGGCCAGTCGGTCCAGTCTGAGGCAACTAAGCCTTCGCCTCCCCAAGGAAATAACTACATTTCTGAGCTGCCCCAACTCCTGAACCTGGATCTGTCTAGGCGTGCTGCTGGCTTGTCATTTACCACTACATCATCATACACCTACAGTATGGGCACAGCAAGGTGGGCCACTACATTGTCAAGCAAGTTCACATTGTAATTTTTTATTTTTTTAAACTTTTCTTTATTGTTTTTTTCGTCAGGTAACAATAACAATAAGAAATCAAAGTGCATCATCTCTTGTGCTGACATTTCATTATAAACACAGCCAATACTGTTCTTGTACCCTGTGGCATCCACCCGAATCTTGTAAGCTAGTTCATATTGTAATTTACCTCTACTTCAACCACATTCCATCGACTATACATTTATATCAGCATCCACCCTCCAAGTTTTAAAATGTATTACTGTTAATTATTTTTCTCTGAACAGTGATGTTAACTCTATTCTACTTTTTGTATATTTAATATCACTTATTTTTTATTATTATATAGCTAACCACAATACTTAGCCTGGTTCCTAATATATTTTAATTGTATGTATTTGATATTTGTTTTTCTCATGACTCGAATTGGAAATAACCCTGTTCTTGTCTTGTTCCTAATTCGTACCACTTCTCTAACCACTTATTACCATTTATCATGCATACTTTTATATTAATAAATTATTTTGCAACTTCAACCTAACAATAATACTAATCTTTACCTATTTTATTAGTCCTCTCTTTTTTTTTTTTTTTTGAAGTATTTTTATTGCCATTTTCAAATATTTTACAAGTATAACTTCAATGGTACCACAGCAATAGTACAATCAATTTACTCAGTGGCCCCGCTAGGGCAAGGCAAAGACACAGCCCAGATCATCCCAAGGTCAAACCCAATAGTAATAGCCGCTGCTAGCGTGCAGTCCATAAACAGCGCCTAGACGCCCATGGGCATTCGTGCGCTATATAAATCTTTCAATCAAATCAATCATTAAACTCAGAGGAGGTCACGCCAGCCAATACCCAACACAGCGCTGCCACTTACAGATTCTGACCATGTTCCCTAGTACATGTTTCACCAGAGTTTGTACTCAATAAATGACATGTGAGAGTATGAGGTTCGTAATTGTCTGTATGCTACTTCATATATGTAAGAACAACCAGGAAAAGAAAAGGAAAAGGGAACTAAAGAAAAATCTGTGCAGCTTAAACAATAACGAAGCAGAAGGGCCTTGAGCAGGGGGGTGAAGCATATCACAGTGTACATATCTTGCGAGGAGGGGAGACATAGTATGTCGTAATTTCCCAAAGGAAGGCAAGGAACGCAAGAGACGCAGGGGGGATGAGGGAAAGGGGGCCTCCAAATACAGCCAAAACCGCCCCACCAAAATAGTAAACGTTCGGGTTATACTCTTCCATACAGTATTCAGTATTATGCGGATCTGCTCCCAGCGCTGTCTCAGAGGAGCAGGGAGCATTGCAGTTTAAGCCTCCTCAGGACAAGGCCCCTACCCAGAGTCCGGACCCATCCCACTAGTCGCTGGTCCCTCGGGGTTCTCCTAAGTCGCCATCACCTCCCTCCATTGGTCGGCAATCGGGCGCTTTCTTATGCCCTTAGATTCCTCCCAGCTGAGTGCTCTACCCTCTGCTCCAGCCCACAGGAGGACGTCCCTGTTCCAGGTGTCAAACGCTGGTCCCCTCTGGGATTTGCATTCCATCGCAATGCGACGTTTTGCCAGACCCAGCTGGCTTTGGTGGCCTTGGGAAAAGACCTAAAAGGCACGTCTGCACTGTGGAGGGCAGCACTCTGCCCAGCACCTCAGCAAGTTTACCGAGCACCACATCCCAGAAAGGTCGCAGGCCCGGGCAATCTCACGTCATGTGGCCAAAATCCGCATCAGGGTGTAAGCACCGGGGGCAGTCACGGACCTCCCCCCATAGGTCACATTAAGGCGGTGGGGTGTCATGTAAGCCATGTGCGTATAGTTGAACTGTATATATTTGAGGCGTGTATTGCGAGAAATCTTCTTGGGGTACTGCAAAACCCTTCGCTATTCCGCATCTGTGAGGGCTCTGTCTCCGATCCTATCTCACTTTGCCCGAAGCCCGTCTAGAGTACATATGGACGCTGAATGCAGGGCCACATAAAACCATTTCACTAGATGCCTCGCCGTCCCAAGCGTGAACAGGGCATGCAGCACTGGGTTAGTCTCCGGATCGTCTCTCCCCGTATGCCACAGCTGGGTAAACGTACGTACCAAGGCCTCGTAGCACAGGAATAGACCCGGGGGTAGGCCACAGTCTTCCCTCAGCCTGTCAAATGGGAGCAGGGATTTATCCAGGAAGCAATCCCAAACATTCTCAAGCCCAGCCTCCGTCCAGAGGGCCAGTTGCTCAGTCGTGAAGAAGGACTGCAGATCTCCATGTGGCAGGCCCACGAGGGGCAACATAGGGGTGTACTTAGCGAGATGCTGGTCCCTGCCCTGGCAGCGCCTCCAGGCCTGAAAGGCAGTGCGCTGAAGCAAGGAGCAGTATGGGGTGGGCGTCGATGGTATCAGCAATTTCGCCAATATTAAACTAGGGAGAGAATCCGGAGACGACAGGTGCGTGCCCTCCTCGTTCACACCCTCTATCCATTGTGCCAGCCATTGCAATTGACCAGCCAGCATATAATGTTCAAAATTTGGTACTCCCAGGCCACCCTCAGAAGGAGGGCGCTGCAGCGTTGTAAGAGACACCTGAGGGCGTCCGTCGCCCCACACCAGGTCCCGGAGCAAGGTGTTCAGGGGGCGAAACCAGCTGCTGGGCATAAGCACCGGCAGGTTGACAAAAAAGTACAATAAGTGCGGGAGCATGACCATTTTAGACAGGGAGTCCCGGGACATCACAGGAAGCTGCAACGTGCACCAAAAGTGGACACACGCACGTAGCGAGCGCAACGCCCTACCCAGGTTGCCCTCCTTTAAGTCATCGAGCGAATGGAAGACATTTATGCCCAGGTACTTAAACGTATTCTGAGCCCACAGTATGTCGATCCTCAACACGTCCGGCCTAGGGATAGGGCCCGCAACCGGGAACAGATACGTCTTCGCTTTGTTGACCCGTAATCCCGAAAGGCCTGCGAAATCGTCCAAAATACGCAGAGCCATGGAGGTGCCCTCGACTGCGTCCGACAGATATAGTAAAAGGTCGTCCGCGTAAAGTGAAACCTGGTGCGTCAACCCTCCGACTTCCAGCCCGATCCCGTCACCTCCCTGGCGAAGCCTCTCAGCGAGAGGTTCAATGGCCAAGGCGAATAAGAGGGGTGAAAGGGGACACCCCTCTCTGGTAACCCGGGAGACCTTATACTCTCTGGAAATTGTTCTGCCCGTTCTGACCCTCGCAGTAGGTGCCGCTTACAGAAGCTGCACCCACCGCACCCAAGCTTCTCCCAGACCCATGCGCAGCATAACTTCAAACAGGTAATCCCACCCTACCGTGTCGAAAGCTTTTTCCAGGTCGACCGAGAGCACTGCGGCCTGGAGTTTGGACGGGGTCTCGGCGTGATAGAGAACCGAGTAGAGTCTATGCAGATTATAAGAAGTGTTACGAGATGGGATAAACCCATTCTGATCAGAATGTATTAACGTCTTCATGTGTGGTATCAACCTACCGGCCAGCACTTTACTTAAAATCTTAAAATCCATGTTAAGCATGGAGAGGGGCCTATATTCTTTAACCCCTGCTCCCGGCGCCTTAGATTTCGGGAGGGGGATCACCAAGGCTGCCCGAGTGGAACTAGGCAACTCCCCGGCTTCATACGAGTCAGCGTATAGATGGAACCATATGCGGCGCAAGCAAGTCAGTGAAGCGTTGGTAAAACTCGGCCGGAATGCCGTCCGATCCAGGGGTCTTACCAGGCGCCAACGCGTGGATGGCGGCTTTAATCTCCTGCAGGGTTATAGGTTCCCCCAGCTCATCCTGCTCCTCCTCCTCCAATACACGCAAGGGCAGAGGCTCCAGGAACTCCCTTACCGCCGATTGGGGGGCCACAGTCGGGGCCGCATAAAGCTGTTCGTAAAATGCCAGGAAGGCATCATTGATCGCATCCGGGTCGTACACCACCCCACTGGAATCTAAGCTAATTTGTGTGACGGGGGATCCCCCTAGTTCTGGCTTAATTAACCGCGCCAGCAGGCGGCCCGCCTTACCTTCCTCCCTCTGCACCTTGTCCATGTACTCCCTGTGGTTATAACAGCGGAGCCGCTCGATAGCATCATTATATTTCGCTCTCGCCTCCTGCAATGCAACCCGGGAGGCGTCCACAGTGCCCTGCGCGTTATCTAAGCTGCGGATGTTCCCTTCCAGCTCCAGAAGTTCCTGACTGAGTTCTCTATAGGCACCCACCGCCTGCCCCATGCAATGACCCCGCACTACCACCTTGAACGCCTCCCACTCCACCTGTACCGAGGCTGTGTTGGCGTTAATGGGAAAGTATGTATCTAAAAGTGTGTGCAGTGACATGCGAAACGGGTCGTCTTCGAGTAATGCTGGATTAAGCCTCCAGGTAGGGATCAGGGGGCATCGTCCCAGGGGTTGATGAATCATTACCAATGGGCAGTGATCTGACAGGGTGCGCCCTAGGTATTCAGTGTGTTTAATAGTACTATTAAAGGCAGGGGAACACAAAAACTGATCTAGTCGAGTATGCACTCGATGTACCATGGAGAAGAAGGAGAACTCCCGGTGGCCCCTGTGCTGCAGCCTCCACATGTCCTCTAGCCCCCAATGTGCGATCCACGCACTGAACCCCAGAGCTGTATGACGTGGCTGAGACCCCAGTAAGGGAGAGTGTGACCTGTCTGCAACAACGTCCGCCACACAATTAAAGTCCCCCCTAAGAATCAGGTTGCCCCTCAGTCTATCTGCCAATACGGCCGATAAAGAATCCAGGAAGCCAACCTGGTCATGATTAGGTGCGTAGATGTTCCCTAGGGTGACCTCCCGTCCCACCAGCCTCCCCACGACCAGTGCGTATCGGCCCCCCGCATCCAGCCATGATCCTTCAACAGCAAAAGGGACCCCCGGCTTAACCCAGATCAACACCCCCCCTAGCAAAGGCCGAGTGGGTAGTGGCAAACACCTGGCCCCTCCACCTCCGCTTCAAACTCCCAGCCTCTTCACTGCTCAAGTGTGTTTCCTGTAGGAACGCTATATGTATGTCCCTGCGTCGCAGGTACGAATAAATGTTATGGCGCTTCGCCATAGACCCCATCCCCCTAATGTTCCATGTTAGAAACCGTAGTACACTCTGAGTCACTGCCATTCCCACTGAATATCGGTAGAGAACACTAAGAGGAGGAGCCCCCCCCTCAACGCCCTCCCTCATCTCATAGCTTCCCACTCCTCTGCAAGCAAAAAAGACCAAATAGCCAACAAAAAGACCCTTAAAGCGGTCAACTCCCCAACCCCAGGGCAGTCCGACAACGGACGGCCACCAAAAATCATGTGAAACAATCAGCACTAAGTGAGGCCTGAACCTGGTGCGGCTCTCAACGGGGGGGTGGGCCAATCAGATTTAGCAAGGGACGCCTCACTTGTAAGAGAGCACCAGCCCCATGGATAAGGAAGCAGCACGGGGTCGAAAATCAGCCAACATCAATCTGCAGCCCTCTAAGGGACACAACCGCCTAGGTTAACCAAATGCATCAAATAATATCATCAGCAGTATTGGGTGTCACCACTGGGAGCTTCACACTGTCACTGTGGGAAGTGTCCGTTCCGGTGCCATCTGTCTCTCTTGAGGAGCCGGCCACAGCGTCCAGAGTAGGACTCCGACTCCGCATTAGTTCTGCCACTGCCTGCAGCGCCACCGCTCTCTCCTTCTCCGTCTGTGATGAGGACGGTTTCTTCGACGTCCCCCTACGAATTCAACGCCTTGGGCGCTTTCCACGCTCCACCGTCTTCCGCTCGGGGACACCGGCCCTCTTGTCACGAGGATTCTCACCTTTATAAGTTTCCAGACAGTCCCATGCGTCTTTAGGGCAGTCGAAGTAATTGGTGTTCCCGTCCAGCATGATGCGCAGTCGGGCAGGGAACATCAACGAGTACTGGAGGCCCTCTTCTCTCAGCACCTTCTTGACCTCTAGGTATGAGGCCCATTTCCGCTGCACCTCCAGCGTGTAATCCGGGAAGAGAGAGATCCTGCTGTTATCAACTGTGAAGGGGCCGTCCGCTTGGGCCCTTTGCAGGAGGAGGTCTCTATACCGGAAGTGGAGCAGACGGGCCACCACCGGACGGGGGGGCCTCCCATGGGCCAAAGGCCTATCTGGCACTCTGTGTGCCCTCTCCAACATGTAAAAGGAAGATAGGCCCTCCGGTGCCATGTACTCCTGAGCCAGCCCTCCAGAAAGGATACCATGTTGTTGCCTTCCGTCCCCTCCGGCAAGCCCAGAATTCTGATGTTATTCCTTCTATTGCGCCCTTCAGCACCTTCCGCTCTGCGCTCCAACCAGCACACCCTGTCAGTGAGGGCCCCCATCTGTTGCTCCAATGCAACAGATGGGGGCCCTCATGTCAGCTTTCGTGTCAGCTATAGCCTCCAGTATTTTGCTAAGCTGCTGTTGTACCGGATCGTCCGGGGGAGGATGCAACTGCTCCTGTGCACTGTCCTCCGGGTCCTGGAGGGCCCCAGCTTGGTGTCCTCTGAGCTTGCCCATACCGCCGGGACCTTGCCTGTTCAGTTGAGGGTCCACTTCCAACTCCACTTGCGGGGTACAGGGCGCCTTGTAGACAAAGTCCAACTAAGGGTTGAGCCTAGGCAGGGCAGTCTTCGCCGCGGACTTTCAGGCTAGCCCACTCAGGTCACCCCCGCGTCTCACCGAGGGACCTAGTGCGGGACACTGTCTCTGCACGCTGTTCCTCCCAGGCACCGCTATGGCCTCCGAGTCCAGGACAGTCCTAGCAGACGAATTCCACCCATCCACAGGCACTGTTGGCGCAGCAGGGCCTCAGGTACAGCGACGCCCGGGAACAAGCAACCAGGCGTTCCAGTGTAAGGTCACTTTGGACCGAGTCCAACCCTCTGTGCAGGCCCCAGCCGGCCTCCACCACGGCGCGGCTTCTACTCAGCCCCAGCACTATCTCGCAGCTCATAGGTACTTCACCAGGTGCGTACCCCACCTCTCTCAACACGTTCAAGCTCCGGGCTCGCGGCACGGTAAAGTCTCCACTGAGCACGTGGGAGGGCCGCCTCCACTCCCTCTTGTAGGGTTCCACCAGGCACTGCTCAAGGCACAGCGGCCGCCGCTAACCCCAGTCCAGTCCCTCCAGCGGCCCACCAGCTGCAGGGACTCAGCGCAGGGCCCCAGCACCGATCACTCTCCTGGGGCCCACTCGCTGACAATCGGGGACGGTATGATGGAGCACAGGGCCCGGCTGGCGCCGACCTCCGCACTAGCCTCTGCCACAAGTTCCTCTAATTGGGCTTGAGCAGCCGCATCCAGGGCCCTCGGTGCTCCCCGTGCCCGCAGGGCACGTCACTTCAATCCGGGGCATGCAGGCAAGGCCTCACAGGACTCGGAGCCCCCAGGCACAGCCACGCACCCTAAGCCTCAGCTGGCCGCCTCCGGTCAGGATCCCAAGTACGGCCGTCCCGCACCGCAGCTGATTACACAGGCTGTAGGGGCCTCCCAGAGTCAGCGGGGCACTCCAGCGCAGTCATCCATCGGAGCACCGCCCTCGATCTCTTGCCGCTATTGGCTTGGTTCCGTCCATCGGTTATGAGGAGGGGCCCACCCGGCGCGCTCCAGCCACGCCCGGGGCTCACCTCTGGTCGTTTCTTCCTGCTCCCTGCGCCAACCTCGGGAGGCTCCCCCCTTCACTCTTGCCCCCGCTCCTCGGTGCACACCACGGGTCTCGGCGGCAGTGGCAATCCGCCTCCTAGGAGTTGGCTCCAAGTCCTGAGCGGCTCCCGTGTTTCGAAGAGGCCGCCGCCTCCGCCTTTGATGCGGCCTCAGCTCCTCGCTGCTCACTGTGGGCCACAGATCCCCAACTTCGGCGCCCGCGGCATTCGATCCTCGCCCAGGTGCGCACCTTAGTACCCAGACCCCCACGAGGGCTCCGTGGGTGTGCGAGTCGACCCCGGCTATGTAGTTCCAGCAGATAAAGTAACGGGCTGATGCGGAGCTCTGAGCTCACGTGTCCGCCATTGTCCTCGACCAAGCCACGCCCCCTTATTAGTCCTCTCTTTTATATTTACTTGTATAAATGTATCAATATATTCACTGTCATTAACTTAACCCTATTATTAATCTTATATCTAATCCAATTTTATTTATATTAATTTTCTTATTTGACCTGTTTGAAAACGCTTTCTAATAGTAACCTTAACACGTAGGTATTTTATTATTTCTTTTACTAAATTCATTTTCCTAATTATCAATAGAAACGTCATAATATATCAGAGAGAGCAAACATTCCCCAGGCCCTTTTTAATCAGATGCAGCTTAAAGTTTAGCAGTTACTTTTTTTTTTGCTTTTCTCATCTATATTTATATGTTCAATTTAGAATGGGCTTAAACTTTGAGAACAATATGATGACATGCAAGCACTCTTTATACTCACCAAATAGCTAAGCGTATTTAGAATCATGCTTGTTTTTTTAAATTCAAATTTTATTAAAAGATAACAACATACAACAGTTACCATTTTCAATTATATTTACAAATTATTTTTTAATTCACCCTACTTATTTTACGGGGACACCTTCAACCAACTTCTGCTATTTAATTTAATTTAATTTATTATGCAAATGTTGATGAATTGGTACAGGGTCGGCTTTAGCTCTGGTGGCACCCGGTGCAACTGTGTTTTTTGGCATCCCCCCATGACCTATTTCTCCAAGAATTCCCTCACTACCACTCTCCAACAGTGCCCTTCATTTCTCCATAGCCCCTTTCTAACATACATTTCATTTTTAGGGTCGAGCCTGCGACAGCATGCGCTAGCGAATGTATCTTGCTTGCGAGACACTGTTGTTAACAAAAAGGGCTTGGAGCCCGCCCGTTGCTTACCATTTGCTGCCTTGTTTTATAGTGCTACTCATAGTTCATGCACACTCAGTTGTGTAATCTGCATGGTGCACATTCTTTGCAGAAGGCACATTAACCCTCTGCCCTACTTTATGATGAGTCAAAACTGCCACAAGACAAAATTCCGAACTCTCACCAGCAGGAACATTAATCATCAGAGTTATCTTGACATTTTTATAGTTGCCTAAATATTGCTGGACGCACAAGGAAGTTCATGTGCTTTTAAACCCATAAGCTATTTTTAAACACTGCGCTCCCCACCAGTGGTGGCCAGTAATTTTATCAGGGAGGGGTGCAGGAGGGGTGGGGGGATGCAAACACTCACACATACACCTCACTCACACCCATTCATTCAGGCACACACACACCCATTCACAACAATCACTAACAAATACACATACACTCATGCATGCATCAAATTAAAAAAATCATAAAACTTACCTCAACAGCAGCTCTCCGACAGAGACGCCTCGGAGGTCCTAGGAGGATTGGGACTGCTGCCTTCCCTCATTGGCTGAGCAATCTCGTCACATAGTAGGTTGGGGTCAATGAGACTCCTGACCCCGCCCCACTCTGTGACGAAGTGTCACTGATTGACATTCAGCCTGGGGCACTTCATGGCTTAAAATTGAAGCGCCCAGGTCCAAGGCAATCGATGACGCTCTCCTTCGTCATGAGGGGGAGGGCCTCGAGCCACTTTTGCCTGGTTGAAGAGGTCATGCCCATAGGGCTGTAAAATCCTCAGCCTGGCAAAGTTCAGCTCAGGCAGCCAGGACCCTAACCTGAACCAGAAGATTGTCTTTCAGGCTGACCTTTGTTCAGCCTGACAGGACACTCTTCTTTTCTGGAAAAAGGTGGGGTGTGTGGCCCCTCAGCCTATACGGACTGGCTGCTGCTGCCCCCCACCAAAGTCAGAGCCAGGTGCAGCTGCACCAGTTGCACCTCTCCAAATTGATAAGACTCTGACACCGCTTTCTAATCTTAGGTGGCAATAGCAGGTGGACTGAAGCTGATCGAAGACAGCATGTTGGGGAGTACCAAGATAAAGGCTGACATACGAAGAGAGGACCTTTGTTTTGAAGTGCGTTAAAATGGAGACTGCGGCTTTTGAACATTCCACTCTTGTGGTCAGAGAGCCAAAGCCACCCTGGAGGTAACATGAAATTGGAGTTCTCCGGGGCAACTTTAGGAGATGACAGACTGCCACATTCAAACTAACTGAAGCTGCAGGACAGTGTGGGATCGAAGCCCTCAATGTAAAGCATTGCCAAGACGTGAGCCTACTATGGCCCAAAGAATGTTATAATTTGTATTCTCAGGTGAAAAAAAAAATTCTTCTTTAGTACTTTGAGTTGAAAAAACACAGGATTCAGAGATCTTGGCTACCTGAGGTTTAAAAGATAGTTTATCATCAAAATTGAATCTTAAGTGTTTTTTACTGCCCATGTGTGACTGAGACACTTTATTAACATTCTGTATTTATATAATTTTGATTTACTTGAGCGAGTCTCTCATTTTTCCAGTCTTATTTTTTTTTAAATTACTCTTACCCTTTATTTATTTCCCTTATTCCATTTTTAGGTCTCACCCACCAGACAACTGTTAGCTGTCTGTAGGTGAAAAGCTCTTGTGAACCATACCAAAAAGTTCCAGTGGACTTAGAGTCGTCTGTTGCTTATAATTGGTTGGCTTTATTGCCACTCTCATTTGCTTGATTCTTATTCAATGGCTTGCCTTCCTCTCCTTGTGTTTGTCCCTCTTCTGGCTTACAGCCTCTTTAACATCCTTTTGATTGGCTGACTTGCATCATTCAACTGCCCACATTTATGGAACTACTTTTTTCTTTTTCTTTAAGCACTCAATGAGAGTGCATGTGTTATCAGGATCTCTCTCTCGTGTGCTGCTTCCTTCCCTCAAATCCTTGCACACTCCTCTCCGAATGCTCCATGTTGCTCCCGCCTAACCCCACTTGCTCTTTCCCTCATGTGATTTGTTTGTCCCATATACACCCCTTATCCCATGCGCTCTGTGTTGCACCCCCTGCTTCTTCCAGGTCATCTAGAAATAGAACTCTGTGGTTGTACACGTGGCCGGTACTTTCATAATAGTCCCCAGCTTAAGGGCCATAATTTGGTAAGGCCAAATTCCAAGGTAAGGTCGAAAAACTAACTTTTTCCTCAGGGGTTAGGGAGCACATCATCAGCAAAATGCTATTTTGCCTTGAGCAGTAAATAACCTTGCAATATTTCCGAATGGAAAGCTGGCTCACTAGACTGAGGAGAATCAAAAGGTATAGACAGACAAGAGGCATGTGCAAAGAGAACCGAGGCACATTGTATGGTTCATACAATGACCTTGAAATCAGAAGTACTGTGGTGGAACCTTAATTCCTGAGCTGCTGCTCAAGAGCTATAAAGGGACAGCAGGCATGCAGAGAAGCCATGCCTGCTACTCTGCCCCCAATCAGAGGAAAGGGATGGTTGGTACCCCAATGTGGTGGATGAGCACGTTATCTATGGGCTGAGAACCCCAGCCTGAGGAAACCTACTGGTTAATACCCTAACATAGGGGGCGGATCCCAGCAAACTCTGCGTAAACTCATTAACAACAATCTCAGACTTTGCCTCCATGGAAGTGGAGGGACGGAACACAGGGCAAGATGGGCAAAAAGAGAAATTAGACATAAAAAAATTGTCATATAGATGCACCTAGAGACTAACAGGCATGAGCACAATGGCACAGTAACTGATGACAGGCATTCTGTATGCATTTATCAATCACTAACCAATGATAAGCTTTTTGCTGTGAAATAACCGAGAGAAAATTATTATGTGGTACTATGATTGACGAACAGGCCTTCTGTAGCATAGTGACCAATGTACTTACCTTATGGTGTCCTCTCCTTCACAGATTCCACCAAGGCCCGTCAGCGTGAACATGTCCTGTCTGCAAAACAGAGTTGAGGAGTGGCCCCCAACTGGAAGTGGGTTCAGACGCCGGTGAATGGCATCATATACCCACCTATCACTTGTTGTATAATTTCTACTTACTTTCTTGTTATTATGCATTAGCATAGTGGACTTTGGTCCTGATGAATGACTCCACACCTCTTTCATGAGGGTAGAAACATGTTGACCATGTGTATCAAGTCAAATTAAACCCCGTTTTTTACCCCCTACTCATTGGGAAAAATAAACACATTTGTAAGGTCCGCCAGGAGGTAGTCTTAGCAGTATTTCCTAACTCCTCAGGAGCTCCCCCTTCTCTCCAAGGTTGTAGTCCACATCAACACCAGGTGTGGAGTTGGTTTGAGGAGGGGCCTGATGATGAAGCATGCCACCTTAGCGTGAGTGAGAGCTGACATCCTTTAAACTGATAGGACGTCCACACTTCAGATAGACTTTCTATTCTCGTGTTATTTGACCATGAGCTGACATTGTTTTTATTCCTACTTTCTGTGGCACATTAATTGGTCGGAACAACCCGATGGCTCTGTAACTACTACACAGACAGGAACATATGAGAAAATCTATTTCAGTAGCTATTCCTCGGTGTACTAGACAGTCTTGCAAGAACTATTTTCACAGACTTGTTTCTGGTCCTAATAACTCCCAGAGCACAGGAACTCTGACTGCTGTATCCTATGACACATGAAGTCTGATGAACATTCTTCTGGCGCCTGATTTCTAACGGGCATCATCCCTGGCACAGCACTTTCTCATGCCACAAGACATATGATTGATGCTGTTTCCCCTGGCACATGAGTGTGGGTGATGTTTCTGCTGTGGTGTAATTTTCTACATGGACAAGATGTCTCCTGAGGCGCAGAGATGACTTTATCCCTGTTGAGTATTTGACTCTTGATAAATGAATAGCCGTGCTAGCCCTGCTGTATGTGTCGAGCAGGGAATGCTTCTGGGTTGCGCATAGAAAGGATTTCTTTTTGCTGCAGTGAAATTGTGCTGCTGGCTACTGTGGTAAATGTTAAAAATTAGACTACATTGAACTCTGCATCAGAAGCATGTCAGACAGGTGTTTCGCCAAATATATTTGGAAACATGGGGCCCGATTCACAGAAGTAATCTGAGACAAAATCCTAAACTTACTACTTTTGGTATTCACAGAAGGCATTTAGTAGTAGTAAAGTTAGGATTTTGTCTTAAGTCTGTCTTAAGTCTGTCTTAAATCTGTCCTAAGTTTGTCTTAAGTCTGTATTAAGTCTGTCTTAAGTCTGTCTTAAATCAAACTTAAGACAAAATCCTAACTTTACTACTACTAAATGCCTTCTGTGAATACCAAAAGCAGTAAGTTTAGGATTTTGTCTCAGATTAGTTCTGTGAATCGGCCCCATGGACTTTAAATGCAGTAGCTGGCCAGCAGGCTGGCTCAGACAGCTTAAAAATCGCCGCCTAAACATAGCCACATTCAGACAAAAATGTAATCTGCTATTGTAGAATTACTTTTAGGAGAGGGTACAGATTTACAAGCAGTTGTCTGGAAAAGTGCCCATGTGACATTTTTACATGTTGCTATTAAACAATGCAGACTTTTATGCACAATACAAATCCACACTGGGGGAAGCCAGCAGCTATGGGAATTGGTATACTTTCACCTTTTTTATCTCCATTTTTCCTTGTGGAGAAACTACTCCATTTTCCTTTCCCCTTTCCACTCTCAAAGGTTATTTACTCCAGCCCTTTGCAGGGGCAAATCTCCCAACATTTCCATTGTGAAGAGCTGTCAGTGAGGAGTTTGTGAATGCTTTGAAGCTCATACATTTGTGGGTGTTCACAAACTCACAAGCCAACCCGTGCCTTGATCTGTCCATTCCCCACTCCTTTCATTAGGTTTACACTTGCAGAATCGTGTGCAATTATGGTGTACAAGGAGTAAATGCATTTACACCTGCTCTGTATCCTTTTGTGGATGCCTGGTAGGCATAAATGTAGTCATTATGGCGGTAAAGTCAAAATTAGCTTTGTGAATCCTGCCCACAGTGACTGTTATGTCCCGAGCACAATTCCTGGCAAGATCGACCCAGCCTTCCGCCCCTCCGAGGTCAGTAAATTTATTACCATTAAAGCGGGGGTAAACGTAACATCTGTTAGTTATAGTGCTTACTTAGAAGTGGCAAAAGTGTGCTATGAACCGCTACACAAAAACACGTTACTATTAAACATGATTTTGGTACCTTGCTCGCTTGTCTAGTGGCTCCCCCATCACATACACTTGTAAACATTAGTACCCTGTAGGAAAGTTCAACATGAGAAGGAGAGGGCGAGAAATGGCAGCTGATTTCGACATTATCTAAATTCACTACATCCACTAATAAGAACAAGTCTGAGCCCAACCAAGAGTCTTGGCTAAATTCACGGACGTGAGACAGGCACGAGTTCAAATCCAGGGTCATGGGTGCTCACACATTCGAAACAAGGTTGAAAATACTGCATAGTTGGTGATACACTCATTGGCCTGAAACCTAGGGGTCCTTTTTGATTTGCAGCAACTTTCATATATGTTTTGACTAAAGTATGCTGGACAGTGATTATGTCCTACTGTAAGCTTCTGGTTCAAGCAGAGCTGGTATCGAGATTGAAGATTATTAAGGCCTTCCAAAAAAGAGGGCATCAGGTGGCTCTTCTAGATTTAGGGAAATGGAGGGTAGAGTCTAGACCAGAGGATGGCAGGGAAGACAGTCTAGACTAAGGGGAGTGAGTGCATGGTAGAGTCTAGACCAGAGGATGGCAGGGAAGACAGTCTAGACTAAGGTGAGTGAGTGCAGGGTAGAGTCTAAACCCAGAGGAAGGCAGGGAAGACAATCTAGACTAAGGGGAGTGAGTGCAGGGTAGAGTCTAGACCAGAGGATGGCAGGGTAGGTAGTATACACTAAGGGCAGTGAGTGCAGGGTTGAGTCTACACCCAGAGGAAGGGCCGGGTAGGTTTTGTAGACTAAGTGGTATGCAGGATAGAGTCTAAACCAAGAGGAAGACAGGGAAGGCAGTCTAGACTAAGGGGAGTGAGTGCATGATAGAGTCTAAACCAAGAGGAAGACAGGGAAGACAGTCTAGACTAAGGGGAGTGAGTGCAGGGTTGAGTCTAGACCCAGAGGAAGGCAGGGTAGGTAGTCTGGACTAGGGGGAGTGAGTGCAGGGTAGAGTCTAAACCAAGAGGAAGACAGGGAAGGCAGTCTAGACTAAGGGGAGTGAGTGCATGATAGAGTCTAAACCAAGAGGAAGACAGGGAAGGCAGTCTAGAGTAAGGGGAAGAAGAGTAGAGTCTAGACCAGAGGATGTCAGGGAAGACAGTCTAGACTAGGGGAAGTGAGTGCAGGGTAGAGTCTAGATCCAGAGGATGGCAGGGAAGACAGTCTAGACTAAGGGGAGTGAGTGCAGGGTATAGTCTAGACCCAGAGGATGGCAAGGAAGACAGTCTAGACTAAGGGGAGTGAGTGCAGGGTAGAGTCTAGACCCAGAGGATGGCAGGGAAGACAGTCTAGACTAAGGGGAGTGAGTGCAGGGTAGATTCTAGACCCAGAGGAAGGCAGGGTAGGTAGTCTAGACTAAGGGGAGTGAGTGCAGAGCTGAGTCTAGATGCAGAAGAAGGTAGGGTAGGTAGTATAGACTAAGGGGAGTGAGTGCAGGGTTGAGTCTACACCCAGAGGAAGGGCCGGGTAGGTATTGTAGACTAAGTGGTATGCAGGATAGAGTCGAAACCAAGAGGAAGACAGGGAAGGCAGTCTATACTAAGGGGAAGAAGAGTAAAGTCTAGACCAGAGGATGTCAGGGAAGACAGTCTAGACTAGGGGAAGTGAGTGCAGGGTAGAGTCTAGACCCAGAGGATGGCAGAGAAGACAATCTAGACTAAGGGGAGTGAGTGTAGGGTAGAGTCTAGACCCAGAGGATGGCAGGGAAGACAGTCTAGACTAAGGGGAGTGAGTGCAGGGTAGAGTCTAGACCCAGAGGATGGCAGGGAAGACAGTCTAGACTAAGGGGAGTGAGTGCAGGGTAGATTCTAGACCCAGAGGAAGGCAGGGTAGGCAGTCTAGACTAGGGTGAGTGAGTGCAGGGTAGAGTCTAGACCCAGAGGATGGCAGGGAAGACAGTCTAGACTAAGGGGAGTGAGTGTAGGGTAGAGTCTAGACCCAGAGGATGGCAGGGAAGACAATCTAGACTAAGGGGAGTGACTGCAGGGTAGAGTCTAGACCCAGAGGATGGCAGGGAAGACAGTCTAGACTCAGGGGAGTGAGTGCAGGGTAGATTCTAGACCCAGAGGAAGGCAGGGTAGATAGTCTAGACTAAGGGGAGTGAGTGCAGAGCTGAGTCTAGATGCAGAAGAAGGCAGGGTAGGTAGTATAGACTAAGGGGAGTGAGTGCAGGGTTGAGTCTAGACCCAGAGGAAGGCAGGGTAGGTAGTCTGGACTAGGGGGAGTGAGTGCAGGGTAGAGTCTAGACCCAGAGGATGGCAGGGAAGACAGTCTAGACTAAGGGGAGTGAGTGCAGGGTAGATTCTAGACCCAGAGGAAGGCAGGGTAGGTAGTCTAGACTAAGTGGAGTGATTGCAGAGATGAGTCTAGATGCAGAAGAAGGCAGGGTAGGTAGTATAGACTAAGGGGAGTGAGTGCAGGGTTGAGTCTAGACCCAGAGGAAGGCAGGGTAGGTGTCTAGTCTAGGGGGAGTGAGTGCAGGGTAGAGTCTAGACCCAGAGGATGGCAGGGAAGACAGTCTAGACTAAGGGGAGTGAGTGGCAGGGAAGACAGTCTAGACTAAGGGGAGTGAGTGCAGGGTAGAGTCTAGACCCAGAGAATGGCAGGGAAGACAGTCTAGACTAAGGGGAGTGAGTGCAGGGTAGATTCTAGACCCAGAAGAAGGCAGGGTAGGTAGTCTAGACTAAGGGGAGTGAGTGCAGAGCTGAGTCTAGATGCAGAAGAAGGCAGGGTAGGTAGTATAGACTAAGGGGAGTGAGTGCAGGACGCTCTTCCAGCCCTTTTGTTGCTTGCTGCCCTGTTTCTGCCCGGGACGTGAGGGATTCTGCCTCAGTGCTTCAGTAATCTTGCCGTGACGGGAACGGCCAACGCGATCCTTAAAGTTCGTGGGACTACATATCCCAGCAGCCTTGCGGCCACACGAGCGGCGGGACGCCCCTGTCGGCGTCAGGAGACGCGTAAAAGGGCGCCCGGCTCCCCGCAGCACGGGACGCTCTTCCAGCCCTTTTGTTGCTTGCTGCCCTGTTTCTGCCCGGGACGTGAGGGATTCTGCCTCAGTGCATTAGTAATCTTGCCGTGACGGGAACGGCCAACGCGATCCTTAAAGTTCGTGGGACTACATATCCCAGCAGCCTTGCGGCCACACGAGCGGCGGGACGCCCCTGTCGGCGTCAGGAGACGCGTAAAAGGGCGCCCGGCTCCCCGCAGCACGGGACGCTCTTCCAGCCCTTTTGTTGCTTGCTGCCCTGTTTCTGCCCGGGACGTGAGGGATTCTGCCTCAGTGCTTCAGTAATCTTGCCGTGACGGGAACGGCCAACGCGATCCTTAAAGTTCGTGGGACTACATATCCCAGCAGCCTTGCGGCCACACGAGCGGCGGGACGCCCCTGTCGGCGTCAGGAGACACGTAAAAGGGCGCCCGGCTCCCCGCAGCGCGGGACACGCCCGGGCAAAGCCCGGGCCAAGGGCGGGCCCGTCCGCGCCCGTCAGAGTTCGGAGGAGGCCGGGCTGGGCCACCCCCCTGAACACTACGCCTTTGGAATACAGTCATTTGAGGAACTGTTGATATTTAGGGGGTATGGCGAAGCGAATGCTGAGAAAGGGGGGGGGGTTTAACGGGGACTCTGGACGCCTTCTTAACACGGGCGGAATCATTATTGACTCATGAAATACAGCTCACCGAGAGGAGACGTTCTTTGGAGTCGGTGACCGCCTGTAAAAGATCCTCGCTAGGGGGCATTAGTGTTGCGATCTCGCCTGTAGGAGCCATGGCACCCGTTCCGCAATTACTAGCAAATGTGTGTAACATATCGGAGGGGGGGGCGAGAGGAGCCTACCGTGTGTTGATGGGGGTATGTCAATGCTGACACCTTCATCAAATAGGGGGCGCGACAGTCTGGGTGCCCGGACAGGAGTTCCTGACCCAGGGATTAGGGGTAGTGGGGATTTGCACTCTTGCCCAGACCTTGATCCCGTCCCGGTCCCACTGATTGTGTCCGATGCTCAGAGCGTAGCTGACGGAAGTGATGACGAGGGCGGCATTAGAATTACTAGATCCAAAGGGGGCCAAAGGGCTGGGCTAACAGAGATGCTAATAACTAGCCCAGAACCCTCGTCGAAACATCATACGGGTGGTGCACTACTAAAACAAAAACTTAAACAGAAGCCCAGGTCCAAGAAGTCACAATCTAAGTTAAGCACTCAGGATAATAGTAATGCTCCACAGGGACCTCCGGTATGTCAGGGAGTAGTTCCAACCCAACTGAACCGCCTGATATCAAATTTGGGGGATTGCGATAATGATCCCTGGAAAAGATTTGAGACCTTGTTTTCTGTCCTACTTGAGCCCATACTTAGTAAGTTAAATAGCCTAGAGGAGAAATTGTTAGGGCTGGAGAAAGTGTGTAGTAGTCATATTAAACCAACACAGGAAAGAGGGCGGTGCACGCATGGCCAAGAGATCCCAATACAGATATCTCGGCCAGCACAAGCGGAACATCAACGAGGTATGCAGGCAGATGGGGGAGGGGCTAATTCGGTGCCAGGGACCAACATGCCGACAGAGGCACGTGTTGCGCTCTCAGGAGAGTCTGTAAATGAACATTATGCTCAAGGTGGGGGGAGTCAGACAATTAATAGTCATGGTAACACAGTAGTTTGTAACACGCTGGATGGAAGTGGCAGGGACATGACTGGGAAGGGTAGTAGGGTACTCAAGGGCGGTGTGGATGGGGAAGTAGCCTGCCCGAGGGATATTAGCGATAAAAGATTATTGTCAAGCCAACAAACATCGAGTAGAGTTGCTCTGCATCAGAGAGATGATCTGCCAATAATTAATCTTCCACCAGACTGTTGTCCATACGTGGTTGTCCTTGTAGGTGTACCCGCCCAAACAATCACGTATGAGGAGTCTACCTTAAAATTAATTAATAAGGTAGCACACTGGCTATCCAAATTTGTGAAATTCAACACACGTGATCTTCGGCACATTTTAATGGCAAGAAGGGTGACCTTGATAGGCAGCACAAGATATCCACGGTTGGCACAGTCAATCCTTTCCCAGGCAGAACATTTATTTGATTTGGAGAATGGTATAAAACCCTTGACTTTGGGCTTTTTTTATAGACCAGGCACAAGAGGCATGGTCAACCAGGTTGGGGAGAACCAGGACCAATATAACACCAGGGGGGGTAGGGGCAGACCTGTTCATCTAAGTAATGTTTTTGCCCCCCTGGGTGATCTGAATGAAAATGATTGACTGCCTGAATGTAGGACTGGGGGTGGGGGGACCTTGAGTTCGTTGGGGCCCGTGGTCGCCCAGAAAAGGAAGTTTGTCTGGGCCGGCGAGTTGGTGGCAGTCCCATTATTGGAGCGTAGGGAATTAACCATCAGTGAGGAGAGTAGGGAGATCAGAGAGGGCAGTTTAGTTGACTCTGGGGTAAATAGCGGGGTGCATCACATCGATAGGAGCAAGAATGAAGGCTCTTTAAAAATTATATCCTGGAATATAGCTGGCTTAGCAAGCAAATTGGAGGATGCGCATTGGCTCGCCTTGGTAAGGGACTTTAATATAATCTGTCTCCAAGAAACTTGGGCGACTGGAGAATACGTGTTTTATAGAGGGATATAAAACCTTCTTTTGCCCAGCAATCAAACCCCGAGCCGGAAGAGCAAAGGGGGTTTGATTGTGTTTGTGGATCTGAACACTCAGGGAAGGTGGAAGGATCTGGCCTGTGATTCACACAATGTACAAGGGGTTAGACTCATAGCTAAGGGATGTAGGGTAACCATTTTGAATTTTTACAATGCCACACAATGTACACCACAGGGCTCAAATAGTATATATGAATTAGATGGTTGGCTGGATCGTCTCACTAGGAGTGGGCATGGTGCAACGCACATGATAGTAGCAGGCGATTTTAATTGTCATCTATGCCCGGACGTAAGGGTGGCTCATGGCGTTTGGTCTTCTTGTGCATTAAGTGAGGGTATGCATATGGAACACACCCGGATGGGTAGGGAGCTGACGTGTCTCTTACACACACATGGGTTATCACACACACTGGATATGGCCGACACCGCGGAAGGCTCCCTGTTGGCCCCCACTTTTAAGGGAAGAGGTTGCCATTCAGTTATCGATTATATTCTGATTTCGCAGGCAATGAAAAGATCCGTCAGCAAATTTAATATTTTACACAGTGCATTTAGCGATCACAACCCACTAATTTTAGTAGTTGATGTATATAGTCAGGGTGTGGTCAGACAGACAGAGGATCAATTATTATCCACGGTCGACCAAGGTAGGCGATTAAGATGGGCCCAGATAGATGAAGCAGGGTTCAATGTGGCTTTATTTGGTCAAGGAGCTAAAGATATTATGAATTGCTTGGATCTAGAGGTTGAAGGGGCCGATTTGATTGAGGCTTTTACAAATATTGCTGTCCTCGTCACCAAGTTGTTGAAAACACAGTCACATGGGCACAGGGGGGACTCCCCAAGATGGTTTAAACACCAATGTTCGCTTACCCTTAGGAACTTGAAGGATGCTCTTAAGCAGTCTCCTAGGGATAGAGAGAGGGTGATGGCGTGTCGCGCAAGCTATAAGTTAGCGTTAAAACAACGTAGAGGTCAACTACAGCGGACAGCGTGGGAGGAACTCCTTGAAGCAGCGGAGCAGAAGGATTCAGGACGGTTTTGGAGGGTTATAAATAGTCCCTGCTTCTCGGATCCAAATAAACCAGGGCTAAGTGGTAATATACTCCCTGAACAATGGCAGCAGTATTTTCAGGGTCTATATAATCACTCGTCCGGCCAGGTAGAGGCGCAGTTGTCACCTATATCCATAAGGGCTACCTCTGTTATTTTCTCGTTGGAGGAAGTTACTATCGGTATTGAAGGGTTGATGCGAAATAAGGCTCCAGGCCCAGACGGGATTCCGCCTGACCTCTTCAGATCGAATCTACAGGTCTGGGCACCTTTATTAACAAGGGTCCTAAATGCAGCGATAAGTGTCTCAATGCCTATATCTTGGTCCTCAGCAATTATAGTACCGATTTTTAAGAAGGGTAACAGGGATAGTCCGCACTGTTATCGACCAATATCTTTGATAGATGTCTCAGCCAAGGTCCTGGGGCGGGTAATTTCAAATAGACTAATGGAGTGGGCCGAGTCTGCCAACATAATTACTGACGTTCAATACGGATTCCGCCCAGGGAAATCAACTGTGGACCAGTGTCTTAATCTTTATCTTATTTCCGCTAAATATACGCTGGTAAAAGGGGGGGCTTTTTATTTGGCTTTTATGGATCTATCGGCGGCTTTCGACCGTGTGAACCGGAACAAGCTGTGGTTAGTAATGGCTAATCAGGGGTGGACCCAGAACTAATAAACATACTTCAATCATTGCATAATCATACCACGGCTGCAGTAAGGTACACTCAGGAGGGAAAAGTCACGGATCGGTTTAGATGTTCAAGCGGTGTCAGGCAGGGATGCATTCTGGCTCCTTTTTATTTACTTTATATATCAACGGCCTGGATGCGGCACTGCGGGATATTAGGGCAGACTCACCACGAATAGGGGAAAGAACTGTGCCGGTTTTATTATACGCAGATGATGCGGTGCTATTGGCCCGCACCCCTCACGGCCTACAACTTTTAATTAATGGTTTTGTAGAGTTCATGGAAAAACTCGAGATGGCCCCCAATCTCACCAAATCATATGTAATGGAGCTGGGGAAAAAGCCAGCCAAATCATATAAATATACCATAGGTTCGCATGTTTTAGGCAAAGTCCCAGCTTTTGCTTACCTAGGCATATTATTTGATGGGAAGCTTAATTTTAAACATTTACTAGAAGAGAAATCTCTGTCTTTAATCAGATCCACAGGTTCAATTGCGAATTTTGCAAGCAGACTTGGGTTGTGGACTCCGGATGTGATTTTGAAACTGTACAACTCAATCTGCTGTGCCAAGGTGCTGTATGGTAGTGAGGTCTGGGGCTTTGTGAAAACCAACAGCCTACAAACGGAAGAAAACAAATATATGAGGCGTCTGTTAAGGGTTCCCCACAGCACCCCGGCATTTATTGCCCATGAAGAACTGGGAGCTAGTTATATTTCAGATTCAGTGGCTGTTAGACCTATAATTCACTGGTTGAAGGTCTGGTTAAACGAAGAGATAGGCCTGACAAGGCTTGTTGTTCAGGATTGCTTGTCTCTGGCCAATGTAATGAAGATCCCATGGTTAAAATATGTGCGGGATTGCCTACAAAAAATGGGACGGCAGGCACTGTTCGATGAGCCAGATAATATAAGACAGAAGGACAAGGCAGTTGTTAAAGAGTTGTTTTTGCAGTTTAGTATGGCGCAACGTGAGGGCAATGAGTTGGTTAAACCCACAGTGAGAGAATATGTTCTAATTAAAACCTCCTTGAGGATAGAACCATACTTAACCATTATGACAAATGCCCATGATAGATTTTTAATCACACGTTTTAGATTTAATTTTATTCACCATATTTTAGCGGTTCCAGCAGGCTTTAGAGTAAAGCTAGGAGAAAGAGGGCCCTGCGGCTGCGACAATGTGTCTCCGCAGGATACCCTCCATTTCCTTTTTAATTGTTCATTTTATGTAGGCCTGGGCGGAAAACTACACTACGCTCGCGTAGTTTGCGAAGTTTGCGCTACTTCGCACAACGCGAATTGCACGTAGCACAGTGCAAACACGCGTAGCGTAGCGTAGTGCAGCGGTCATTTTTTGCTTGCTCGCGGACCTCAAGGTCAAGTTGGCGACCGCGAGCAAGCAAAATGACATCCCGGCAAGACTTTTTCCTCGTTCGCGATCAGCAACACAAGTTGCCGATCGCGAGCGTGGAAAATAAACCTCCCGGCGAGATTCTCAACGCGGGGAGGTCAGGTTTCTCATTGCGAGTGGTCGCGTATGCTCGCGATGAGAAACTACCAGTCCGCGTTGAGAAAGCTGCCGCTCGAGTAAAAATCTACTCGAGCGGCAGTAAAAGACAGCTCGCACTGTGCAAGATGCCGTTTTCAATGATTGCACAGTGCGGACAAGCATCCGGCACTGTGTAATCATTGCGAACACGCACTACGCAGTTCGCGTAGTGCTACGCAAAGCTCGCGTAGTGCGAACTTCACTTTGCGTAGCTTCGCGAAGCACTACTTCGCGAACTACGCCCAGGGTTAATTTTATGCCCTTCCTAGAAAAAGGTTCTTGAAGTCTTTATTGCAGACCACCGGGATTAGACAGGCACGTGTGGCTCTGCTCTTTTTAAAACTCTCTGCTGATTTTTTAACCTTGTCTTGTGTGGTAATTTTTTTACGAATGGCCCTTAAATCAAGATCCACGAGAGTGGTTAATGATATTGAGAAATGACTTGTTAGTATTTTTTAGATATTATGAAATATTGGGTTGTGAATCCCTTGGATGTATTTAAATGTAAATGCTTATATGATTTGTATTCCAAATCGAATAAAGTAAATATTGATTGATTGATTGATTGAGTCTAGACCCAGAGGAAGGCAGGGTAGGTAGTCTAGACTAGGGGGAGTGAGTGCAGGGTAGAGTCTAGACCCAGAGGATGGCAGGGAAGACAGTCTAGACTAAGGGGAGTGAGTGCAGGGTAGATTCTAGACCCAGACGAAGGCAGGGTAGGTAGTCTAGACTAAGGGGAGTGAGTGCAGAGATGAGTCTAGATGCAGAAGAATGCATGGTAGGTAGTATAGACTAAGGGGAGTGAGTGCAGGGTTGAGCCTAGACCCAGTGGAAGGCAGGGTAGGTAGTCTAGACTAGGGGGAGTGAGTGCAGGGTAGAGTCTAGACCCAGAGGATGGCAGGAAAGACAGTCTAGACTAAGGGGAGTGAGTGCAGGGTAGATTCTAGACCCAGAGGATGGCAAGGAAGACAGTCTAGACTAAGGGGAGTGAGTGCAGGGTAGATTCTAGACCCAGAGGAAGGCAGGGTAGGTAGTCTAGACTAAGGGGAGTGAGTGCAGAGATGAGTCTAGATGCAGAGGAAGGCAGCATAGGTAGTCTAGACTAAGGAGAGTGAGTGCAAGGTTGAGTCAAGACCCAGAGGAAGGCAGGGTAGGTAGTCTAGACTAGGGGGAGTGAGTGCAGGGTAGAGTCTAGATCCAGAGGAAGGCAGGGTAGGTAGTCAAGACTAAGGGGAGTGAGTGCAGAGATGAGTCTAGATGCAGAAGAAGGCAGCGTAGGTAGTCTAGACTAAGGGGAGTGAGTGCAGGGTTGAGTCTAGACCCAGAGGAAGGCAGGGTAGGTATTCTAGACTAAGGGGAGTGAGTGCAGGGTTGAGTCTACACCCAGAGGAAGGGTCGGGTAGGTATTGTAGACTAAGGGATGTGCAGGGTTGAGTCTAGACCCAGAGAAAGGCAGGTTAGGTAGTCTAGACTAAGGGGAGTGAGTTCAGGGTTGAGTCTAGACCCAGAGGAGGGCAGGGAAGGCAATCTAGACTAAGGGGAAGAAGGGTAGAGTCTAGACCAGAGGATGTCAGGGAAGGCAGTCTAGACTAAGGGGAAGAAGGGTAGAGTCTAGACCAGAGGATGTCAGGGAAGACAGTCTAGACTAAGGGATAAAAAAGAGCGGGTAGTAGTGGAAAGAAATCACACCTCGTACTCAAGATATGCTATTTAGTGGGCATACACGTAATCGCTGAGTACACGTGATACATTATTCAAAGAGATGGTGCTTTAAAGGTAGTCCCACACCTTACTACCAAAGGTGTGAGTACACGTTGGACAGAGGGCCCAATGTGCCAATATACCAGAAAGGGATACCACAACACTCCAATTAAAGTTTTAAAAAAACAAATATTTATTTACCCATCGTTCAGGATACTTGGGAGCATTATTTGGACTTATATTTGAAGACGCATTACTTATCACAGAACATCATTCTTCTCGCCTTAAGTGGACAAGTTGGTTGTTGACATGTGAGTGACATGTGCATCTATAGCAGGATGTTATATAGATTTCATGGGGCTTAAATCACCTGTATTCTATCATACTTATTAGATCTGCTTTCTTCTGTTTACTAAACCAGTCTGCGGCAACTTGAGCAGCGCAAGGCCATCACTGGGGTGCCTCTCCAAAACTGAACACTTTTTACGATTTTCTTTCTCTTAATCAGCAAGTTTGAAATATTTAATGTTAGACGCTCCAATATATTGTTTGCACTCATATTATCACTGGTGTTGAAGTGGTATTTTTCTTATCTTTGCATTTCATTCTTGACTATTGTGCCCAACGGCTCTCATCTTTGCACTTCACGTTTCTTTCTAATGTACTATGCACAACCGTAGTACACGTTCTCGGGTCTGGTTTCATATGACACTTTGTACAGCTGCTTTCTGAGTAACGATTACTTTTCTAGTAACTGTAAATATTGGTCACGCATCATCAGAGGCTTAGCTCCACTTTTCTACAATGTATATATATGATAAGATTCATGTTCCTCAATATTTGTTCATCATTGTTATACAGCTTTGAAAAACTCAATGTGTGACGAAACACATGTTGGCTATCATCAATGTATTAAAAACTGGATGAATATGACCTGTGGAACAAGATTGTACTGAGAAATACTCAATGACGTTTTTCTATATTAAAGAACACTTCTTTCTTCAAGACAAATCCTTACTGTTTGGATCTTATTTGTTTTTTGAACACTTTAATTGGAGTGCTCTGGTATTCCTTTCTGCTAGACTAAGGGGTAGAGTCTAGACCCAGAGGGAGGAAGGGAAGGCAGTCAAGACTAAGGGGAATGAGTGCAGGGTAGAGTCTAGACCCAGAGGAAGGAAGGGAAGGCAGTCTAGACTAAGGGGAGTGAGTGCAGGGATGAGTCTAGACCCAGAGGAAGGCAGGGTAGGTATTCTAGACTAAGGGGAGTGAGTGCAGGGATGAGTCTAGACCCAGAGGAAGGCAGGGTAGGTAGTCTAGACTAAGGGGAGTGAGTGCAGGGTAGAGTCTAGACCCAGAGGAAGGAAGGGTAGGCAGTCTAGACTAAGGGGAGTGAGTGCAGGGATGAGTCTAGACCCAGAGGTTGGCATGGAAGGCAGTCTAGACTAAGGGGAGTGAGTGCAGGGTAGAGTCTAGACCCAGAGGAAGGAAGGGTAGGTAGTCTAGACTAAGGGGAGTGAGTGCAGGGTAGAGTCTAGACCCAGAGGAAGGAAGGGTAGGTAGTCTAGACTAAGGGGAGTGAGTGCAGGGTAGAGTCTAGACCCAGAGGAAGGAAGGGTAGGTAGTCTAGACTAAGGGGAGTGAGTGCAGGGATGAGCCTAGACCCAGAGGATGGCAGGGAAGGCAGTCTAGACTAAGGGTAATGCAGGGTAGAGTCTAGACCCAGAGGGAGGCACGGAAGGCAGTATAGACTAAGGGGAAGGCAGGATAGAGCCTAGACCCAGAGGATTGTAGGGAAGGCAGTCTAGACTAAGGGGTATGCAGGGTAGAGTCTAGACCCGGAGAAAGGCAGGTTAGGTAATCTAGTCTAAGGGGAGTGAGTGCAGGGTAGAGTCTAGACACAGAGGAAGGAAGGGTAGGTAGTCTAGACTAAGGGGAGTGAGTGCAGGGATGAGCCTAGACCCAGAGGATGGCAGGGAAGGCAGTATAGACTAAGGGGAAGGCAGGATAGAGCCTAGACCCAGAGGATTGTAGGGAAGGCAGTCTAGACTAAGGGGTATGCAGGGTAGAGTCTAGACCCGGAGAAAGGCAGGTTAGGTAATCTAGTCTAAGGGGAGTGAGTGCAGGGTAGAGTCTAGACACAGAGGAAGGCAGTGTAGGTAGTCTAGACTAAGTGGAGTGCAGGGTAGAATCTAGATCCAGAGGAGGGCCGGGTAGGTAGTGTAGACTAAGGGATGTGCAGGGTAGAGTCTAGACCCAGAGGAATGCAGGGTAGGTAGTCTAGACTAAGGGGAGTGAGTGCAGGGTAGAGTCTAGATCCAGAGGAAGCCAAGGTAGGTAGTCAACACTCAGGGCAAAGCAGGGTAGTTAGTCTAGACTAAGGGAAGTGCATAATAGCTTGTCTACACTCAGGGGAGTGCAGCGTAGGTTGTCTAGACCCGGCAGAGTGCAGGATAGGTAGTCTAGACCTAGTAAGTGCAGGTTAGCTTGTTTAGGCCCAGGGTAGTGGATGGTAGGTAGCCCAGATGCAGGGATATACAAGATAGGTAGTTTTTACCTGGGGGAGAGCTGGGTAGCTAGTTTAGACTCGAAGTGGGTAGACGGTAGGTAGTCTAGACCCTGGAGAGTGTAGGGTAAGTAGTCTAGACCCAGGTAAATGCAGGATAGCTAGTCTAGACTCTGAGGAGAGTAGGGTAGCTAGTGTAGACTGTGAGGAGATTAGGGTAGCTAGCCTAGACTCTGGGGAGTGCAGGGTAGTTAGTCTGCACTCAGTAGAGCACAGGGTAATGAGTTTTGCCCTTGGGCTACTGATCCAAGATTCATTTTTCAGTTGTTGTTTTTATATTGCTTTAGGTCTTTACTTTTATTCCACTGTATTCTAGCTGTAAATTATGTGCATGTTTTAGTTGTTACTGTTTTATGCCTTGAAGCTGGGTACGCTGCCAGTGTTTGTGCATAGTGAAAAATAAACTAACTAGCTAATAGCACAAAGAAGTTTAAAAACTATGGGCTCGAATGTGGTCCAGAGTAGTTATCGGCAACTGAGATTAGTTCAGGTATTCATCCGACACTTTGGTCCTGCCTAACATAGGTTTCTGGGTGAAATAAAGGCCAAAGCCTGCTAAATCGTCTGAGGCCAGGGTTAATCAGAGAGCATCATCGCAGAACTGGTTTCTTAAGCTAGGAATAAACCCATCTAGGTCGAGTGCATGTGTTTCTTAGGCCTGCAAAGGGCGGTTCCATTGACCAAACGTGCATACAAGAGACACCGTTTGAGCGCAGAGTAGGTAGTCCAGACCCGGGGAGTTCAGGGTAGGTAGTCTAGGCACGGGGAGTGCAGGGTAGGTGGTCTAGGCACGGGGAGTGCAGGGTATGTAGTCTAGGCCCCGGGATTGCAGGGTAGGTAGCCCAGGCCCGGGAGGGGGGTGCAGGGTAGTTAGTCTATGCCCGAGGAGCGCAGGGTAAGTAATTTATACCCAGGGAGTGCTGGGTCGGTAGCCTATATTGGGATGGGTGTAGGGTAGGTAGTCTAGGCACGGGGACCGCAAGGTAGGTAGCCTGGACACGGGGAGTTCAGGGTAGACAACCTAGGCCCGGGGATTGCGGGGCAGGTAGTCTAGGCACAGGGATGGCAGGTTAGGCAGTCTAGGCACGCTGATCGCAGGGTATGAAGACTGGACATGGGGGAGTGCAGGGTAGGTAGTCTAGGCTTGGGGAGCGCCTGGTAGATAGACTCTACACGGGGGAGTGCAGAATAGTTAGTCTAGGCATAGGGGCACAGGGTAGATAGTCTAGACACGGAGGAGTGCAGGGTAGGTAGTCTAGGCCCGGGGAACGCAGGGTAGGTAGCCTGGACACAGGGAGTGCAGTGTATGTAGACTGGACACAGGGGAGGACAGGGTAGTTAGCCTGGACACAGGGGAGCACAGGGTAGGTAGCCTGAACACGGGGGAGTGCAGGGTATGTAGTCTAGACCAGAGGAGCGCAGGGTAGGTAGTCCAGGCCCTGGAAGCGCAGGATAGTTAGTCTAGGCAGTGGGCACAGGGAGGAAAGGGTAGGTAGTGTAGGCCCGGGAAGAAGAGGGTAGGTAGCATGGACACGGGGCAGTGCAGGGTAGGTAGCCTAGGCCCGGTAGAGGGGTGCAGGGTAGTTAGTCTAGGCCCGGGGAGCACAGGGTAAGTAATTTATGCCCAGGGAGTGCTGGGTCGGTAGCCTATACTGGGATGTAGTCTAGGCGTGGGGAGCGCAAGGTAGGTAGCCTGGACACGGGGGGTGCAGGGTAGGCAACCTAGGCCCGGGGATTGCGGGGCAGGTAGTCTAGGCACAGGGAAGGCAAGTTAGGCAGTCTAGGCATGCTGATCGCAGGGTATGAAGACTGGACATGGGGGAGTGCAGGGTAGGTAGTCTAGGCTTGGGGAGCGCCTGGTAGGTAGACTCTACACGGGGGAGTGCAGAGTAGTTAGTCTAGGCATAGGGGCACAGGGTAGATAGTCTAGACATGGAGGAGTGCAGGGTAGGTAGTCTAGGCCCGGGGAACGCAGGGTAGGTAGCCTGGACACGGGGAAGTTCAGGGTAAGTAGCCTGGACACCGGGAGTGCAGTGTAGGTAGACTGGATACAGGGGAGGACAGGGTAGTTAGCCTGGACACAGGGGAGCACAGGGTAGGTAGCCTGTACACGGGGGAGGGCAGGGTATGTAGTCTAGACCAGAGGAGCGCAGGGTCGGTAGTGTAGACACGGAGAGTGCAGGGTAGGTGGCCTGGACAAGGGGGAGTGCAGGGTGGGTAGTCTATATAACAAACAACATCTCAACAGGTAATATTTATAGGCAATTAAATAAAATGCAAAAAAAATTGCAACAGAGCAGAAGCAAGGAGATTAAAACAATTCTTTAGCAAAAAAGCGATCTGTATTTAAGAGCTACAAATACAAATTGTATTAGTTATATCAGCACTATTACATTGTATGTAGGTGTAATCCAAAGAAAGTGTGCACAAAGTGCTTGTGTAAAAGTGAACGGCGCAAATGAACACGTTAAAAAGTGCAAAGAACCAGCGAGGAGGTGCGATAGTATGTCCTCTCTTACGGCCCTCTTTAATCTTCACCCACATACTTAATATGTTGAATTATACCTAATTTCCTTGCAGCTTCAGGGTGTTCACTTGCGCCATTCATTTGCGCCATTCACTTATACACGAGCGCTTTGTGCACACTTTCTTTGGATCACACCCACATACAATGTAATAGGGCTGATATAACTTATACAATTTCTATTTGTAGCCCTTAAATAGAGATCGCTTTTTTCCTAAAGAATTGTTTTTGTCTCCTTGCTTCTGCTCTGTCACAATTTATTTAGCATTTTATTTAATTGCCTTTAAATATTACATGTTGAGAGATTGTTGTTTGTTACATACTAATCACCCAGGTCTCAACTGGGTTCATGTGTTATCTCCTGTGGTTTTTTTCTGTTACATTGAGCAACCGCTGGGTTGAGAGAGTTGGTCCTAATTTGACCTTAAAAAACTCTAGCCATTCCTTGGCTTATAATGTGCAACTAAGATACACATTATGTCATCCAGGGAGACTCTGAATTATTCAGATGACTATAAAAGAGAGAGGAGAGGTGTCGCGCAGCGGCCAAGGTGGCTGACTCTGGAGCACTGGGCTCATGGTGCGATCCCCAGCGCAAGAGGTAGATCAGCTCAGCATCATGTGACTCTGGGCAATAGCTCACTTAATCTCCCCGACGGCCCCCAATGCCTTGAGACCCTTAAGGGTGATTAGTTTGAGCTTTCAAATACCGTTTTAAAAAATATATAAATCTAATTCGTAGCGGTCCTTCCCTTCCCTTCTCTCTCATACGTCCACTCCTCATAATTCTGCACCTAATACCTCTCAAGTCCTCCTTGATCGACTTGAGAAATTAAAGAAAAAACACATACGCACTAGCTTACATGCATGTATGCACAAAACCCGAAGTTTCGCATTGACTTTAGTCATTTGGCCACTACTTGCTCGAGACACTGGATGGTTTTGTGCATAGATACTGCTATTGAACATAGTAAGAAGGAACTTGAGGAGACTGCTTAGTTAGAAAAACTCATACTTGGTGACAGTAGTCTTACAGAAGCAAAAAATCTCCTTGAACAGAATAAAAAGATTATCAAAATACAAAAGGATATCAAGAACTACGACAAAGTAAGGACATACCCAAATTTATGGGATGAATTCTACAACACCCTCTATCAATCCCCTAGAACACGCAATTGGGATAGATACAGAAACAACCAAGCGATACCTTTTTCGGACTCCTCCAACACATCCATAGAGGATTCCGATCCAGGTGAAAGAACCAGTTCTGATAGAAATCAAACTAGACCACCACCTCCATTATCTCCCCACTCATTTTATAGGCAGGGGCTGCGGACTTTGCAGAGGAAGAACCGACCCAACACCAGTACCAATACTCAAGCGAACGTCAAACCAAACGCAAATTCTACCAATGGGGCTCTTCCCAGTGACTACACTAAATGACACATCTTGTCAAGAGTCACTCTTTGAAGTTCCCGACTTTCACAGGAGCAAAATGATGCTCTAACCCAATGCCCCTCTTGAATCCTCTCCACACTCCCAGAGATTAAAAAGGGAAGGTGAAGAATTCTCCAGAGGGAAAAGAGGATTGGGACAAGTGAAGAGACTGCCTCGACTTTTTCTTGAAAAGGTGTTCACAGCTTCCACCTCTACTTCTACAATGTCTTAGCGGTTTAATTTAGAACACTGCAAGAAAATAAACACATTACTTCTCACTTCACAATTAAGAAACTTCTCATGTGTTTTAATTCATTTCTCTTATAGTTAACACACCCCTTTTAAGAGAGGCTTTTGCTCCTCTTCTATCTATTCTTTCTTTTCAAATTTATTTACTTTTCTTTTATCTTTTTTCTTATTAAATAGTCTGTTTTTTCTTTTACTTTAATGTAAGTCTTTCACCAAAGATTCAGCAACTATTTACACTCATTAGGAAACTCATCTTAATTAGTTTCTTTTGAAAGCATTAATTTACACAGGACTGGTATTAAATTCTTATGGTTGTTAACAATTTTCTTGTTTTTTCCCTTAGGGTACTTGCGTATGCTGGAACGATGCAGCCGCTGAGGAGACAGGTAAGTGAATGTCTTTCTGCAGTTTCTCTCAGGAAAAGTATGATGCAAAGACAAGTAACTCGCTTTGTCTTTCTCTGCTTTCTATTCAGGTGCTGAGCGAGGACACGGAACGACACACGGACACTAACTCTACCGTCGGACATGTGCAACGGTATCTATCCCTATACACTACACTAATTTCCTAAAAACGCTGAATCCTAGAAACGCCACCAGTCTCCAGAAAATCTTCAGTGAAGTACGCCGTTGAAGAGGATGCGCGCGCACTTCACACTGCTCTGCAGCTCTCGCGCTTCAGGAGGGAAGACTGGAGCGCTGACCTAAAAATTAGGGGTGATGGCCATCTTGGAAGATCGCTTCCTAACTAGTGTAGTCCAGGATAAATCCAGCGCCGGTTGAACCTGGAACCTCTCTTCTTGTTTCCCTGAACCACCGCACCAACAACTTGGTAGGTGTCTTTCAGTATTTTGCCACGATTTCTGACAGTACCCCTCCGCAAGGACGGTTCCCCAAGTTTTGCCTCATGGGGATATTGATAATGGAAGGACTTCACTAATCTTGGCGCATGGACATCAGTATGTAACTCCCAAGATCTTTCCTCTGGCCCATAACCTTTCCAGTCTATTAGACAGAATGACTTCCAATTCTTCCACTTGGAATCTAAGATTCTTTTAACCTCAAACTCCTCTCCTTCTTCAGTTTGTATTATCTTCGGAGGTGTCTTTTACCTGAGACTTGGTGAAATTCTTTTTAGTAGAGAAACGTGGAATACAGGGTAAATCTTTAACTGTGGAGGTAGTTTTAACTTATAGGTCACTGGACTCATCTTTTTCTCCACCATGACTGGGCCAATAAAACGAGGTTGGAATTTTCGGTTCCCTCTTAGTCTCAAATTCTTAGTAGTGAGCCAAACCTTACTCTCTATCGAATAAGTGTCTTCCGGTCTCCTTTTCCTTTCAGCATAGTTTATATACATTTCTTTTGATTTTTCTAGTTTCTTCCTAGCTGATTCATGAGTCTCGCTTAAGTGTTGGACTAAATCTTTCACTGCAGGGACGGTTATTTCACTAGTACTGACTATTGAGTTAGGGTGTCGCATTGGTTTAAAAAGAATGGTGAATAACCCGTAGAACTGTTCTGAGCGTTATTGTGTGCAAATTCTGCTGCCCAAAGGAGATCTGGCCCCTTCCTGATCCAGTAGAAAAAGACTCAAATACTGTTCTAACTCCTGATTCGCCCTCTCTGACTGCCCGTCTGTATCAGGATGATAGCTAGTGGAAAATCTGGTTTCAATGTTCAGACCTTTTGTGAAAGCCCTCCAAAAATGAGACAGGAAACTGTGAACCACGATCAGAAATGAGAATCTTTGTAATTCCGTGAATCTTCACCAAATGTAAGTTGAACTGTTTAGCAAGTTCCTTTGCACAGGGGATGTTCTTTAAAGGGACAAAGTGAGCCATCTACCATGACCAATATTGTGTTGAAATGCTGACTAGATGGCAAATCTACTATCAAATCCATTGTCACTGTGTGCCAAGTGTGGGGCGGAATAGGCAACGGTCGTAGTAAACCCTGAGGGGTCTGCCGAATTGAATTTCCCCGAGCACAGATCCCGCAGTCAGCCACATTTTGCTTAATGCCTTTGGTCATTTTGGGCCACCAAAATTGTCTTTTTTTTTTTAAAAAAAACATACTTTATTAAGTTTTGAAAGTACCATATGGGCGAGAGCCCGACAAAATCCACTAATAGACAAATTATTAAAAGATTACCAGGTGTGGAGTCATCCGTACAATTTGTATACATAACAAAAGAAAACACACTGAGAACTGTACGCAGACTTCCCCACCCCACCCACATTGGCAAGCATATGTTAACACCTTTATACACCCAAAAAGACAAAATAACACATTGTACATAGCGATCTGCGAACCTCCCATTGGGTCACTATTACGGGGATTGTGATGGAAGGGGAGGAAGATCAATACCCCGGTATGCGGCCCATCAAGACCAAATTTTTCTATGTTTTTGGGGGCAACCCCTCGCCTGAAAAACCGCCATTTCAGCACCCATGCACTTATCTAGTTCTCTTCGCCACTTTCCCATTGTCGGCGGAGAGGTACCCTTCCATAATTGAGCAATATCCCGTTTGGCGACGGTAAGGGCGAGAAAGAGTAAATGCTGCTTATATCGGCTACCACCTATGTCTTCTGTACTATGGAGTAGGACCAAACGAGGATCATGCAGGAGGTCCCAGGATAACACCTCTTTAAGGCAGGTCAATACCCTACGGCAGAAAGGCTGTAGAGCCGCGCAGCTCCACACCGTGTGGAAAAAGGTCCCCTACTCCCTGTCGCATCGTAAGCACTGGGAGGATGTCACAACTCCCATCCTCCAAAGGTGCAACCGGGTGTAGTACACGCGGTGCACATACTTAAACTGTATAAGATGGTATCTTGAAGCTACCACAGCACCACGGGGACTAGCTATCGTCTCCACCCAGTCATCATCCGTCAGGTCGGGAATGTCATCCTGCCACGCCCTCTTTGTCTTATGCAAGGTCGTATTGGAGTGCGTTGTCAGCGTCTGATATATTTGTCTTATTTTGTGTTCTCCTAGATCACCCATAAGAAGTCGACCTTCTAGCGGATGAAATTCAGGGAGATCGGGTATGTTCGCCAGCGAGGGAGTCAAGGTATGCCGCAGTTGGAGGTACCTATAGAACTAGTTTTTGTGTAAATGGAACTTCTCCTGTAGGCGCTGAAATGATTTAAGGACAGTGCCCCGCATAATGTCCCCCAAAGTGGAAATACCAATCAGGTCCCATTGGCGGAACCCCTTCAGAGCTACCACCTGACATAAATAGGTGCCGTGCCATAAGGGCGTTGCCTGTGTCAGCCGCCTGTGCCATCCCATTTGTCGAACCGCATACCGCCACAGCCTGATCGTTGTCCGACTGGCGTGTGGTAAAAAATCAAGACTCTGCGCACTGTAGAGTAAATGCAGGAGGGGAGTCTTTCCCATGGCCATATGTTCTAGTGCGAACGCCGGGCCCGTAGGTGAGTTATACCACCAGTCGTTGATAATTAACAAATGCGCTGCCACATGATAGGAATATACATCTGCAGCAGCAATGCCTCCACAATATGTGGATTGCGTACATGTCTGAAGTGCGACACGAGTCGCCCCTCGCCCCCATAAGAATTTATTGTGTAGGGCATTAATCTGTGCAAACCACGCCCGCGGTATATAGTACGGGTAATTCTGGAGACAGTAGAGAACCCTGGGGAGAGAGACAATTTTAAAGATGGCAGACCGCCCGTATAACGAAAGAGGTAGGGAAGACCAAACAACTGTGTCGTCGCGGAGGCTGGCGAGGAGCGGAATTATATTGCGTGTCCACGAAATCTGCGGACAGGGGGACATATATACTCCCAGGTATTGAAATCCTTCCGTAGCATGCTTTAACTGGGATGCCCAAGTACCTCTGCCCTGATGGCCACATACTGGGAACAGCACCGATTTAGCAGGGCTAGTGTGGAGCCCAGAGTTCTGGCCAAAGACCCGGAGGATCTGCAGAATGCGTGGGCCCGAAATCCAGGGGTCGGTCATAAAAAACAGGACGTCGTCCGCATAAAGCGCAATACGGTCCGACTGTGAGCGTGGCCAAAATTGTCTTTTAATCAATTCTTCAGTTTTATTGACTCCTTTATGTCCAGCCAGTGGATGATCATGACAATCATACCAAACTCGCTCCTGTAGCTCGGAAGTAGGTATATACAAGCCCCCATTGTGGGCCTTTCCGAATTTCTCTAGAAGGATCTTCTTTGACCCAATTTTGCATTTCTTTTTGTGTCAAAGCATTTTCAATCTTCTTATCCAATGTTTCACTGGTTATAACCCCCACAATTTTGGATTCAGGAATGATATTCTGATTTTCAATAACCACTTTTTGTCCTTCTGTATTGATCCTGGACAAGGCATCTGCCTTTCCGTTCTTATTTCCTGGTCGATAGGTAATTACAAAATTGTAGTCTGCGAAATAGAGGGACCACTGCAGTTGTCGAGGAGTGAGGGTTCTTGGCAACTTAAGGAACTGCAGATTTTTATGATCTGTAAATACGGTTACTGTAAGCCCGGCTCCCATCAAATAGTGTCTCCAGTCTTTGATGGCATCCTTTATGGCTAGTAATTCCTTTTCTGTGATGGTATAGTTTGTTTCTGCTGGAAGCAATTTCCAGGATCTGTAGGCAACAGGATGTAATTGGCCTATTTCTTTGTGTTTTGAGATAGAACGCCACCTATTGCCTGATCAGAAGCATCAGTCTACACGTAAAAAGGCTCTGCAGGATCTGCATGAAGCAAGATTGGTGCCGAAGTAAAACTGTCTTTTAAGGACTGAAAGGCTGCTTCAGCTTCTCTGGACCAGACAAATGGAACTCCCTTTTTTAACAAGCGAGTTAATGGTACCACCTTTTAAGAGAATTCCTTAATGAATCTCCTGTAGAAATTTGCAAATCCTATGAAACTTTGTATTTCTTTGATGGTCGTGGGTGATGGCCATTCCAGTACTGCTTTAATCTTTTGTTTATCCATAGTTATTCCTTCCGGAGATAAAATGAAACCAAGGAAATCCATTGTTCGAACATTGAAGGCGCACTTCTCCAGCTTCACATATAAACTATTTTCCCGCAGCTTTTCCAATACACCCTTTACATATTCTTTATGTTCCTCTTCTGATGCTGAGTAAATCGTTATGTCATCAATATAAATGATGGCGCATCTGTTGATGTATTGGCTCAGAACATCATTTATGAAATGTTGAAAAGCAGCTGGGGCGTTACACAAACCGTATGGCATTACCCGGTATTCGTAAAGACTGAACTTGGTTCTGAAGGAGGTCTTCCATTCGTCTCCTTCTCTTATTCGGACTAGATGATATGCTCCTCTTAGGTCCTATTTTGTGTAGATCTGTGCTCCTTTGACCTGGTCCAATAGT
Source organism: Calotriton arnoldi (assembly GCA_963921515.1). NCBI lineage: Eukaryota > Metazoa > Chordata > Amphibia > Caudata > Salamandridae > Calotriton > Calotriton arnoldi. The sequence goes on along the minus strand of CAWUFW010004432.1, from coordinate 1,424,415 downwards.
ACAGAGATCAGGGATAAAGGGTATCTGTTCTTGATGGTTATCTGGTTCAGGGCCCTATAATCTATACAGGTCCTTAAATCTCCTTCTTCCTTCTATGGCACAAAAAACAATGGAGATGAAACTGGAGACTGAGATGGGCGGATGAACCCATTTAAAAAATATTTTTCAATGTATTCCTTCAGATATGGATCTTCCTTTTCCATTTAGGCATAGATTCTGCTGCAAGGAAGGTTCGCTCCGGGTTCCAACTCAATTTTACAGTCATAGGATCGATGAGGAGGACCTTCTCAGCCTCCACTTCATTAAATAAATCCTGAAAATTCTGATACATCTTTGGAATTTCTTTGGTACGTATCACACACATAGAAGTACCGGCCTCACATAAGCAGGTAGCTAGACTGGACTCCTTGTCTTGATCATCTGTATGATAACAGAACTCCTTGCAATATTTCGAATTCATCTTGATAGATCTCTTTTCCCAATCAATCTGCAGGTTGTGTTCTGTCAACCATGGAATACCAAGTATTAATTGAAACAGTGGTGCATGGATTAAATTAAACTGCAAGACTTGTTGATGCCCATCAGGCAGAATAAGCTCTACCTTTTCCGTGTGACTCACGATAGGACCTGAAGAAAGATTTGTTCCATCTACAGCCCTCACTGCCTCACTCTTTGTTTTCCAAATAGCCTTTAATCCAATCTTCATAGCGAACTTCAGGTCACAAAAATTTCCAGTTGCTCCCGAATCTATCATGACCGGTATGTCTGATTGAAGAGAGCTTCCAAATTTTAATGTAACCGGAAGGGTCAAATGTGGAGCTGACGATTGTAAAGTGTTTGGCAGTAGGTGAGAATCTGGAGTTGTTGCTTCTTTAGCACTCACCAATCCAACTCCTCCTATTTGTGGTGCTGCAAGATTTCCTTCGGCAAAGGCTTTGGTTTCTTGGGACAATCCTTGACAAAATGGCCGCTGATTCCGCAATATAAGCAGAGATTATTTTGTCTCCTCTTCTCTTTTTCATCTTTTGAAAGGGGACCTCACACTTCTCCGATTTGCATTAGTTCAAAAGATTGGTTATTTTCAACTGTTCTTAATCCTTCTGATCTCATCCGATCAAACCTAGGCACGCTAGAGCGAAATTCCTTCCTCTTTTCTCCTTTTCTTTCTGTTTTTTGATAATCTAATTCAAGGACCAGGTCGATCAAAGCAGAAACTTCCTTGGGCCTATTAGGTATCTGCGATAATCTGTCTGTCAGTTCATCTTTTAGACCTCTGCAAAATAATGCTGCCCTCTTGTTTTCTGGCCAATCAGTCTCTACTATCAACTTGTTGAATTGAGCAAGGTAAGCAACTAACTCCGTATTGCCTTGTTTCAATTCTAGCAACATTGTCTGTAGCTTGTGCCACTCTTCTTCTATCAAATATCCTCAGAAACTCCTTCTTAAATTCTTCAAAGTCATACAGGATAGCCGAGTCCTTGGACACCAGCGGTAGGGACCAGGCGGCCGCATCCCCACTGAGATAGGACAATGCGAAGGCTACTCGGGACTGTGCATCAGGGAAAATCGCCGGTTGGCACATGAAATGAAGAGAGCGCTGGGTCAGAAAGATTTGGGCCTTTTGTGGGTCTCCACTAAAATGTTCTGTAGGAGCTAAAGGAATGACTGGTGACAAAGAGTGAACAACCTGAGTGGTGTTTCTTGGGTGGAGAATTGGGGTGGAACTGGAATTTTGAGCCTCTGGAGATAAAGCTGCGAAACTTGTTCCAGAAAAATAACCCTCCGTCTTACAAGCTAACTCTGTAGTTTCACTTCTTGAGGCCAAAAAATCTTGTCTCAGACTTTTATTCTCCTCCCTAACTGCTAATAATTCTTTTTGAATGGCTTCCAAGACCCCACCCAGGTTTTTTAGATTGAATCCTTCAGTCATTCTGCTCGGGTGAGTGATAAAAATGTGGTCACTTCACTCTGTCAGGAGTCACTCTTTGAAGGTCCCTACTTTCACTGGAGCAGAATGATGCTCTAACCCAATTCCCTTCTTGAATCCTCTCCACACTCCCAGAGATTAAAAAGGGAAGGTGAAGAATTCTCCAGAGGGGAAAGGAGATTGGGACAAGAGAAGAGACTGCCTCGACTTTTTCTTGAAAAGGTGTTCACAGCTTCCACTTCTACTTCTACGTCTTAGCAGTTTAATTTAGAACACTGCAAGACAAATAAACACATTACTTCTCACTTCACAATTAAGACACTTCTCATGTGTTTTAATTCATTTCTCTTATAGTTAACATTCCTCTTTTAAGACAGGCTTTTGCTCCTCTTCTATCTATTCTTTCTTTTCACATTTATTTACTTTTCTTTTATCTTTGTTCTTATACTTTAATGTAAGTCTTTCACTAAAGATTCAGCAACTATTTACACTCATTAGGAAACTCTTCTTAATTAATTTATTTTCAAAACTTTAATTTACACAGGACCGGTATTAAATTCTAATGGTTGTTAACAATTTTCTTATTTTTTCCCTTAGGGTATTTGCGTATGCTGGAACGAGGCAGCCGCTGAGGAGACAGGTAAGCGAATGTCCTTCTGCAGTTTCTCTCAGGAAAAGTATGATGCGCAGACGAGTAACTCTCCTTGTCTTTCTCTGCTTTCTATTCAGGCGCTGAGCGAGGACACAGAATGAGACACGGACACTAACTCTACCGTCGGACATGCGCAACGGTATCAATCCCTATACACAACACTAATTTCCTAACAACGGCGAATCCTAGAAACGCCAACAGTCTCCAGAAAATCTTTAGTGAAGTGCGCTGTTGAAGAGGATGCGGGCGTACTTCACACTGCTCTGCAGCTCACGCGCTTCAGGAGGGAAGACTGGAGCGCTGACTTAAAAATTATGGTTGATGGCCATCTTGGAAGATTGCTTCCTAACTAATGTAGTCCAGGATAAATCCATGCACTCTTCCCAGCGTCGGTTGAACCTGGAACCTCTCTTCTTGTTTCCCTGAACCACAGCACCAACAACTTGGTAGGTGTCTTTCAGTATTTTGCCACTGATGGAGCAGGGTAAATGTAAAAATGTTAACCTCCTAATATTTTCGTACAATATTAATAAACATGTTCGTTTAAGTAAATAACCAACAATGTATGTAAAGGGTTAATGGTAACACGCAATTCAGTGTGCAAATTAATTGACTTATAATTGTTTACGTTTCTAACATAACATAATATTTGCGTACTAAAATAATAATAAATGCATGATTTGTGCTTTAAAATAAAACGTGTGGTTGCAAAATAAAGCGATGGTAAGTAAGGGACAGCTTTATATGTTGCTTCTGCTAGGTAATACCTAATCGGGGTACGTAGAAAGACGGGAGGGAAACGAAAGGGTTTATATTTCTTTGTTTTAATAAAATTTTGTTTATCTTTGAAAATAGTGCGCTTAGGCCTGCCGAGCAGCAATATAAAATGGCCGCGAGTTACTAGAGTGCGCATGAGCGGATGAGACCATGTGATAGAGGAGAGAGGCTGTGGAAAAGGGATGATCACGTGCTGATGCCGAGAGGCTAAGATGAAAGTATGGTCAAGGCTGCTGTGACCCTTCTGAGCAGATGTGTGCCAAGATGATCAGCAAGAAGCGTGAGAAGCCTGGTTGAATCAATAGACGGAACTGTATTATACAAAATGTAGCAGAAAAGGATACAATTTGGACTGATCGAAACGGATGAGCAAGTGCATGAACTGTGGGAAACGATGCTTGCATGGACATTCCACACGGAACTGGTTAAGACCAGGAAGTTTGATTAAAATGTATATGGACCTGAGTTTTTGACCAATGAGAATGAATCGCGCCATGTAAGAAGAAACATTTTATGCTGTAAGCTAGAATTAGGGTATAAGAAGACCTACTCTTGGTGGGAGGGGTTAGAATGCTGCGGGATGCTGCGGGAGATGCTGAAGAAGTTAGATGCTGTAGATGGGAGAGTTTGCCGTTGCTGATGCTGACGAGCTGATGCTGCTGCTATTTTCCTTTTCCAGTTGAGTATAAAGACGCTGCTTAGGAGAACTTTATTTGATAGATTTTTATTAGAATTATTAGGATTTCCCAGAGAGATAGATAGGTTGATCTATAAAGTTCTTAGTATGATAACCTCGCTTTTCCGTCTAATAAAAGTGCCATGCAATTTCAAACTATTCTTATATTGATGATAAATGAAATGATCTGAATAATAAGATTAATCTCAATTTCCTGCATTCAAAAACTTTATATAAACTTTATTATTCTTTAAACAAATGCCTCAGTGATTTTCTTTAGCTCAATGATTAATAATGAAATGGTAAAAGAGTTCATTGTGATTGAGCTGGTCTTAATCACCATCAACTGATTCCTACTAGTTGGTCCATCGACCAATGAGCGGAATACCTTAAAAGCAAATGAGAATTATTATGTCATTATAAAAGAGGTATCCCGTCTCCTTCCAGCGAATCGTTTTTCTCCTAGGTTTCATGACGGAGGAAATCCAGGGAACAAATGAGTAAGTGAATGTATATGCGGTGTTATGGGCCCCACCGTCATATGGATATAGTGTGTGTGTTAGAGAAATAATTGCACCTGGATGACCAAAGCATAATAGGAGAAATTATTTTTATTGTTAGCGCTGGATCAGATTTCTTGGTAGCAGAGTTATGGTTTCTATAGATTAGTTTGGTGATTATTGATTTATGATTATAGATTATTGATAAGTTTATGTCTAACACTTTTTTGTTGAGTCGCGTTATGTTATATGTAAGTTTTCACGCTTCCGGGAAGTAGGAAGTGGAACACGTGTGGCAAGAGAAGTCGCATGGAATTTTACACTGTCTGAGTTCATTTTTGGTAATAACACAGGTTGTGTTATATTAGGGACATTTTGCGTATAAAAGGTGTGTAAGTGAAATAGTGATCGGTTTTTCTTGTGAAACTCTGGCCTTAATTCTCAGGAGCAGTATAGTCTCCACATGTGTTTTATCCCCAGAGAAACGGGTTTACTGATTGCTTGAAAGAAGGGTAAGGTAGAGGGAAGTGCTACTTTATCGACGAAACTGAAAGTTCTGTGGTAGGGTAGAGGTAAGCGCTGCCTACTGGAAAATACAGAATTCTTGTGTGAATGGTCGAAGCTATCTTTTCGGTTTAGCGAATCAGACAATGGAAATGTGGATACAATGTTGTAACTAACAAGAATTGTTGAAAAAGAAATTGCCGATAAATTTTGTAAAGGAGGGGTCAAGAGTAAAGTGACGTAGACAAAAGCCGCGCTGGGATTGGTCAGTGCGCTAGTCACATGAGAACAGGAGCAGGACTGACGTAGACAAAAGCCGTGCTGAGATTGGACAGTGCGCCGTAGACAGAAATCGCTGTGATTGGAGTGTTGGTGTGAGTCGCGCTAGTATTGGTTGAAATAACGCATAGGGAACAGTGATGAATTGCGGATTATTTAAGGAGAAGAAGGTTGTGAATCATGTCGTACTATGAGTATGGAAAAGAGAAAACATCTTGGATGTCGAAAGTTAAGAACTTCTTTAAGAAGGACAAAAAGGTAGTGACTAGAGAGGGACAAATAATTCCTCCGCCGAAATCACCAGCTTCACATATGATGCTGAAATATGGATATCATACATGCATATGGTTAGAAAATTGGACAAAATACACCAAGAACGATGGAGCATTGGCTTTCCCTGAGAATGGTTCATTTAATGTAGCTGTATTACGGAATTTGAGAGAAAAGATGGTAATGTTAGAACCTAGACCTAGACCGACACAGTTTGAAGCTTTAACGGAATGGGAAGATGAGATGTATGAGCGAGAGAGATCCAGAGGATTAAAGAATCATGAGTTTATGCCTGGAAGGTTGTGGGGAATAAATCATGAGGACAGAGTAAAGTGTTGGAGATACGCTAACATGGCAGGAGGTTTGTTTCCAGCTTTTGCGGTTGAGGAAGAAGCAAAGAGAAAGTTTACAGAGAAAAAGAAGCATGTAGTGGTAGAAAAGTATGTGTATGGTGGTAGTGAAACAGATGACGAATTGCTGGAAGATATTTTAAACAGAAACCCACCTCCATACCAACAGACTTCTGTGGTGGTGACACCTAATGCACCGCAAATGGAAACTGGGAGGAATAAAAAACCCGAACGAAGAAATGAAATAAATAGGTCACAAGAAACATTTAAAATTTCACAAAATGAAGAGACAGAAAGTGACAATGCAATTAAATTAGCAAAAACGACAAAGGAATTGACTGAGAAAATAAGAGAATTGACAAAGAATATGGAAGCTGTAACTGTACCAGTAACGATAGGTCCAGTAATGCCAATTTTTGAGAATCAAAAATAAATGAACATTCTTTGGTGATTCCCATGAATTCACATTTGCAAAGAAAAAGAGAAGGGATGGAACTGAATAATGAAGGTGCACACAATTTGGCTAGTACGTGTAGACCAAGTCCACCTACAAATTTGACGATAAATGAGAGTGAGATTAGGAGAATGCCTATGGTGACAGAGTCCGCATCAGGAACACCAGAAAGAAGCAGTGATTGGATAGAATTAAATAGTACGCCTGTAGGTCCGACTCCAGAAGAGTTAAATGAATGGATGAAAGCGCTAAAGGCAAAAGAACCAGAAGAAAAACCATTAGTTGTAATTAGGTTAAAAATAGACATGGAAGAGTTGATTTTGGGAACAATTGGAACAGAAAAACTAAAAAATTATCAGGATGATGAGATTATGTTTTTGTGCAAGAGTCTTACTTGGAGAGCTAGAAATTTACATGACAAATTGGAAGAGATTGCAGGTGAACTAGGAGTAGAATTTGTGAAAGTGAGGACGTTGCAGAAACCGTACAGAGTAGATTTTTGTGAGAAAGACATAGAGAATTTGAACACATCAGGAAGACTGACCCAAATAAAAGAGCTGATTGTTTTATTGAGAAAATGGGGTGATGTGGATAGATGGAGAAATAGATGGACAAAGAGGAATGAGAAAACAATAGATAAAGCATCTTTGGCTTTTGCAATGACAGATAAGGAACCAGTTGCTAGGGAATACCCGATGAGAGAAACACCAGGTGGTAGTTATGTGCATGTTCCGTGGACCAGACAGGACATACTGTCATTTACAAATGATTTCCCAAAATTGAGAGAGAAACCAGTAGAATGGTACAGACAAGTGGAGAGATTTGTTAAGGTGTCAAAAGTGCTGTGGATAGATCTAGATGGATTGTTTGATATAGTAGTGCCTGCTGATTTATGGACAGAATGTAAGATTACAATTGATTGGCCAACTGTAGAATATCCAAGGGATGCCAAAACAGGAGCGCCAGGTCCAGAAGTGATGAGGAAGTATGATCAAGTAGTTACCTTTTTGAAGAATAAAATTCCACCAAAAGAAACAGATTGGGTAAAAATAGACAGAACAACACAGGAAAGCAAAGAATCAGTGCACGAGTACTATGAGAGATTGTTGTTGGTTTTCAAACAGTATAGTGGTTATGAGACACTAAGTGAGAAGGACATGAGTCATTTTGTATATAGGTTTGTGTATGGATTAACACCAGAGACAAGTGAAAGGATTAAGCAGCACTTGATAGGATGGCAGAATAGCACAGTGGATGAAGTTTTGAGATATGCTAAGTATTGCAGTGATGAAATTGAGAGTAAACAGCGTAAATTGAAAGAAAAAGCCATGTGGGCACAGGTAAAAGTTGAAGAGAAGCAAGAAGCTCAATTGAATAATACTAGCAGTGAAACAGGACAGTTTAAATCCCGACCTAATATAGGTAAAGGAAAAGGACAAATGAGCATAGATGAGGCGAAGAAAAAGTGGCCATGCCACAACTGCGGAAAGCTAGGACATTGGAGAAACGAGTGTAAATTTCCTCCAAAACCTAATGTGGAAAATCAATCATTAAATTCACAGGTGCAGAGTGAGGTAGTTACTCACAAGGTCAGGTGCCACAACCACCACTTCCCAAGAGTGTTAACCAACAGAAATACAGTGCAGAAACAGGATTCTACGGAGGAGAACAGGTAAAACAGTTGTCACGTGCAGCTGAAATTTCACAATATTGGTTACGACAGAATGAGGATGAGTCGGATGAAAGTTCATGACGGTGTCTAAGAGAGAGGGAAGAGTGCGTGCTTGGCGCAACTCTAGAGGTAGATCAGTCAGGTCCATTTGTGGATGGAGAAGTGAATGGTGCAAATGTAACATTCCTTGTTGACACTGGAGCTACCCGTTCTACTGTTAGGTCAGTGGAAATTCCAAATCTTCCTCTCTCAGGTGAACATATCCAAGTGGTTGGAGTTTCCAATCAGCAAATTGAAACGCCTCTTACTAGATTAGTAAAGGTAAGAATTGGTCCATTTAGTGAAATGCACCGATTTGTGGTGTGTGATTGTAGTCCCGTGAACCTTTTAGGACGCGATTTATTGTGCAAAATGAACTGCACAATTTATTGTACTCCAGACGGAATTGCATTTCAGACCCCAGATGAGGATGTGCTGTATAAAATGACAATGGTAAATTTAGAACCAGAAGTAAATGGTTTGTTTCCTGTATTTGATGCAGAGAAAATCCCAAATGAGTTGAAAAAGACAGTGAAAGAAGAAGTGTGGGACTTGACAGGAGAAGATGTAGGATTAATGAAAGGAGTAGATCCCGTTAAAATAACAGTAAAAGAAGGAACGAGTTACCCAAATACGCCCCAGTATAAATTGACTCCAGAAATAATTGAAGGAATAACGCCAGTAATAAATAAAATGATTGAACAAGGGATTCTAAAAGAAATCATGAGCAGTCCATGTAATTCGCCAATAATGGAACTGAAAAAGCCAAACGGAACATATAGAATCGTACAGGATTTAAGAAAGGTAAACAAAATTGTTGTGCCTTGTTGCCCAATAGTACCGAACCCTGCTGTGATTCTATACCAGATTCCACGCGAGGCAGAATGGTACACAGTAATTGATTTATGTCATGCATTTTTCTCTATTCCATTGCATCCAGATAGCCAGCCAATATTTGCGTTTAGGTTTGGAGAGCATATTTTGGCATGGTGCCGAATTCCTCAAGGGTACACAGAAAGTCCCTCAATCTTTAATCAGATCCTAAAGAAATCATTGGAAGATTTAAGAATGCCAGAAAAGTCAGTAATGGTTCAGTATATTGATGACCTACAGGTGGCATCAAAAACGAAGGAAGCATGTGTCAATGATACAATTGCTTTGCTGAATCATTTAGCGAAAAGAGGACATAAAGTGTCCCCTTCAAAATTGCAGTTTTGTCAACAAGAAGTCCAGTATTTAGGGCATAAAATTGAGAAAGGAGTGCAAAAGGTAACGACAGAAAGAATAAAAATGATTCAAGGAACGAGAGCTCCAATGACACAAAGAGAGGTAAGAATGTTTTTGGGAATGGTTGGATATTGTCGACAATGGATAAGCGGTTTTTCACAAATTGCTAAACCATTGCAGAAACTGACAAAAAAGGATGTTAAAGATCCTTTTGAAATGAATGATGAAGAAATGAAAGCATTCAGAGAGCTGAAAAAGAAATTGTGTGAGGCTCCAGCGTTGGGAATGCCTGACTATGAGAAAGATTTTGAGCTGTATTGCAGTGAAAGAGATGGATGTGCATTTTCAGTTTTGGTGCAGAGACATGGAACTATGAAAAGACCAATTGCATATTTTTCAGCTGTTTTAGACCCCGTAGCGAAAGCGTTGCCTGGATGTTTGAAAGCGGTTGCTGCTACTTGTGTGAGTCTGGAACAGAGTGAAGGCATAGTGATGGGGTATCCATTGAGAGTGTATGTTCCCCATTCTGTGGAAATTCTTTTGACAAGAACGAAAACCCAATACATGACACATAGTCGGCTGACTAGGTATGAAAAGGTAATTTTGAGTGCAGATAATGTGACCATTGACAGATGTATGAATGTGAATCCTTCAACATCATTGCCAGACGAAGAGAATGTGATTGAAATGGATGAAGTAGATCACGATTGTCTGAATGTGCTCGAATACTGTACAAAACCAAGAGCTGATATACGAGATGAGCCTTTGAAAGAATCAGATTATATTCTGTTTGTGGATGGCTCATGTTTGAGAACGAGTGATGGATTTCTAAGCGCAGCATATGCAGTTTGCACAGTAGCAACTGTATTGGAAGCATCTTGTCTGAAAGGTGTACGGTCTGCCCAAGTTGCAGAATTAGTAGCTCTGATTCAAGCATGTAAGTTGGGAAGAAATGTACGGGTTACGTATTATGACTGACAGCCAGTACGGCTTTGGGGTCGTGCATGATTTTGGTCAGATTTGGTCACAAAGGGGTTTCTTGACGTCTGCAGGGACGCCCATCAGAAATGGAGATTTTGTGAAAAAGTTGCTTGAGGCGATACAGCTGCCTAAAAAGATCGCTGTCGTGAAGTGCAATGCACATAAAAATGGGGAAGACTACATTACTGTTGGCAACAAATATGCTGACGAGATGGCACAGTACTGTGCAAAGAATGTGGTTTCTTTGAATAAATGTCGCGAAAGAGAGCATATTTCTTGTCCTTTGCTTTTTACTAACTCTATTGAAACATGGGATGAGGTGAGACAGTTACAAGAAGCTGCAGAAGACGAAGAAAAAGATACTTGGCTAAAAGCAGGATGTAGAAAACATGAGGAAACCGATGTATGGGTTTACAGGGATGAGAGACCAGTTATGCCTGATAGTATGATTTCTGACATGGCACGGATGTACCATGGGCAAGCCCATATTGGGAGAAATTCAATGATCAGACTGTTTAGACAAACATGGTACAATCCAAAATTCAGAGACATAGCTGAGAGTCTTTGTCAGAGATGTCTTATTTGTCAACAGTTAAATCCAGGAAGGAAGACTGTAGTGAGTCTAGGAAGAATAGGACGAGAAGGGGGTCCTTTCACTAGAATGCAAATGGATTTTATTGAAATGCCACCTTGCAGCAGATTGAGGTATGTTCTAGTGGTCGTCTGTTTGTTTTCCCGTTGGGTGGAGGCATATCCAACAAGAAGGAATGATAGTATCACTGTAGCAAAACTTTTGCTGCGAGAATTCATTCCAAGGTATGGTTTTCCAGTCACGATTGAAACAGATAGAGGAACACATTTCCAGAACGAATTAGTTAAACTAATTTGTGAAGCACTTAGTATTAAACAGAAACTGCATTGTGCATACAGACCAGAGGCTTCTGGAATAGTAGAGCAAGTGAATGGAACGATCAAAAACAGGTTAGGAAAAATGTGTCAAGCTACAGGACTCAAATGGCCAGATGCTCTGCCATTAGTTCTGATGACAATCAGAAGTATTCCGGAAAGGAAGACTGGACTCAGTCCACATGAAATAATCATGGGACGAGCAATGAGACAAGCACAAGTACCTGTCAACAAGCTACTGACTATAACTGATGATCTAGTACTGGATTATTGCAAAGGATTGGCTGATGTGGTGCGTTCTGTGTTTCATCAGGTTGGACCGGATACGACCACTCTTGAAAGAAAACCAGCTCACGACTTGAATCCAGGAGATTGGGTTCGAATAAAATTCCACCAGAGAAGAAACTGTTTGGTTCCTCGCTGGGACGAACCACGACAAGTGATCCTAGTGACAACCACTGCAGTCAAGTGTGCAGGAGTGAAACACTGGGTACATGCCAGCCACACCATCAGAGTTCCAGAACCTAAAGATCGACATGTGAGTCGGCATCTGGAAATATCAGATAACAGTTCAGCATCAGAAAGAGAAGAGGAGACAAACAGGGTGCCAGAACCTGAAGATCGACCTGTAAGTCGACATCTGGAAGACCCAACTACAAGTGCAACGATAGAAGAAGAAGAGGAAATAGAAGAAATAGCTGCAGTTCCAGAATTTGAAGATCGACCTGTAAGTCGACATCTGGAAATATCTGACACCAGTTCAGAATCTGATACAGAACATTCGGAAAGTGAAGAAATTCTAAAAAGAAAGTGGAATTTTGAAAGCATAAGAGAAGAAACTGAGCCAGAAGATAGTGACAGTGAACAACCAAGTACAAGTTGTGGTAAAATTCCTTCGAAGATAATATTAATAGATGAAGAAGGGAGAGTTTCAAACCAAAAGTTAGAAAAATCGGAAAAACCCCGAGGAGCAGTAGGGACAGATAGTCAAACACAAGAACAGGGAAATTTAGAAGCAGATAGAGAAACTGACACAAAATCGGAAGAACCTCGAGGAGGGACAGAAATAGGTGAACGAAGGAAGATAAGAAAAGAACCACAAGTAGATGAAAGCGAAATTATAAGCTTTAAAATAAGAGGAAATAACGAAAGGATTGAAACAGAATCAGAAGAAAGTGGAGAAGAAAGAAATGAAAAACTAGAGACAAGAAAAAGAAATTGGAAAACAGAAAGAGAGGAAAAAGGAAGTGAAGCAAAAGGCCAAGAAAAGGAGACAATTGGCCCAACGAAGTAAGAAGATTAAGATACAGAATCATAAAATTGGATGGGAAAAGTGCTGAACAAGTGAATGAAATAACAAGTCAAAAAGAGCAAGAAAAACAAGGTGGAAAACATTTGCAGAAAACGAAAAGAATAAAGAAAGTAAATCAAAAGTACAGATCGCCTGAATGGTTGTATCGTGCTTTGACTAGTCACAAAGAAGAATTGAACACTCACGAAAACCCAGAACAAAGAAACCTGATGGGAGAAAGTGAAGTGCAACAAACCTGAAGCAACAAACCTGAAGAAATTTAGATAGTTTACCGGATTTGACAAAACACTGAACTGACAAGTTTACCGGATGTGACAAAGAAAGAATTCTGAGAAAGAATTAAAAGAAAGTACCAAGCAAAGACAAAATTTTGGAAGTACAGAGTGGCAAGCAAGTCATTTCTGAGGTGTAGTGACACAATTTTCTAGAAAACAAGTAAATAAGGTTAGAAGACAAAATGGAGAATACTAGAGATAGAAAGTGTAGATGTGAATTCTGAGAAAGAATTAAATTAAAGTACCAAGCAAAGACAAAATTTTGGAAGTACAGAGTGGCAAGCAAGTCATTTCTGAGGTGTAGTGACACAATTTTCTAGAAAACAAGTAAATAAGGTTAGAAGACAAAATGGAGAATACTAGAGATAGAAAGTGTAGATGTGAGTTTTTAAGTAGATGGTGCAAGATGTGCTGTTTTTGTACAGGTTTATTAATAACAGTATGGGTGGTTTTAGCAATAACTATTCCAATTAGTTTAGCTGTAGTAGAAAAATCTAATAACACTGAGAAAGAAAAAGGAGCTAACACTCTTGAGCCAGTTATTTTAAAGAGTAGTGCAGAATTACATAAGGACAAATCAATAACAGATTTTTCAAAAAATGTCTTTACTAAATTACTGTATGAGTATGTAGAAACAATGGATGTAAGAGATTGCTATGTTTGTATGCAGTTGCTTGCATCTGTAGCAGAGGGTGTGACTTATCATCACCTCCCTTTGACATATGGAATAATATGTAGTGTTTTAGCAAGTTTATTTTATAAAACAGGTAGATTAGAATATTATTACACTGATATAAATAAGATTTTTGCAAAGGTTTCTGTAGTTCCCGAGCTTAACAAAATAAAAGAGGGAAAGACGTTTGGTGAATATTTCTTAGAAGATAAGATTTTAACATTAGATAATATATTTAGGTACAACCTTACCTGTGAGTTAAAGAAGGAAGAAAAGGTATTTTTAGAAATGGTTGAAGAGAGAAGAGTGAAATTTCAAAGAAAAGTGATAGAAGAGACAAAAACACCTCTTTGGGCGTTTGAGGAAGACCATCATGACAAGAAAAAGACAAATGCAGCTATGACTCTGGATTGGCCCCAACAGGGAAGGTTGTGCATTAGAAGAAATAAGACAAGATATGACAATTATTTTGTGGGTTCCAGCAATTGCCATGACAATTACCAAATTCTAGGCGGATGGGGATTCAAAGGGGGAAAAGATCCAATATTTCCAGGGATTTATTATGTTTGCGGGAATAGGGCTTATTATAGGTTGCCGGACCATTGGTATGGGTCATGTTACTTAGGCCTGGTCTTTCCAAAGATTTTTCATGTGGATAGAAAAGAGAAAGGAACACACAAAATGATAAATACCTTTACACGTAGAAAAAGGGAAAGTTTTTCAGAAATAGTAGGTGATATTTTTGGTGCATTGATACCAGCAGTGGGAATATCTTTGAATGCATTTAGAATTCGGAAATTATCCACAGTGGTAGATCGTTTATCTACAGATACTGCTGGAGGGTTCTTAATGGTAAATACCGAGATGGTTGCCATGAGAGCTATGGTGATGCAAAATCGTCTTGCCCTTGACATTCTTTTGGCAAAAGAGGGCGGAGTCTGTGGAATGCTGAAAGTCCAACATTGTTGCACTTACATTCCAGATAAAAGCGAAAATATACAGAAGTATATAACAAATATTACAAATTTGCACAAAGAACTTGTTCCACTGGAGGTTGAAAGTGTGTGGGGAAAACTTGGTAAAGGGTTTTCTTCTGTAACAAATTGGTTAACAAGAATGAGTGGATTAATAATAGGGAAAGTTATAATAATAGCAACCATGATAATAATAATAATATTAGTACTGAAGCTTGCAGTAACATGTATAAAGAGAAGAAGAAGGCAGAATAAGATGGAAAAAGAAAACATGATAAACAAGGAAAGAGAGAGAGAAATAGGTGAAATAGAGTTAGAAGAAATAAAAGAGAACATGTACAAGAAAACGAAGAAACAAGTTGAAAGGGATACAGAAGTATAAACTAACAAAAGCAAATGGATAAAAGATATATGCTGTCTGAGAAAATTGTATAACTTAGGTTTTTGTGGTGATATTAAAAATCACCAAAGGGGGAGTTGATGGAGCAGGGTAAATGTAAAAATTTTAACCTCCTAATATTTTCGTACAATATTAATAAACATGTTCGTTTAAGTAAATAACCAACAATGTATGTAAAGGGTTAATGGTAACACGCAATTCAGTGTGCAAATTAATTGACTTATAATTGTTTACGTTTCTAACATAACATAATATTTGCGTACTAAAATAATAATAAATGCATAATTTGTGCTTTAAAATAAAACGTGTGGTTGCAAAATAAAGCGATGGTAAGTAAGGGACAGCTTTATATGTTGCTTCTGCTAGGTAATACCTAATTGGGGTACGTAGAAAGACGGGAGGGAAACGAAAGGGTTTATATTTCTTTGTTTTAATAAAATTTTGTTTATCTTTGAAAATAGTGCGCTTAGGCCTGCCGAGCAGCAATATAAAATGGCCGCGAGTTACTAGAGTGCGCATGAGCGGATGAGACCATGTGATAGAGGAGAGAGGCTGTGGAAAAGGGATGATCACGTGCTGATGCCGAGAGGCTAAGATGAAAGTATGGTCAAGGCTGCTGTGACCCTTCTGAGCAGATGTGTGCCAAGATGATCAGCAAGAAGCGTGAGAAGCCTGGTTGAATCAATAGACGGAACTGTATTATACAAAATGTAGCAGAAAAGGATACAATTTGGACTGATCGAAACGGATGAGCTAGTGCATGAACTGTGGGAAACGATGCTTGCATGGACATTCCACACGGAACTGGTTAAGACCAGGAAGTTTGATTAAAATGTATATGGACCTGAGTTTTTGACCAATGAGAATGAATCGCGCCATGTAAGAAGAAACATTTTATGCTGCAAGCTAGAATTAGGGTATAAGAAGACCTACTCTTGGTGGGAGGGGTTAGAATGCTGCGGGATGCTGCGGGAGATGCTGAAGAAGTTAGATGCTGTAGATGGGAGAGTTTGCGGTTGCTGATGCTGACGAGCTGATGCTGCTGCTGTTATTTTCCTTTTCCAGTTGAGTATAAAGACGCTGCTTAGGAGAACTTTATTTGATAGATTTTTATTAGAATTATTAGGATTTCCCAGAGAGATAGATAGGTTGATCTATAAAGTTCTTAGTATGATAACCTCGTTTTTCCGTCTAATAAAAGTGCCATGCAATTTCAAACTATTCTTATATTGATGATAAATGAAATGATCTGAATAATAAGATTAATCTCAATTTCCTGCATTCAAAAACTTTATATAAACTTTATTATTCTTTAAACAAATGCCTCAGTGATTTTCTTTAGCTCAATGATTAATAATGAAATGGTAAAAGAGTTCATTGTGATTGAGCTGGTCTTAATCACCATCAACTGATTCCTACTAGTTGGTCCATCGACCAATGAGCGGAATACCTTAAAAGCAAATGAGAATTATTATGTCATTATAAAAGAGGTATCCCGTCTCCTTCCAGCGAATCGTTTTTCTCCTAGGTTTCATGACGGAGGAAATCCAGGGAACAAATGAGTAAGTGAATGTATATGCGGTGTTATGGGCCCCACCGTCATATGGATATAGTGTGTGTGTTAGAGAAATAATTGCACCTGGATGACCAAAGCATAATAGGAGAAATTATTTTTATTGTTAGCGCTGGATCACCACGATTCCTGACACATCTGTATTAATCCCTGAGATGATTCCTATCTTTAATTTTTCTAGGCATATTCTATTCCGCCAAGAGATCTCTCTCTAGAGTAAGGGCTTAACCTTTGTCCATACTGACCGAAGTAATTTTTTTGATCAACAGGAGGATCTGTTGCGTTTTTTTAGATGCATCAGACTAAAGCAATTCTTCTCTGACAGACCCTTGAATGACTACTCCAATCAGTTCCCCTTTCATCCTCTATCGACTTTCCTTCCTCCTGCTATCATGATGCCACCGGAAATATTGACCTTTGAGAGATTGGTCTTGCATGAGGTCATGGAAATCAAATGCATGTTCGAATATGTTCCATACAATCTTACATTCACTGAAAAACAAGCTTTGTATAATTTAAAGAATAATTCCAATATTGTGATAACGCCAGCGGATAATGGTTGTGGCATTGTAATTATGGACACTGACAAGTATGATGATGAGTTAATGAGACAATTATCCAACAATGTCCATTACCGGACCCTACCATCGGATCCTTTGTCTAACATTCATACCCAAATTAACAATCCTCATCCTCAAACTCCGGTCATTTATTTATTATCAAAAATACATAAGAATGCTACCAATCCCCAGGTCTTCCTATTGTCTCAGGGTGTGGCTCTATTTTAGAGCCAATAGGCAAATACATCAATGCCATTATAAAGAAGTTTGTACCCATCACTTGCACTTAAATACGAGACAGTACTGATCGTATTAACCAGATATAAGACCGACTGTTCAATACTGACACCGACCGGATGTTAGGTTTAGACATTGAATCATTATACACAAACATCCCTCATCAGGAGGGTCTAGAGGTCATCCAAAATCTTTTTGATGCCCATCCTAAACCCACCCACATTCCTACAGATTTTGTGATTGATCTACTCAAGATTGCTCTTAAGAACAACTATTTTTTGTACTAAGACACCTTTTATCTACAGGTTAAATGTGTTTCTATGGGGGTATGCTTCGTGGCCAACTTCGCTATTCTGTATGTCCATCATTTGGAAAAGACCCAGATCATCACACCAGCCAACCCTTTTTACAACCATATAGAGTTTTGGGGAAGATATAATGACAATATTCTTCTTATATGGCATGGTGAAAATGAAATTATCACCTTACAACTTTTTTTTAATGGCTCAACCAGTGCCAACTCCAACTGAAAGTTATCCCAGAGGTAGGAACAAATGACTTGCCCTTTTTAGACCTTACCTTTCATACAGATGATGGTAAAATAGGCACCGCATTATGCAGGAAAACTACGGATAGAAATACACTTCTATTGTACTCTAGTTATCATCCCCATGGTCTCAGTGATGGTCTCCCATATGGTCAGTTTCTCTGCATTAGGAGAAATTGCAAATGGAAAAAAGATTATTTCCGCGAGACAGCAGTATTGGCTGAAAAGATTACCCAAAATGGTTTTCCACATTGCCTAATCTCGGGCACTCAAACAGGCTTAGTACTGCCATAGAGACATCCTCTTGTCACCTAGACCTAAACGTGAAAAGACACGTATTCCTTTTTTCTCAACCTTCAGCCCTTGAAGCACCAAAATAAATAAAATGATAAAAAAATAGGAATATTTTATGTACACATACTTCATTCCAACACCCCCTCTTTTTTCTTATAAAAGAGGCAGGAATCTGGTCCATGCAGTCACATGGACCAATAAAAACCAATAACACTGAATCCACCACTGCATCTTGGGGCCTCCCTCCCATACTTGGACATTTCAAATGCCAGAACTGCGTGGCCTCCCCACTCACATTGAACACTAAGGGTTTCAAAGTCGGAAATCAAACATATCAGTTGAAGCAGTTCAGCAACTGCCGTACGATGAATGTGATTATGCCATACACTGTCCATGTAATTGGTTATACATTGGTCATACGACTCAAATGATTAAACAGTGTATTATACAACATAAGAGTCGCATCAGATGCAGAGTAGAAAATCCCCCCATAGTTTCACAATACATTGAACAGAATCACTCTGAAACAGACATGGTGTGATAAGTGA
Organism: Calotriton arnoldi; assembly: GCA_963921515.1. Classification (NCBI taxonomy): domain Eukaryota; kingdom Metazoa; phylum Chordata; class Amphibia; order Caudata; family Salamandridae; genus Calotriton; species Calotriton arnoldi. The sequence goes on along the minus strand of CAWUFW010004432.1, from coordinate 1,405,808 downwards.
TTGATCAGCCCACCGTCCCACAACATGAGTGTGACTTGCAGCAGCTTCTGAACAGATGTGAATGTCGGTGGATGACACGCTGCAACTCAGTAAACCAGGGCTTAAATACTCTTGATGAATGGAATAATACCATTCATATTTAATTTGGACAGTACATGGGTCATTATCCAACTTCCTACTCTCAGTAGACCTTCATGGCCCCTGCCTCCCTGTTTAACTTGCACTAGAACGTGATCCCCTTGACCTTAGTACACACTAGGTCAGGACAAATGAATGTGGTTGTTTAATTCTCTCTTCTCTGTAATTTCTATGAAGAGACTGTTTACCTTGTATGTCTACAATGTCAGAATTTTATTAATGTATGTCGACTTCAGCTTATGTCCTTTCATAATGTTTTTTTTAACACAATGAATTCCTTGTGAAACGATATGTACATTGGTTAAATTCATGTTTCCAATTTATGGATGGTTGTTTTTCACAGAAATCATACTTCTTTAAGATAGGTTCAGTAAATTTAACATGATCATTCTCTGAAATTGTGCACTGTATCTTATTGTATCTTTCATATGATATTCTCCCTTTGCCGATTCTTTTCGCTCTGCCTTTTTCTGTTTCATTCTCACACTTAACTCCCTGGGGTCCTATTCAACCCCTCCCCCTTCTTTTCCTGGTCCGGTCTAGTGATTTGCACTGCCAGCTAGCTTAATTGTTCCTGTTTTGCTTCACGCCATTGTGTGATCAATTGCCCGCCCACAGACACGGATTTCGTTCTGCCGAGCATTTTCCCTCTGAAAGAGCTCATACGGCCCAGACTCACCCTGGACTAGACTAATTCAGTTGATGCTTCATGCGCGTTTAGCAGCCCCTCTGTTTTGGGACGCCATGGCGACTCTTGAAATTCTGTCATCTTCCCCTTTTTTTAGCCCGCATAGTTGGACCGTCTCTGGATCTTTTTACGCCCACAGACACGGAACTCGTTCAGTCTGGGATTTTCCCTTTTGGAAGAACTCACCCTGGATTTGTACAACTGAGGTAAGCCGACTGATGCTTTATGCGTGTTTTACAGCACCTTTGTTCAGGCCGCCGTGGTTACTCTTGAACCTCTGTCATCCTTCTTTTTTCAGCCCGCAACTTCGGGACCGTTCCCAGATCCTATTACTCTTTGGCCCCCTCCACCTGAATTGTTGCTTGTTTGACTGGCCGGAGCTTACTCGACCCTTCGGGTAAGCCATGTGTAATTGACGGTCTATCTCCACTCTGACCCCACTAATTAGGGGCCTCCTAACAACCTTGGTCCTCTCCTACGCCCCCCTTTAATCTTCAACCACATACTTATTATGCTGAATTATACCTAATTTCCTTACAGCTTCAGTGTATTGGACCCATATCCGATTTACTAGATTGAATTTATTGAATGCTTACACTATCTACTTGATCAATAAGGTAAGCTTCTTGTAACTGAATTGGATTTTTGGGCCCCCCTTCCGTTGGCATTTCTTAATTCCCATCCCCTTTTCCTTTTTAGAAACGCCCGTTATTACCCAGTTGTGCGCACAAAAGCTTATGTGCACTTGACGACGCCTCATCTTTTCTGTTCACATTGGAGGTTTCCTGTTCATTCACAGGTATTCATTTACCTTTTCATTTACTTTTTTAATTGCCTCCCCTTCTACACACCCACTGTCTCATTTCTTTCCTATCCTTTGCTCATTTGAATTTTCTCTTTTTTACACAGCACAACAGAATTATATGTAATCCGGTCCTGATGATGACCTGAAATTCAAACAGGTTGAAACGCCTTCGACCATTCAGCGTATTCCTTGACGTTTTATGGCTCCTAACATTTCCTTCATTAATTGTATTCTCATTACCAATGTTTTGTAACCAATTTTAAATACTATTGTGCCCTTTCGCTGGTTCTTTACACTTCTTCACATGTTCACTTGCGCCGTTCACTTCTACAGAAGCACCTTGTGCGCACTTTCTTCGGATTACACCTACATACAATGTAAGAGTGCTGATATAACTAATACAATTTGTATTTGTAGCTCTTAAATACAAATTACTTTTTTCCTAAAGAATTGTTTTTGTCTCCTTGCTTCTGCTCTGTTGCAATTTATTTTGTATTTTATTTAATTGCTTATAAATATTACCTGTTGAGACATTATTGTTTGTTACATACTAATCACCCAGGTCTCAACTGGGTTCATGGATTACCTCCTGTGGTTTTTTCGGACAGGTACTCTAGGCACGTGGAGTGCAGGGTAGGTAGACAGGACACGGGGAAGTGAAGGATAGGTAGCCCAGGCCAGAGAGTGCAGGGTAGCTAGACTGGATATGGGTGAGCGCAGGGTAGGTGGGCTGGACATGGGAGTGCAGGGTAGGTAGCCTAGGCCCGGGGAGTGCAGGGTAGGTAGTTTAGGCACGGGGAGAGCAGGGTAGGTAGCCTGGACACAGGGGCGTGCAGGGTAGGTAGTCTAGGCCCAGGGAGAGAGATCAATTATTATACAAATGCTTTCAGCCTCAGATACACTGATTATAATTTTCACAATGTCTGGTTTAAGGATATGAATCCTAAGCATGTTTAGCCTGGCAAGGCTATCTAGATAATAAACCATTTTTGAAAGATAGTTTGTTATAGCAACCAGTTGTGACATGGGAGACTATATTGGAGCATTTCAGATTCACACTACTGGTAGGGTATTTGCCTCCCTCTGCAGCAGGCGCATTAACCTAACAAACTGTCTGGCTCTTTCAAACAAAATAACGATCTCTAGAGCAGATACATTATCTCACTAGGCTAGATTTCAGAACAGGCCAGTGTAAGCTGGAGCAATGTCAGTCAAATATTAGTCGTACCTGACTTATGATAACTCTGCCCCAACACAATAGTCTAATCAAAGTACCACGCCATTCTGGAATCTGGAGATTCCCGATTGGACATTGCTTCTGAATGACTGGTAGGTTTAGATAGTGACAACCACTTATGTATCAGGAACAGGAAATGTCGGGAAAGTTACTGGCTTAAGAAGAACATGACTCAATGTCCTGTGCAGTTGTGCAATCTCTTCTCACGGGAAATTATTTTTTGACTTACTATATGTGAAAGGTGAGCAGGTAGTTCCACTAATGCCCATTAAAGTCTTGGCGTCTCAGCTGTGACAGTGAATTAGTGTTGGTACCAGCTTTCACATCAGCTCCTTTCACATCAGCTTCTCACACACAACACTCTGGTGTCCCACAGGGGTCCATCATATCCCCTCTATTATTCAACATCTACCTAACCCACTTACCAAACATGATTAAACCATTCAACCTCACCAGTTACAACCATGATAATGACACCCAAATCATTATTTTTTGTGTTGTAATTTTTTTATTGACTATTCAAACATATGAACAAGATAGAAGAATACATACATAATAGTAGGTTACATTCACCTGGAAGTTACCACCAAGCTACAACGGTGGGCGGAACCATATGAGATTAATAGCTAGCTCCTATGGATAGCAAACAATACTAACTTTACTTGGGGTGGGAGGGGAGAAGGGAAGGTGGGGAGTGGATATAAGAGGAGGGGGCACTAGTAAGCCTGCGTGTCTCTACCATTGGTCTCCTATTGTCCCTAGACATGCGTGTCCATTGCACCGCCACGGCAAGCACCCTGCTCCCTACAGTCTCTCCTGATTATATGAAAACGAATGTGACCCAAATCATTTTTAAAAATGGATGGTCTGGAAGACCTCTACAAATTGATGACTGCCTTCGGACCATAAATGCATGCATGATGAATAACCATTTAAAGCTAAATACCAGATAGACAGAACTTCTGACCTGCGGGCAAAAATACCACTCTAATTCCTTATGGCCAAAGGAACATAAGGTCCCTCCAACAATCTCAAGAGAAGTCAGAAACCTATGACTAACCATGGATTCAGACCTATATTTGATACCACATGCTAACAACGTAAAACAGAGTGCCTTCTACACGATGAAAACACTACATTGCATTCTCCCATACTTTTTTTTTTATTTCAAGAGATTTTATTGACAGTTTTTAAAATAAAGAACAAGTGTACAAAAGAGGGATAAACAACAATGGAATATAAAAAGGTGCATATTGAAAGGCCTAAGGCTGATGCAGAATAAACGGGGAAGAATGATGACGAAGAATAAACCTGGACACATATCCCAACTAAAGTGAATCGCATCAACTCTAGTCAGCATAACATACAGCACCCAAAAGAAAATACAAATAATGAGGGGAAGTGGTAGAGTGGAAAGTAAAGATAGGAACCAGTAAGCGAGTGAGTGAGGAACGGTATATAGAGAGAAGCAACTCAACCAGAGTACAGGTTACATGGTGTCAGATATCCCATACCTTTGATACCAACAGAAATTGCAAGCCATCCTCACACTCTTAATCTCCAAGTTTGACTATGCCAACAGCCTATACCTTAGCGCACCCACATTCGTCATATGCTAAATGCAAATAATCGAAAATGCTGCTGCAATACTTCTTCTATGCCTTCACCAAAGAAAACACATGACTCCAGTCTTGCAATCACTCCACTGGCCATCTATAGCAAGAAGGGCAATGTTCAAGGCACTTTGCATTGTTCACAGATCCTCCAATGAAAAGGACTGGAATATCTAGAACAGCGGTTAATTTGTAAAATAAAAAGTGTTGGGGCTGTTCTCAGGAGGCAGCGCTAACAGGAGAAATGTGCTGGTGCAAACTGCCTCCTGACTAGAGCCCCGGCACTTATTATTCTGGAGAGGACATGGCCTAATGGCTAGAGCTGCTGATTTCGGGGCTGGGGAACCGGGTTCGAGTCTCGGCGTGGCTCAAAATTCCTGTGATTCTGGGTATAATCATGTGCTTTGAAAATGAGTGTGTCCTTAATTGGTGCTATAAGCGCCGGTGCTGGGGATTAGGTGCCGGTGCTGAGCACCAGAAAGCCCCAGCTCAAATTAAGCACTGATCTAGAAGCTAAATTGAAGCAATACAAACAAATCAGGACATTGCCCTCCAGGCTTACACCACTTATCATCATACCACTTTACCATAAAAAATCTGGAGGAGACACTGCTTTCTCAGTGCAAGCCCCAAAGCTCTGGAACTCCCTTCGAGCCAGAATTTGAAGCATCCAGGGGCATATACACTTCAGAAGAAGTTTAAAACATGGCTATGTCCAAGACAACTACCCAACCACATCCCAGCCACAAAATCTGGAAAGACAGTCGCACCCTCAAGCGTAATCTCAAGCCGCCAATCTAAAGATTGGAAGCAACTCAACTAGCAAACTACTTTCCACAAGCAGGTAAGTTAAGAAGTGCTGACCTATGCTTCGCTGGGGTATTAGTATAGTTATGTAAATTCAAACATAACATTTCTGGCCTACACTAATACCAATACCATAAGACTCAGCGGTCGGCAGTCAACTGTAACTTACACCTCTTATATTCAATTAAGGCATATTTGCTAAGAGGGTTGCCCATCACCAGCACTGTGCAGCCCATAATCCATCCATCACTAAATGAACAGGCATGGAATAAATGAATAGGCCTGCCTTACACTGCTGGTCAATCATAGGACTTTAATCTAGTCAATGACTACAGGTCCCAAATATCTATGAACTATGGCCGTTTCTTTAAATCTCACAGTGACTTTCAGGTATGAGATGATAGTAACAATGCACATCCCAGCAGATCTCTCCACTTCTCTCTCCCTCCAACAATGCCAGCTCTGGCCCAGAACTATACAAAAGGGAGCAGATTTACTAAGATTTTGCGTCTGGGTTGCGTTACTTCTGTGGCGCAGCCCTGATGCAAAATAATATTTAGCGCCCGATTCTGATGCGGTTAGGAAATCTTCCCGATCGAATCGGTTTGGAAATGGTTTCCGCCCGACTCGGATTTGGAGAGTCCGACCGACCGAGTATGATGCATCCGGATGCTTACAGATACGATTTGGTTGGACTCCCATTGACTTCTATGGGAGCCTATGTTCCTAACCGCATCGTAATCTGGCCCTCGGTTGGGAAGACACGTTCCCGATCTGATTCGGAAGGAGCAAATGCCATTAGGAGGCCTTCCTAACCGCATCGGAATCGGGCCCTAGGTGGGAATGCTTTCCTAACCGCATCGGAATCAGGCCCTGACTCGGATCGGGAGAGTCCGACCGACTGAGTATGATGCATCCGGATGCTTCCAGATACGATTTGGTTGGACTCCCATTGACTTCTATGGGAGCCTATGTTCCTAACCGCATCGTAATCTGGCCCTCAGTTGGGAAGACACGTTCCCGATCCGATTCGGAAGGAGCAAATGCCATTAGGAGGCCTTCCTAACCGCATCGTAATAGGGCCCTTAGTGTTTACTAAGCTATGCAAAGCCACTTTCCACTGCTTTGAGTGGTTTAGTCAATACAAAGTAAAGCAAAGCAGTGCATAGCGCTGCCTTGTGTTACCTTGCATGGGGAAAGTGTTCCATGAGTGGAGCATGGGCATGCCCATGTATCCTCCCATGGATTTTGGCATATTCCCAGATTTACCAAAGCTAGTAAATCTGGGATGGCATCAATATAATACACTTTCCCCAGTGAGGCGTAACAAGGAGAAATATCTTTATTTCTCCTCATTACTTACTCTTTCTATGTGTGCTGCATTCTGTCGGGGGGAGAAATGTTATGGTCCTGGGGCATTGGACCAGGGCAGCTTAATTTGTGGGGGTGTTCCTACAAAGTATGAGAAAATATACGTGTAAACGATACAAGTTGAATCAGGTTTGTTTGCAGTTTATTATTACAAGAAAACCACTTCCAACATGAAGTGTAAAGATACACTTTAAATGCAATAATGAAATACAGTGTCTTAGCAAAGACAAAGGTGGAACATGATGCGCGCTAAATATAGGACATGAGCATATAATGAAATAATTCAATGCAATAATGGAAGAAGAATGACATTCTGTGAAATATGACCACTTTAAAGCGTAGTGGGAGGAATATATATATAGGGGGTCATTTCGATGGCGGGCGGAAACACTAACGCCGTGCCGACGGAGGTAAAAACCGCCAGTTACCGTTCTCCAGCAACTGCCCGCACTCCCGCCAAATTAGGATGTGAAAAGTCAGGCTAATACCGTCCGCAAGCCTGCGACGCCGCCCGCCATCAAAGTGCGCCCGTTTACGTTGTGGCGCCAGCCAACGGACGCACACCGTCCGATGAAATGACGCACCGCCCGTCGTACAAATTACAATGACACAACCAAACAGCCTCATCGGCAAAGAGACACCGCACGAGAACAGGAGGCGAAAACCACATTGGCGACCACAGAAACACCAACCCGGCCTACTCCGACATGAATCCTGCACTCCAGGCCATCCCAATGCTGTACCTGATGCAGCAGCTAGGAGTGAACGCGCAACGACGACGCAGGTAGGCAGACACACAACAAGGGCATGCAAATACCGCACACAATGCAAGGGCGGGAAAACTGTACATGGGCCCCCTAGACACCCCTATGGGGACAGGACACATCCAACACTGTACCCACACATATCCCACCTGTAAAATATAATCAACCCGCAACACCGTGGGCATCCAATACCCCGGACCAGGAGGTGACTTACCCGGCACGGCATCGCAGCGCCCCGGCGATGACGCACATGCGCACAACACAGAGGCCAACGTCAGCGCCACACATGGGCTGCACGCAAACACCGCAGGGTCACAACAACACACCACACACACCAGCCCCACCCTGAAGGCACAAGTCACGTGGTCCCCCTGCGTCAACCATGACCACAACCGACAACTCACAGTTGCCAAAACGTAGGCACACAAGTGTGCCGAACAGGGGAGCAAAGTGACGTCGGAAGAGGACACACACCTGTGTGCAAAGCATGAAGAAGCACACGGCAGCTGCAACAGAACTGCACAAACAATGGACATTGCCCGCAAAAGGCACGCCAGTCACAACAAACAATATCTATACTACCCTGCACGCAACAACAAGCCATGCCATGTCCAAAATAGAGAAACCCTGCTGGATGAGAACAGGTGTGCACAATCACGGCGCCCACACACAAGTCCCAATGTACAGCGGGAAAGAAGTGACCCACCCACACACGGGAGAGCAGATAGCAGTGAATGTCCTTCCATTCCCACAGCCAAATCACATTGCAACATATCCTGCAGGAGAACGGAGCCATTGGAACAACCACAACCCAAACATAGCCATGCTGAGTCAACCATCCACTGGCAGATAACGCCGAACATGAAAGAAAGATAAAACCACAAAATACAATTATACCACTGCGCCTTGTGGCTCAAATGCAAGTAATCAGGAAGGAGTCAGACACCACTGGCCTTGACCATTCATAGGAGCATGTGGGATGAGGGCCTGTGGCCGCCTCCCAAGCCATACACAAAGTCCTGCCGCCTAACATCCACTCAAGAACACACAGCACCGTCCGAGGTCGCACTCAGCAGACAGCCCAGGCAGCCGGAGCACGCCACCACAGCACCCAGCAGCAAAATGGACGGGGCACCAGTATTATACACCTACGCCAGACAGATGCAGCTGTACAGCAATAGCTTGATACAGACAGTGGGCTGTGCAAATCTGGCCATGCTGAATGTAAGTTATCGAGTAACTTACCGCATTGAAATGTTCAGCTGCGTCATCCCCGTTTTCTACTGTCGGAGGTGCCCGTACCACTGGCCTGTGGATCTATGTCTCTCCAACCCGGCATGTCCAATTGGGGACCTGGTACACCTGTTCTCACCCCTGGACGCCCACGACAGGAACTGTTCAGTGTATGGGGGCATGGCGTTTGTGGCTGCAATAGGACACACACTGCAATGGAACCAGTGTGCCTCCGCACAACGTATGCTGGATCACAGTTTCATCGAATGTCACCCGACATGTCCCATCAGGATCCTACAAGGGACAACCTACGAGGAACACGTTGCAACCCACCATCCGCTTCACTGGATGTCAACCACAAATACCACCAATGCGAGGAATGCACTGCAGGAAGGCATCGCATACCTGACAACCTGTCAATTCATGGGTCCCCAAATCAATACCCAGAATTGAACATTCATGTGCCACACTGTAACCATGCCTGCCGTCCGCACGCAGAGGCCAGTCAGCTGTGCAACAACTATACCATGCACACGGAAACAGACACCTGACCATCAACACCACCGTCATGACACCTGACATTACCGGGACATGCACCCTGTCCATCACCACATCCCGTGTCCCTGCATGAACACGGGGAGGCTGAGGAATGGGACCTGTGTACAGTGACCACATGGCCAACATTGCACGAACTACATTGCCACAATATGCATGCCGCACACCTGAACACAGGCACCTGTAAGTGCACGCTGATCTGTCTGCTGAATAACTTGAGAACTGTCATCACACCTTCTCCTGAACTTCCGTGCAAGGACATTTGTATGGACAACACATGCAACACCCCACAACATTTCCCCGGGCATTGAGTCATGTACAGTAGCCACCATATCGCAACAACATGTGAGACTATGCTGCATGCATGTAGGCTCATGTTCTGATGCCACCTCTGACGCAGGTGTGTCGGAGTCACTATTGTCGTAAACCTGTACCATGGGACTTAGATGTACTGTGCTCATGATGTCAAGCTGTCTGGTAGGGTAAACCAATACTGTCTGTGTCACAGCCTAGGGCACCTCAGTAATGAGCTAATGTACTGTAGCATAGCAAGGGCAGGGCATTCTTAACTCTGAAGCCTCATTTCCACAATTAAAGACTTATCACATCTACCTGTACCCCCTTTAGAATGTGTAACCATACTAAGTATAACCTCCACATATATTACGCTGCCAGTAGTGTCCACATCCTGCATCACAGAGGAAGTAAGCTTAAATACATGCCTTAAAGCTAATATCTGACTCTGGAGTATCATTGATCGTTGACAAGTACGAATGAGAGAGGATGAGAGTGTGAGAAGTACACGGGACTCGTGAGATTACCATGTAGTCAAGTGACATTGGATGTCCGCCCCTGAGAGAGAAGCACAACTGTGGAATACACACATGTGGCATGTGAAGCGGGAGGGCCTCTTGGCACAGGTGGGTCTGTGGCACGGGTGGGTGCACACATGCAGTGTCGATACAGACTGTGTGGGGACGAACCCTGCGGGTACATTACCACTGTTCTGGGTATGTGGAAAGACCTGCTGTCTGGGGATGAATGTGGACTAGTGTGTGCACAACAGGCGGGCACACGACCCATGCTGCATTAGGTGTGGACGTTGGCCCTCCCTCTGGGGACATGCTGGATACTGCTGTGCGTCAGCCAGGCCCGTGCCGAGACATGTACACCCCTGGCCTTCAGGTGTATCCCCTACATCGTCCACCTGCACAGGCTACCCAGGGCATGGGATGGCAGTGGAGCTTGGTGGGTGGGAGGTCATGGCACCCTGCTCCTGGTCACATCTCGCAGGCAATACATTCTCAGTGTGCAGCAGGGCACACGGACCTGACAGAAGAGGTGGTGGCACGCAGACGTCATGACAGGTAGTGACGTCACGGAAGATGGCCTGCACCATCAGACTCATCGCCTCCCCTCGCCCACCCCACTGATGCGATTGCATCATGGGAGCACGCGCGAGTGCAGCGGCTCCAATCACTCCCCAGAGAGGCCAAATAGTGTATGTGTGGCTCCATTCGCCCCAGTCACCGAGCTCACGGCAAAGTGGGTGGTGGGACGCCGTACACCCGCATGGTACCCGGACTCGAGCCCTGGTGCGCAGGCAGAGCTACCCAATGTTCTTGCGAAGTGTGTGAGTTGCATGACACCCGTTGGCGGTGGATGGCTCGGAGGCTCCTCACCAGGAGGCCCATATCACACACCATGGGTCCCTTGCCAATGGCAGCGGATGCTATGACATTGCGCGCCGGGGGGTGTCGACATGTCGTCTGGGATGGCGTTTGCGGCATGGGCCGCTAGGGCAGCTACAGCTGCTGTGTGTTGCATGTGGTGTATCCGGAATCCGGAGTCAGCCATGCTTCGTCACTGTGGTCCAGGGCACGAGTCGGGGTACCATGCGGCTGTACGGCGTCCCCCCACCTATTGTACCGTGAGCTCGGTGACTGGAGCGAATGGAGCCACACATACACTATTTGGCCTCTCTGGGGAGAGATTGGAGCTGCTGCACATGCGCGTGTTCCCATGATGCAATCGCATCAGTGGGGTGGGCGAGGGGAGGCAGTGAGTCTGATGGTGCAGGCCATCTTCCGTGACATCACTACCTGTCATGTCGTCTGCGTGCCACCACCTCTTCTGTCAGGACTCGTGCCCTGCTGTTGTCAGATGCGCCACTGTCCGGGGGGTGGGGGAAGGTCAGGTATGTCAGCCTGACAGTGGCCCAGTTCAAGGACCACCTTGACTGGGGGGACAACTATTGGACATACTGGTGTAGCCCACCCACGTGCTAATGTAGGCCCTCCATGAACTATGTCAACTGCGGACAGGTGTTGCCATGGGCAATAAAGTCATTGAGGGAGGCTGACTGACCCACGCACAGATGCCGCACATGCCCAACAGACACGGCACTGAGTGCATCAGGGGTTGCAGGGGCAGCTGTGCCTGGTGTGAAAGACACTCTAACCGTCATCCTAGTGCCGACACGTGTTGCACCAGTGGAAGTAGTTGGGAGGGCGGGCATTGGCCTCCACGTGGCTGCAGAGGAGCTAGAGTGCACGTCCCCTGTGCTAGCAGACATGGACACATGACCTCTGTACTCAGTTGACGCAGCAATTGTCGTATGGGCCTGTGAGTCATCCAGCACACGTCTGCCCCCACCGATGCGCCGGTTCACATTTGTCTCACCCAGCTCCTGTGCAGCTGCACCATCCAATGCCTCACCACTGTTGACCGTCCCCTGTCCCTCAGCACACATGGTAGTTGACACATGAGGGAGAGCGAGGTGGCCTCACTCATTTGGCATCAAATCCACATACATGTGCAAGGGAGCCAGCACAGAACATTTCCAAGTGCACAAGTTGCATGATACCTGTGCAAATGTATACAGCAACCACAATCAACACGTAATGGCTGTCGTACAGGTTATGAACCCGCCAATATGTGACACATGTGTTGTGCACATGGAACAACACCCGGACTGTCACCCTGCGGCCATAGCCACTCATCGCCGTGTACACACCCACTCTCCTGATGGTGTTAAGGATGACCACTACAGAATTAGGTCAAGGACATACCTGCATGGAGCAGAATGTGTCACCACACACACTGACTGCAACATGACAGTCCACAATGGTCATGAGCCCATGCCAGACAACTGTCCATCGCACGGCCACAACTACTGTTGCACAGTGTGCCGGATGTGTGAGTATCAGGAGTATGTGGTGAGGCATCGCACACATGTGTTAACGTCGAAATCAGAGTATGCACAGTACCACACACATACATGTGAATTGCCACCCCAGCTGACTACAGGATGTTCCTGAGGCCTACGACTCTGAACGCATTGACTATGCTGAGTGCCCAAAGTACATCTTGAGCCTCAGGACACGCCTTTGCATGTGAGTTGCACCCAGCACAGAGTACACTCACAACCCACTGCATCACACAACTAACATCACATTACCCAGAACATGGGTGGGCTGTGGACACATGCAGCCTCTTGCTGCAAAGGACACAATCCCACAGTACTGTACACCTGCCTGCTGCTGATGCCCCTACAAACGTGCATCCGCCACAGGCTGTGTGACTGTCAATAGCAGACCATTAGTGGTGACATGCAGCGCCGTGCCAACCTGTCAATACGAGGGAGCATCCCCCGATTAGTCGCCGCAACATGGCCACACATACGGCAGATGACGTCACCCTCTTCGTGGGATTGGCTGCACTGTCGGTTACACGTACACAGAAGCATCAACGTGGATGCAATGGCTCATCACAAGGCCTTGGGCTGGTGGACTTCCAACTGCAGGGATGGTACACATGAGGGTTTGAATATCACACATACTCTTCACAGCATCACCCACATCCACCAATAACAGTGGCATGATGCTGACCCATCCTCAATGAACAGAGACGTGTAACAGAGACAGACGGTATGGGACATGGCATAACAGCATGTGTACACCACACGTGAATGCATGCTGGTGGGAGTGTGTACACAGTACCTGTCCATCCCATTCAATTCAGGATGCCAGCACTTTGAGCAATGTGTAGTCTGCCCACATCTACTGTCCATTGTCAGGTAGACCGACACATGGCTCACAAGGCTACACATCTTTGTGGGTGGACTCACTGTGTCCAACACTGCACAGCCCTCAACGTACTCGCCCTGTGAATGGCTCACCCCGCAATGGAGGACACAATCAGTGCCACCATCTCTCACACACATCCCTATCACAAGGCCTGGAGTGTTCAATCGACAGAGCTGAGTTAGCGCATATCAGGAGAGTCGTGAAATAATGACACATGTAACCCACTGTACAGTCAGTGTAGTTTCCTACTAGGATTGGGCGGTCAATGTGCAGCCCAGGTCTGCCGAGACTGAGAAGGCCAGCAGGGAGCCAGCCAGCCATTCACACAAGCAATAGCTGCCCAGAATCATGCATTGCCAAGTGTCTGCGTCACTGGGTGTCGAGCATGAAAATGCCATGTACCACCACTCGGGAGGGACATGCATGGGGAAACAACTGAGAGCCTACATGCACCTTCCACCTGTAGTTTGCATGGTAAGCGGTGCATGTTGGAACCCCACAGGCTCAGTCTCATAGTGCTGCGGATGAACGACATGTGTGTCCCCCACATGCACTCCCACACACACTGTAGCTGTCTTACACACACATGACTTTTGCCGGTATTCGCCTTGGGCAGTGTGCGTGGAGCTCGGAATCCAGGAACTGCAGCTCCTCGCCGGTGAGTGGACATGGACATGTCATCAGAGTCGTCGACATTAAGGTGGACAGGTGGCAGCAGCAGCAGGTGTTGTTGAGGGGTGGCAGTCAGCAGTCCCTGGTAGCTGTGGTAAAGCCTGTCACCCTCCCACACTGATATAGCCCCCTTGGGGCTGATTCTGCGTGACCAAGCTGCTGCGATTGGTGTACCGCTCAGCCTGTGTACGTTGTGTTGTTGGTGTGTGCCATACTCACCCAGCCTCGGAAGCGGTGTCAGGCACAGCAGCTAGGTATATTGCCGTGGTGTTGCCGCTACCCACATATGCAGTCTGACTCCGTCATCATGCCTATCAAGCTAATATGGCCTCACTCCCCATGTGCATGCTCATGGCAATGGTATGTGTCAGTGGTCCTTGCTACTGGTAAGGGGATCTGTGTAAGAGTAATGTTGCTGTGCTGTCCCTACTTGTCAGCTGTTCGTTGATACTATTGCTTTGACAGTGATCTTTGTTTTGTGTATGTGTAAATGCCATGTTGTGTGTTGCATTGACATGTGTCCACTTCCATCTGTCCTAGGAGGAGACCAAACATACATCGCCCCTACCAATTGCTGTCAGACATGGAGGATGTGGAGGTCATCAGGAAGTTCCGTCTGGACCGGCCCACCCTGCATCGCCTCTGTGCCATGTTGGAACCCCACCTTCGTCCTCGCAGGGTGTATCCAACTGCATTCACCCCCTTGGCCAAGGTGATGGCTGCACTGCATTTCTTCGCTACCGGTTCATTCCAACACACGGTGGGCAGTGGAGGTGGGATGTCCCAGCCCATGTTCAGCAAGGTGCTACGGGATGTCCTGTCGGCTATGATGCGGTACAGGAACCGGTACATCCGATTCCCCAGGGCCCGTGATTTGCCTGCGGTGAAGGGTGCTTTCTATGCACTCGGACGCATCCCCCAGGTTGTTGGTGCTATTGATTGCACCCATGTTGGCCTTGTTGCACCACAGGCCAATGAGCACATCTATAGGAACCGGAAACATTTCCACTCCCTGAATGTGCAAGTGGTGTGCCTGGCGGACATGATTATTACACACGTGTGTGCGAAGTTTCCCGGTTCCACCCATGACTCGCACATCATGCGCCACAGCATCCTCCCACGTCTGATGACCAATCTGCAACCGGACCGTGCGTGGATTGTTGGTGACTCTGCATATCCTAATGGGCCTTGGCTGTTGAGTCCACTCCGCAATCCTCGTACACCAGCTGATGTCAGGTACAATGAGGCACATGGGAGGACCAGACGTGTGGTGGAGCGGACATTTGGACTCCTGAAATCCAGATTCAGGTGCCTGGACCGCACCGGGGGTGCACTGGCATACTCCCCACAGAAGGTGTGCCAGATTGTTGTGGCATGCTGCATGCTGCACAACCTCGCTATTCGCAGGCGGATCCCCCTGATAGTGGATGACGGTGATCAGCCAGGGCCCCCGCCTGCAGGCCAAGCCGTGTCCAGTGACGAGGACAGTGGAGAGGAGGAAGCAGTGAATGAGCGTCAGCAGCTCATCGCCCGCTACTTCACTTGACGGTGAGTGTCCATGTACGACGGCTGATGTCGCTGTAGTTGTGTATGTGTATGTGTGCATTGACAGGGCGGCCTATTGTTCACTGTGTGCTGTGTGTCAATGGTCCATGTCCAGGGTAGTATGCCACTGAGAGTGGCTGTGACATTGTGCCCTGTTGCTCTGTGAGATGTGTGTACATTGCTTAGGCATGATGACAAGTACTGTGTGATGAGTGTGTGACACACACACTCAATGGACTCTTGTTCTGTTTGTCACCCATAGGTCCCTACAGCCTCTCCTGGCCTATCGACAGAACACACTACAGATGGATTTCTGAACATGCAGACGTTTGTGCACCATTGATAATAAACATAGCAGATGACATAGGATGTGATTCAGGTGTATTTATTTTAAAGGTGACATGTGATTGTGCAAAAGGTGATCAAGAAGGTGGTGCATGCTGTACAATGAGTTGACGGTCCTGTCCGCGTGATGGTCAAGGTGTACCCATGTTGTCCTGGGTCCGCAGTCCAACAGACATTTGCCACTCGACTGGCAGTGTGGGGTGGGATGGTAGTCCAAGTGAATGCAGGGGGTGGCCACCATGGCTGGCTGACTCACTGGCGTTTGGAGCGTGCGAAGTCCTCCCTGGACATCTGTTTCCTCTTCGGACGGCCCCTTCCACGTTTGAGGGGAGTGGGTTGTGTTTGTGGGCTGCTGGTGGTGGCTGAGGATTGCCCACTCGCTGTGGATGCAGGGAAACTGGATGTTGCACGTCCCTGCACCCCAGCAGGTGGTGGCGCAGGTGTTGTGGTTGGCCTTGAGTGGGCCCTCACCTCCACCACTAGCTGGCCCATGAGGTCCACAAGTTGGCCCATACGGGTCACGAATTGGCCCATACGGGCGTCCATGGACCTCAACACCCCAAGGACTTCCCTCGTGTCGGAAGCTGACCTGGCCCATTGTCCCTGGGCCTCTTCATAGGCCCCAAGGACTCTGGCTATTTGCGGCAGGGCTTGGCTCCCAGGCTCTGTTGGCGTTGGCCTGACCCTGCTCCTCCCACCTGGACTGCTGCCACCGACCTGCCCACTCGCCACATTGGTCACCCGGGGCCTCCTCCTGGCTCCCAGGGTAGATGTGGAGGTTTGTGCCACCTCTTGGGATGGCTGAGTGGTCAGGGAGGCCCTGGTGGTGGTGATGGTGGTGGTGGTGGTGGTTGCGGCGGTGGTGTTGGCCGCAATGACCGTGGCAGCAGGGGCCTGGGACTGGTCACCAGCCCTGGGAGATGGGTTGGTGGGTAGGAGGGGTCCTGGTGTGCTGTTGCGCCCTGCCACGCCAGATGTGCCAGGTTGGGAGTCCTCGTCCGTAGAGGTGTCCAGGCTTTCCACATCCGTGAGTCCGTGTGGGGGGCTTGTGGACTGGCTGTGATGGCTGGTGTCTCCATCCGCAGCATCATGCTGGTCGTCACCTGTGGGGCGGAGACGAAAAGTTATTGTGTTGCACCTTGCATGGTTTGTGTTAGATGTCTGACATGCACAGTTTGTGCACAGTTGTGCACTGATTTGCCGGATGCGTGTGTATGTCTCTACAATGTGTGTGCGTGCTCAAGGCAATGGAATAGTGTGATGGGTGCATCTGGCATGGGACGGATTTGTAATGCCAATTGGTGTGTGTTGCAGTACCCCTACATTTTGTGGCTTTGGTGGGAACGGGGTACAGCCCCATGGACGGTTTAGTGTTGGAATATGGTACTGTGGTACATACAGTGACATATGGGTGCAGAAGGGGACATGTGTTTTGGCCACACGACACTACAGAGACAAAGGTGTGTGTATGTCTGACTTTGCCAGCATATCTGCTCACTGTTGTCATTTATGGGCATTCCACAGCAAGCATTGTGGTGAGTGAGTAATGGTTGTATGCCACACGACGTATTGCAGATGGTACAATTCCTTGGTGTGCGTGCTACTCTCACCCATGTGCAGCAATGCAGTGCTCTTGGGGTGTTGACTACATTTTGTATGTTGTTACTCACAGTGTGACGTGCGCTTCAGACACAGCAGACTCATTATTGGTCATCGGCAGGACCCTTTGCTGTACTACCGTCTATGGGGCAACTGTTTAGCTGATATACCTTTCATGTCACTGGGGCTGGATGATGGGATGGATGAGATTTAGAATGTGCATTGTGTAGCTGTGTGGTTCATGGGTCCAGTGGTGTATGTGACATTACTGGTGTTCCACTATGTTTCATTTGGACGAGACAGACTTACATGGGTGATGTTGTACTATGTCAAGGGTAGAGGCAGACACGACTACATGGACAAGACTTGGATGGTGTTGCTGATGTGTGTGATGACTGACACAGTGCACGCCATGTGGGTCAGTACTCCAGTTAGACTTGTGCATGCTGACGTGACTCGTTACGTGTTTCTGCATTTGAGATGGCTCATGTGGGATATGACTCTGTAATTGATGTCCGGGTGCACATTGGTCACATGTTTGTAACAGGGAGCAGTGCTACCTGTCGCTCTGCTAGGTGACATGTCCCACATGTTAGTCGTAGTACAGTCCTCATGCCTACAGACACCCCACCCTGTACAGTTGTCTACCCAATTGTTGGTTTTGAGGGTGGAATGCAATGGCTACCACATGGTTGTGGGAGGGAGGGGTGCTCCATCTTGCTGGTCTGTGGGTGTGGGGGCCGTGTTGTGGGTCGTGGTGATGGTTTACCATCCACAGACAGCCCTCCATGTAGGGTAACATATCTACCTGTCGGGTGTGGGTGTGCACTGCAATGGCTGGCACATGGGTGTGGGGAGTGCTCCATCTTGCTGCGCTGTAGGAGTGGGGGCCTGGGTGGGGGGGACTTCTGCAGTCCCCCCTCCGATACTCGGAGTTCGTGGTACGGCTCCTTACCTGTTACTTGTTGGTTAGTGCAGCTATGGCTGACACATGGGTGTGGGTGTGGGAAGTGCTCCTTCCGGCACATCTGGGGTACAGAGGGTCCTGGTGGGAGTTGTGGTGCTGGCTGACTGTGCACATGCCCCCATGGTTTTGTTTGTTGGTACCTTTGGGCTGAGTGTGTGGGAGTGTCTGTTGCATGTGTGAGAGATGTCTGGTGTGTTGTGTGCTGGACATGGGGGTGTTTGGCCCTCGGTGCTATGGCATTGTGTTAGTGCATGTCTGTACATGGCGGTGTGCTGGTACACATTTGTTTGTACTTACCAGCCTCCACTCCCCCTGGTATTCCGATGAGACTCTCCGGATGTAGTATGCCTCGCACCTTCTCCTCCCACGCCTTGAAGGTCTTGAATGGCGCGGGTGGTCCGCTGCCAGTCCTGTCAGCCAGCTCACGGTTCTTGGCCTCCTTCTTCCTGACCAGGCTTTTCATGTCCTGCCACCTCTTGGTTATTTCCCCCCGGTTGCGTGGCACGTTCCCAACTGCATTCACCTGGTCTACGATCCTGTTCCACATCCTGTTTCTGGTGGATACTGGTGTCTGTTGGACCTGGTTCCCATAGATTTGTGGGTACACCTTGATGACCTCGTCGACCATGACCGTCAACTCTGTGGCAGTGAACTTGGGCATTCGTTGTGTTGCCATGGTGCGTAGTGTAGTTTTTGTGGTGCTGGTGTGGTGTGTTTGGTGAGTACTGTGCAGGGGGTTTGTGGTGCCGGTGTTTAGGTGGTGGTGGTGGTTGTGGTGATGGATGTGATGTGTGTGTGCGTGTGGTATACTGCTTTCCTCTGTGGCTCTCCGTGTTCTCTGCTGTGGTGTTGGCTTTGTCGTGGTGCAAGGGTTTGTGGTCTGTGAGGGGGCTGCTTTTGTACTCACCTATGTGGGTGTGTCATGATGGTCTATCGTTTTCAGGTGTGTTGGGCGTGGTGTCCTGGGATTTATGCAAATTCTATATTTTGGCAGGGGGATGTGTCTTTGGGTTGGGTTCTGTGTCTGTGTATTTTGGCGTCGTTTACTGTGTGGACTTGTTGGCCGTGTTGTGTGTAATTGTTTGTGCCGCCACTGATTTCCGTGCACGGACGTGGCCGCCAGGCCTTCCGCCTTGTCAGTTATTCATTTCTGTAGTTCGCCGTTGCGGGCGGGATATGTGTTGGTTTCCCGCCCTCATGTCGGGGGGATCATAATTTGACGGGCGGTGTGTAGTCCGTCCGCGCGGTCGTGTTTGGCTTTTTCGGGCGGTATTGAGTCCGTGGCGGACGGATTGTCTTGGACTCTGACATGGACGGGCGGTATTCTGTTATTTTTTTCCGCTGCGGGCGGTGGTTGCTTTGCGTCATCATAATTGCTCGTTCGGTATTTCAATGTTGCAGGCGGGCGGTATTTTCAGGCTATGGCGGTTGGCGGTATTTTACCGCCGGTTATCGTAATGGGCCCCATAGTTAGATAAATGCAATACGAAAATCATACATTTAAATTATACATGGAGAGGAATGCATTGAAACAAGTGCGAGAAAAAATAGTATCTAAAAATACATTTGCAAATATTCAACATTTAAGATAAGAATTCTATAATGTGCACTGACGATCGATCGGGGACAGCCCACGTGTGACTCACGAGCACAGTAGGGCAAATCCAACGAGTGGACAATGGTCAGAGGTTTTTATAGGGATTTAATGCAGAACAGTTAAACCGCAAGTTCATATTTTGACATTTCGTATACGTCAATGGTACGCAAATCCTGTCTCTATTTAGACATTGTTTTTATCGAAATCGTTTAGCATAATTTCTCAGAATCCTTAAAAAAGCGGAACAAATAAGGAGATTGCAGGTGTTATTGATACGCCAAGTAGCTGTCGTAAGTTTCGATAAGGCAAGCTGGCGAAAACTATTATGATAAATTGAGAAATTAGAAGATGTGAAAATGGCCTGTTGCCCCACGCTTTCCTCTTTTGTTATTAAGTTCCTATGTTCTTGTGGTTTTAGTGGGTAAGCGCAGCGCAGGCTGGGCACATCGAGGGAGAGGGGGATTTTTGGGCCGCTGTTGACCAAGATGAACAGAGTCTGTTGGCACGACGAGGGAGTGGGGGCATGGGGGAGCTGCGCCTCGCTGAGGAGATGTGTTGTAAGAGAGACACTTTGGGGCCTATCACAGAAAAAGAATAGCTGGGACAGTTTGGTTAAGTTAACAGATTGGCGGGTGGGGCCTATTTGGGGGGTCTCATGTTTCTGATGTGGCAAGGTGGGCCTGTGGTGTTCTATATGGTAATTCGGGACCCTACTTCAATTCACAGAAAGACTACTATGATTAAAATGATTGTTTTTGCACAAGAAGGTGTCCCTTCCTGCACAAAAACAATCCTGCCTGTAACACAGGCACCCTTGCAGGGTGCCTGCTTTGGCCCTCGGCAGCACACAGTGCACTAGAGCTAGGAGACAGAAGAAATGTGTCTTATCTTTGTAAATATGGCACATTTCTGCTGTCTCCCTTTCACGCAATGCAACACATCAAGTTACCTTGCTGTGTTGTGTGAAATGTAAGTAAATCTGCCTTAACATTTCTGATTGGACAACCCAGTGCAGTAACCAGCTAAGTAGTATAATCATAGGAAATACCATAAAGGGACCTGCAGAGCTGTTCAAAGCTGCCGGCGTACTGAAAAACCATAAACGACGCATCTGTGTGTCTCACACTTCATCATCAACCACACTGCTCTGCTATGAGCTGCGTCCCATAGCAAGACAACCGCACCTCAATGGCCATCACAAATTACATGGAACACTTCCCACATAGGATCACAAAACAAAGACAACACCATTCCAACCACACACTACCCTATACGAGGTAACTTGCTTCCCATGTAGGTAATCACTTCAGTGCCACACATAGGAGCAGTAAGCACTATACAAATGTGCAATACAATACTATACAATATTTATCATTTTTGTGGTGCAGAGACAGAAAATCGACGTAGAAATATCGGATTTCATGAATATCGAGTCAAGAATATCGATGGTGGAAAATATCGAGGTACATTTTTTCGTTTTTTTAAATATCGATTTTTGTGTAATGTAGAAATATCGAATTTGTAAATATCGATTGCAAATATATTGTAAATAATATCGACTGTATATTTTTTTTTAATGTTTGTTTTTCTATTAATTTGGTAGTAGTTATTTTATATTTTTTAAATCTTTTTTTGTTTGAAAATGTATGTTTTTATTGTATTTTAATTTATTTTTGGGAGCGGGATGTTGGGTTTATAGGGGATAAGGGTGGGGAGTAATTTAAAAATATTTGTTTAAAATTTTAAATAATTTGTAATTCTTTGTAAAATTTTAGGGGATAAGGGTGGGGAGTAATTTAAAAATATTTATTTAAATTTTTTTATATTTTTTAATTTTATGTAACAATTTAGGTGCAGGATGTTGGGTTTATAGGAGATAAGGGTGGGGAGTAATTTAAGAATGTTAGATAAAAATAAATTTTAATAAAAAAATATTGAAATATATAAATAATTTTTAAAAAATCTAAATTTGAAATTTTCAAAAATGTTTACATTTTTTTTAGGGCAATATTTAGGTGTATATTGTGTAAAATATTTTATAAATATTTTTTAAAATAAAATATATATATATTGTTTATTTTTAAAAAATGTATATATTATTTTATTGTTTTTGTTTTTATATGTTTTTAGTTTCAATAACATTTGGATAATTTTAAATTTAACTTTTTTAAATTTGTAATTGTTATTTAGAATTTAATATTTATATTTTTACATTTTTTTGAGAAGGGGTGTCTCAATTTGTATTAATATATTATTTGATAATGGTATTTTTTAATTTTAATTTTTAATTTTTTTAAAACAATTTCAGAATTTTTCTGTTAAAATGTTAATTTTTATTAAAAAAATTAACATTTTAAAAATTGTTTATAATTTTGAAATATTTTATCTTTTTACATATTTGTCATTTTTACAATACGTAGTATTTTCCTTTACTTTTTTTGTTTTGGAGTCAGGAATAGTAATTTATTATGGTTTATTATCCAGCACTTTCCCTGAGTTTATTTTGTTTTGGAGTTGGAATAATAATTTATTATGGTTTATTATCTAGCACTTTATTTGAGTTTATTTGGTTTTGGATTTGGACTAGTAATGTATTATGGTTTATTATCCAGCACTTTCCCTGAGTTTATTTTGTTTTGGAGTTGGAATAGTTATTTATTATGGTTTATTATCCAGCACTTTCTTTGAGTTTATTTTGTTTTGGAGTTGGAATAGTAATTTATTATGGTTTATTATCCAGCACTTTCCTTGAGTTTATTTGGTTTTGGAGTTGGAATAGTAATTTATTATGGTTTATTATCCAGCACTTTCCCTGAGTTTAGTTGGTTTTGGAGTTAGAATAGTAATTTATTATGGTTTATTATCCAGCACTTTCTTTGAGTTTATTTTGTTTTGGAGTTGGAATAGTAATTTATTATGGTTTATTATCCAGCACTTTCCTTGAGTTTATTTGGTTTTGGAGTTGGAATAGTAATTTATTATGGTTTATTATCCAGCACTTTCCTTGCGTTTATTTGGTTTTGGAGTTGGAATAGTAATTTATTATGGTTTATTATCCAGCCTTTTTCCTGAGTTTAGTTGGTTTTGGAGTTGGAATAGTAATTTATTATGGTTTATTATCCAGCACTTTCCCTGAGTTTATTTAGTTTTTGATTTGCAATAGTAATTTATTGTGGTTTACTATCCAGCATTTTCTCTGAGTTTAGTTGGTTTTGGAGTTAGGAATATTAAATTTTTATTGTTTATTATGTAGTTTTTTAGAGAGTTTATATGTACATTCAAATAAAAAGGAGATGTATGTTAGTTTTTATTGTTAATGTTTTTATTTGCAGACACGTATTTTTTTGTTCACAATTACATTGTTTTTATTTTGTTTTGTTATACAATTTTTGACAATATTAAAATATGATTCAGAAATGTTGATATTATTCAGAATTTATTATAAAGTACAATATATTTTTAACATATATTTTTCATGTACATTAGTCAAATTAAAAATATATTTTTACATACATATTTTTAACAGTTTTCGAAAATGATACATTTTCTGAAGTATAGTTATGTAATAGTAAAGTAAATATATTTTTAATTGTTTTATTATAAACATTTCCACTTTAATTTGTTAACATTTTTTATGAGAAAAAGTAAACATTGTAGTACATTTCTTTTCACATTTTTTTAATACATTTTATATAATTTTATTTTTGTAGTAAAATTATATATGTATTTTACAAATTTATATTTTGTACATTTTAATATTATTTAATATATTAAATATTATTAAGAAAATAATATTTAATCTATTAAATAATTGACAATTATTTTAAAAAATATATTTTTTTATCATATTTTTTTTTAAACTTTGTATATATTGGTTGCACATTTACAATAGTCTTATTGTAATTTTATATTTTGAAGGTAAGTACATGAAACAAACATACATTTTAATATATATTAAATGTTATATTTTTTGTTTTTTGATCATATAATATATAATGTATATTTTACAATTTTTTGTACATTTTTTGAATAATTGAAATATTTCTTTACAATAAGTAAAAATACATATTTACTTTCTGGGATTTTTAAAAATAATTCTCCATTCTTGTCTATGGGGAGTTAGGGGTCCATTACGATAACCGGCGGTAAAAATACCGCCAACCGCCATAGCCTAAAAATACCGCCCGCCTGCAACATAGAAATACCGAACGAGCAATTATGATGACGCAAAGCAACCACCGCCCGCAGCGGAAAAAAATGACAGAATACCGCCCGTCCATGTCAGAGTCCAAGACAATCCGTCTGCCCCGGACACAATACCGCCCGAAAAAGCCAAACACGACCGCGCGGACGGACTACACACCGCCCGTCAAATTATGATCCCCCCGACATGAGGGCGGGAAACCAACACATATCCCGCCCGCAAAGGCGAGCCACAGAAATGAATAACTGACAAGGCGGAAGGCCTGGCGGCCACGTCCGTGCACGGAAATCAGTGGCGGCACAAACAATTACACACAACACAGCCAACAAGTCCACACAGTAAACGACGCCAAAATACACAGACACAGAACCCAACCCAAAGACACATCCCCCTGCCAAAATATAGAATTAGCATAACTCCCAGGACACCACGCCCAACACACCTGAAAACAATAGACCATCACGACACACCCACATAGGTGAGTACAAAAGCAGCCCCCTCACAGACCACAAACCCTTGCACCACGACAAAGCCAACACCACAGCAGAGAACACAGAGAGACACAGAGGAAAGCAGCATACCACTCGCACACACACACATCACATCCATCACCACAACCACCACCACCACCACCTAAACACCGGCACCACAAACCCCCTGCACATTACACACCAAACACACCACACCAGCACCACAAAAACTACACAACGCACCATGGCAACACAACGAATGCCCAAGTTCACTGCCACAGAGTTGACGGTCATGGTCGACGAGGTCATCAAGGTGTACCCACAAATCTATGGGAACCAGGTCCAACAGACACCAGTATCCACCAGAAACAGGATGTGGAAAAGGATCGTAGACCAG
Source organism: Calotriton arnoldi (assembly GCA_963921515.1). Classification (NCBI taxonomy): domain Eukaryota; kingdom Metazoa; phylum Chordata; class Amphibia; order Caudata; family Salamandridae; genus Calotriton; species Calotriton arnoldi. Next base: position 1,380,713 of record CAWUFW010004432.1, on the reverse strand, counting down.
GTGAATGCAGTTGGGAACGTGCCACGCAACCGGGGGGAAATAACCAAGAGGTGGCAGGACATGAAAAGCCTGGTCAGGAAGAAGGAGGCCAAGAACCGTTAGCTGGCTGACAGGACTGGCAGCGGACCACCCGCGCCATTCAAGACCTTCAAGGCGTGGGAGGAGAAGGTGCGAGGCATACTACATCCGGAGAGTCTCATCGGAATACCAGGGGGAGTGGAGGCTGGTAAGTACAAACAAATGCGTACCAGCACACCGCTATGTACTGTCAAGCACTACCAGAATGCCATAGCACCGAGGGCCAAATACCCCCATGTCCAGCACACAATACACCAGACATCTCTCACACATGCAACAGACACTCCCACACACTCAGCCCAAAGGTACCAACGAACAAAACCATGGGGGCATGTGTACAGTCAGCCAGCACCACAACTCCCACCAGGTCCCCCTGTACCCCAGATGTGCCGGAAGGAGCACTTCCCACACCCACACCCATGTGTCAGCCATAGCTGCACTAACCAACAAGTAACAGGTAAGTAGCCGTACCACAATCTCCGAGTATCGGAGGGGGACTGCAGAAGTCCCCCCCACCCAGGCCCCCACTCCTACAGCGCAGCAAGATGGAGCACTCCCCACACCCATGTGCCAGCCATTGCAGTGCACACCCACACCCGACAGGTAGATATGTCACCCTACATGGAGGGCTGTCTGTGGATGGTAAACCATCACCACGACCCACAACACGGCCCCCACACCCACAGACCAGCAAGATGGAGCACCCCTCCCTCCCACAACCATGTGGTAGCCATTGCATTCCACCCTCAAAACCAACAATTGGGTAGACAACTGTACAGGGCGGGGTGTCTGTAGGCATGAGGACTGTACTACGACTCACATGTGGGACATGTCACCTAGCAGAGCGACAGGTAGCACTGCTCCCTGTTACAAATATGTGACCAATGTGCACCCGGACATCAATTACAGAGTCATATCCCACATGAGCCATCTCAAATGCAGAAACACGTAACGAGTCACGTCAGCATGCACAAGTCTAACTGGAGTACTGACCCACATGGCGTGCACTGTGTCAGTCATCACACACATCAGCAACACCATCCAAGTCTTGTCCATGTAGTCGTGTCTGCTTCTACCCTTGACATAGTACAACAACACCCATGTAAGTCTGTCTCGTCCAAATGAAACATAGTGGAACACCAGTAATGTCACATACACCACTGGGCCCATGAACCACACAGCTACACAATGCACATTCTAAATCTCATCCATCCAATCATCCAGCCCCAGTGACATGAAAGGCATATCAGCTAAACAGTTGCCCCATAGACGGTAGTACAGCAAAGGGTCCTGCCGATGACCAATAATGAGTCTGCTGTGTCTGAAGCGCACGTCACACTGTGAGTAACAACATACAAAATGAAGTCAACACCCCAAGAGCACTGCATTGCTGCACATGGCTGAGAGTAGCACGCACACCAAGGAATCGTACCATCTGCAATACGTTGTGTGGCATACAACCATTACTCACTCACCACAATGCTTGCTGTGGAATGCCCATAAGTGACAACAGTGAGCAGATATGCTGGCAAAGTCAGACATACACACACCTTTGTCCCTGTAGTGTCGTGTGGCCAAAACACATGTCCCCTTCTGCACCCATATGTCACTGTACGTACCACAGTACCATATTCCAACACTAAACCGTCCATGGGGCTGTACCCCGTTCCCACCAAAGCCACAAAATGTAGGGGTACTGCAACACACACCAATTAGCATTACAAATCCGTCCCATGCCAGATGCACCCATCACACTATTCCATTGCCTTGATCACGCACACACATTGTAGAGACATACACACGCATCCGGCAAATCAGTGCACAACTGTGCACAAACTGTGCATGTCAGACATCTAACACAAACCATGCAAGGTGCAACACAATAACTTTTCGTCTCCGCCCCACAGGTGACGACCAGCATGATGCTGCGGATGGAGACACCAGCCATCACAGCCAGTCCACAAGCCCCCCACACGGACTCACGGATGTGGAAAGCCTGGACACCTCAACGGACGAGGACTCCCAACCTGGCACATTTGGCATGGCAGGGCGCAACAGCACACCAGGACCCCTCCTACCCACCAACCCATCTCCCAGGGCTGGTGACCAGTCCCAGGCCCCTGCTGCCACGGTCATTGCGGCCAACACCACCGCCGCAACCACCACCACCACCACCATCACCACCACCACAGCCTCCCTGACCACTCAGCCATCCCAAGAGGTGGCACAAACCTCCACATCTACCCTGGGAGCCAGGAGGAGGCCCCGGGTGACCAATGTGGTGAGTGGGCAGGTCGGTGGCAGCAGTCCAGGTGGGAGGAGCAGGGTCAGGCCAACGCCAACAGAGCCTGGGAGCCAAGCCCTGCCGCAAATAGCCAGAGTCCTTGGGGCCTATGAAGAGGCCCAGGGACAATGGGCCAGGTCAGCTTCCGACACGAGGGAAGTCCTTGGGGTGTTGAGGTCCATGGACGCCCGTATGGGCCAATTCGTGACCCGTATGGGCCAACTTGTGGACCTCATGGGCCAGCTAGTGGTGGAGGTGAGGGCCCACTCAAGGCCAACCACTACACCTGCGCCACCACCTGCTGGGGCGCAGGGACGTGCAACATCCAGTTCCCCTGCGTCCACAGCGAGTGGGCAATCCTCAGCCACCACCACCAGCAGCCCACAAACACAACCCCCTCCCCTCAAACGTGGAAGGGGCCGTCCGAAGAGGAAACAGATGTCCAGGGAGGACTTCGCACGCTCCAAACGCCAGTGAGTCAGCCAGCCATTGTGGCCACCCCCTGCATTCACTTGGACTACCATCCCACCCCACACTGCCAGTCGAGTGGCAAATGCCTGTTGGACTGCGGACCCAGGACAACATGGGTACACCTTGACCATCACGCGGACAGGACCGTCAACTCATTGTACAGCATGCACCACCTTCTTGATCACCTTTTGCACAATCACATGTCACCTTTAAAATAAATACACCTGAATCACATCCTATGTCATCTGCTATGTTTATTATCAATGGTGCACAAACGTCTGCATGATCAGAAATCCATCTGTAGTGTGTTCTGTCGATAGGCCAGGAGAGGCTGTAGGGACCTATGGGTGACAAACAGAACAAGAGTCCATTGAGTGTGTGTGTCACACACTCATCACACAGTACTTGTCATCATGCCTAAGCAATGTACACACATCTCACAGAGCAACAGGGCACAATGTCACAGCCACTCTCAGTGGCATACTTCCCTGGACATGGACCATTGACACACAGCACACAGTGAACAATAGGCCGCCCTGTCAATGCACACATACACATACACAACTACAGCGACATCGGCCGTCGTACATGGACACTCACCGTCAAGTGAAGTAGCGGGCGATGAGCTGCTGACGCTCATTCACTGCTTCCTCCTCTCCACTGTCCTCGTCACTGGACACGGCTTGGCCTGCAGGCGGGGGCCCTGGCTGATCACCATCATCCACTATCAGGGGGATCCGCCTGCGAATAGCGAGGTTGTGCAGCATGCAGCATGCCACAACAATCTGGCACACCTTCTGTGGGGAGTATGCCAGTGCACCCCCGGTGCGGTCCAGGCACCTGAATCTGGATTTCAGGAGTCCAAATGTCCGCTCCACCACACGTCTGGTCCTCCCATGTGCCTCATTGTACCTGACATCAGCTGGTGTACGAGGATTGCGGAGTGGACTCAACAGCCAAGGCCCATTAGGATATGCAGAGTCACCAACAATCCACGCACGGTCCGGTTGCAGATTGGTCATCAGTCGTGGGAGGATGCTGTGGTGCATGATGTGCGAGTCATGGGTGGAACCCGGAAACTTCGCACACACGTGTGTTATAATCATGTCCGCCAGGCACACCACTTGTACATTCAGGGAGTGGAAATGTTTCCGGTTCCTATAAATGTGCTCATTGGCCTGTGGTGCAACAAGGCCAACATGGGTGCAATCAATAGCACCAACAACCTGGGGGATGCGTCCGAGTGCATAGAAAGCACCCTTCACCGCAGGCAAATCACGGGCCCTGGGGAATCGGATTTACTGGTTCCTGTACCGCATCATAGCCGACAGGACATCCCGTAGCACCTTGCTGAACATGGGCTGGGACATCCCACCTCCACTGCCCACCGTGTGTTGGAATGAACCGGTAGCGAAGAAATGCAGTGCAGCCATCACCTTGGCCGTGGGGGTGAATGCAGTTGGATACACCCTGCGAGGACGAAGGTGGGGTACCAACATGGCACAGAGGCGATGCAGGGTGGGCCGGTCCAGACGGAACTTCCTGATGACCTCCACATCCTCCATGTCTGACAGCAATTGGTAGGGGCGATGTATGTTTGGTCTCCTCCTAGGACAGATGGAAGTGGACACATGTCAATGCAACACACAACATGGCATTTACACATACACAAAACAAAGATTACTGTCAAAGCAATAGTATCAACGAACAGCTGACAAGTAGGGACAGCACAGCAACATTACTCTTACACAGATCCCCTTACCAGTAGCAAGGACCAACGACACATACCATTGCCATGAGCATGCACATGGGGAGAGAGGCCATATTAGCTTGATAGGCATGATGATGGAGTCAGACTGCACATGTGGGTAGCGGCAACACCACGGCAATATACCTAGCTGCTGTGCCTGACACCGCTTCCGAGGCTGGGTGAGTATGGCACACACCAACAACACAACGTACACAGGCTGAGCGGTACACCAATCGCAGCAGCTTGGTCACGCAGAATCAGCCCCAAGGGGGCTATATCAGTGTGGGAGGGTGACAGGCTTTACCACAGCTACCAGGGACTGCTGACTGCCACCCCTCAACAACACCTGCTGCTGCTGCCACCTGTCCACCTTAATGTCGACGACTCTGATGACATGTCCATGTCCACTCACCGGCGAGGAGCTGCAGTTCCTGGATTCCGAGCTCCACGCACACTGCCCAAGGCGAATACCGGCAAAAGTCATGTGTGTGTAAGACAGCTACAGTGTGTGTGGGAGTGCATGTGGGGGACACACATGTCGGTCATCCGCAGCACTATGAGACTGAGCCTGTGGGGTTCCAACATGCACCGCTTATCATGCAAACTACAGGTGGAAGGTGCATTTAGGCTCTCAGGTGTTTCCCCATGCATGTCCCTCCCGAGTGGTGGCACATGGCATTTTCATGTCAGACACCCAGTGACGCAGACACTTGGCAATGCATGATTCTGGGCAGCTATTGCTTGTGTGAATGGCTGGCTGGCTCCCTGCTGGCCTTCTCAGTCTCGGCAGACCTGGGCTGCACATTGACCGCCCAATCCTAGTAGGAAACTACACTGACTGTACAGTGGGTTACATGTGTCATTATTTCACGACTCTCCTGATATGCGCTAACTCAGCTCTGTCGATTGGACACTCCAGGCCTTGTGATAGGGATGTGTGTGAGAGATGGTGGCACTGATTGTGTCCTCCATTGCGGGGTGAGCCATTCACAGGGCGAGTACGTTGAGGGCTGCGCAGTGTTGGACACAGTGAGTCCACCCACAAAGATGTGTAGCCTTGTGAGCCATGTGTCGGTGTACCTGACAATGGACAGTAGATGTGGGCAGACTACACATTGCTCAAGGTGCTGGTATCCTGAATTGAATGGGATGGACAGGTACTGTGTACACACTCCCACCAGCATGCATTCACGTGTGGTGTACACATGCTGTTATGCCATGTCCCATTCCATCTTGGCTCTGTTACACGTCTCTGTTCATTGATGATGGGTCAGCATCATGCCACTGTTATTGGTGGATGTGGGTGATGCTGTGAAGAGTACGTGTGATATTCAAACCCTCATGTGTACCATCCCTGCAGTTAGAAGTCCACCAGCCCAAGGCCTTGTGATGAGCCATTGCATCCACATTGATGCTTCTGTGTACGTGTAACCGACAGTGCAGCCAATCCCACGAAGAGGGTGACGTCATCTGCCGTATGTGTGGCCATGTTGCGGCGACTAATCGGGGGATGCTCCCTCGTATTGACAGGTTGGCACGGCGCTGCATGTCACCACTGATGGTCTGCTATTGACAGTCACACAGCCTGTGGCGGATGCACGTTTGTAGGGGCATCAGCAGCAGGCAGGTGTACAGTACTGTGGGATTGTGTCCTTTGCAGCGAGAGGCTGCATGTGTCCACAGCCCACCCATGTTCTGGGTAATGTGATGTTAGTTGTGTGATGCAGTGGGTTGTGAGTGTACTCTGTGCTGGGTGCAACTCACATGCAAAGGCGTGTCCTGAGGCTCAAGATGGAATTTGGGCACTCAGCATAGTCAATGCGTTCAGAGTCGTAGGCCTCAGGAACAGCCTGTAGTCAGCTGGGGTGGCAATTCACATGTATGTGTGTGGTACTGTGCATACTCTGATTTCGACCTTAACACATGTGTGCGATGCCTCACCACATATTCCTGATACTCACACATCCGGCACACTGTGCAACAGTAGTTGTGGCCGTGCGATGGACAGTTGTCTGGCATGGGCTCATGACCATTGTGGACTGTCATGTTGCAGTCAGTGTGTGTGGTGACACATTCTGCTCCATGCAGGTATGTCCTTGACCTAATTCTGTAGTGGTCATCCTTAACACCATCAGGAGAGTGGGTGTGTACACGGCGATGAGTGGCTATGGCCGCAGGGTGACAGTCCGGGTGTTGTTCCATGTGCACAACACATGTGTCACATATTGGCGGGTTCATAACCTGTACGACAGCCATTACGTGTTGATTGTGGTTGCTGTATACATTTGCACAGGTATCATGCAACATGTGCACTTGGAAATGTTCTGTGCTGGCTCCCTTGCACATGTATGTGGATATGATGCCAAATGAGTGAGGCCACCTCGCTCTCCCTCATGTGTCAACTACCATGTGTGCTGAGGGACAGGGGACGGTCAACAGTGGTGAGGCATTGGATGGTGCAGCTGCACAGGAGCTGGGTGAGACAAATGTGACCGGCGCATCGGAGGGGGCAGACGTGTGCTGGATGACTCACAGGCCCATACGACAATTGCTGCGTCAACTGAGTACAGAGGTCATGTGTCCATGTCTGCTAGCACAGGGGACGTGCACTCTAGCTCCTCTGCAGCCACGCGGAGGCCAATGCCCGCCCTCCCAACTACTTCCACTGGTGCAACACGTGTCGGCACTAGGATGACGGTTAGAGTGTCTTTCACACCAGGCACAGCTGCCCCTGCGACCCCTGATGCACTCAGTGCCGTGTCTGTTGGGCATGTGCGGCATCTGTGCGTGGGTCAGTCAGCCTCCCTCAATGACTTTATTGCCCATGGCAACACCTGTCCGCAGTTGACATAGTTCATGGAGGGCCTACATTAGCACGTGGGTGGGCTACACCAGTATGTCCAATAGTTGTCCCCCCAGTCAAGGTGGTCCTTGAACTAGGCCACTGTCAGGCTGACATACCTGACCTTCCCCCACCCCCCGGACAGTGGCGCATCTGACAACAGCAGGGCACGAGTCCTGACAGAAGAGGTGGTGGCACGCAGACGACATGACAGGTAGTGATGTCACGGAAGATGGCCTGCACCATCAGACTCACTGCCTCCCCTCGCCCACCCCACTGATGCGATTGCATCATGGGAGCACGCGCGTGTGCAGCAGCTCCAATCTCTCCCCAGAGAGGCCAAATAGTGTATGTGTGGCTCCATTCGCTCCAGTCACCGAGCTCACGGTACAATAGGTGGGGGGACGCCGTACAGCCGCATGGTACCCCGACTCGTGCCCTGGACCACAGTGACGAAGCATGGCTGACTCCGGATTCCGGATACACCACATGCAACACACAGCAGCTGTAGCTGCCCTAGCGGCCCATGCCGCAAACGCCATCCCAGACGACATGTCGACACCCCCCGGCGCGCAATGTCATGGCATCCGCTGCCATTGGCAAGGGACCCATGGTGTGTGATATGGGCCTCCTGGTGAGGAGCCTCCGAGCCATCCACCGCCAACGGGTGTCATGCAACTCACACACTTCGCAAGAACATTAGGTAGCTCTGCCTGCGCACCAGGGCTCGAGTCCGGGTACCATGCGGGTGTACGGCGTCCCACCACCCATTTTGCCGTGAGCTCGGTGACTGGGGCGAATGGAGCCACACATACACTATTTGGCCTCTCTGGGGAGTGATTGGAGCTGCTGCACTCGCGCGTGCTCCCATGATGCAATCGCATCAGTGGGGTGGGCGAGGGGAGGCGATGAGTCTGATGGTGCAGGCCATCTTCCGTGACGTCACTACCTGTCATGACGTCTGCGTCCCCCCACGTCGTGTTCGGGACTTGTGCCCTGCTGCACACTGAGAATGTATTGCCTGCGAGATGTGACCAGGAGCAGGGTGCCATGACCTCCCACCCACCAAGCTCCACTGCCATCCCATGCCCTGGGTAGCCTGTGCAGGTGGACGGTGTAGGGGGTACACCTGAAGGCCAGGGGTGTACATGTCTCGGCACGGGCCTGGCTGACGCACAGCAGTATCCAGCATGTCCCCAGAGGGAGGGCCAACGTCCACACCTAATGCAGCATGGGTCGTGTGCCCGCCTGTTGTGCACACACTAGTCCACATTCATCCCCAGACAGCAGGTCTTTCCACATACCCAGAACAGTGGTAATGTACCCCGCAGGGTTCGTCCCCACACAGTCTGTATCGACACTGCATGTGTGCACCCACCCGTGCCACAGACCCACCTGTGCCAAGAGGCCCTCCCGCTTCACATGCCACATGTGTGTATTCCACAGTTGTGCTTCTCTCTCAGGGGCGGACATCCAATGTCACTTGACTACATGGTAATCTCACGAGTCCCGTGTGCTTCTCACACTCTCATCCTCTCTCATTCGTACTTGTCAACGATCAATGATACTCCAGAGTCAGATATTAGCTTTAAGGCATGTATTTAAGCTTACTTCCTCTGTGATGCAGGATGTGGACACTACTGGCAGAGTAATGCATGTGGAGGTTATACTTAGCATGGTTACACATTCTAAAGGGGGTACAGGTAGATGTGATAAGTCGTTAATTGTGGAAATGGGGCTTCAGAGTTAATAATGCCCTGCCCTTGCTATGCTACAGTACATTAGCTCATCACTGAGGTGCCCTAGGCTGTGACACAGACAGTATTGGTTTACCCTACCAGACAGCTTGACATCATGAGCACAGTACATCTAAGTCCCATGGTACAGGTTTACGACAATAGTGACTCCGACACACCTGCGTCAGAGGTGGCATCAGAGCATGAGCCCACATGCATGCAGCATAGTCTCACATGTTGTTGCGATATGGTGGCTACTGTACATGACTCAATGCCCGGGGACATGTTGTGGGGTGTTGCATTTGTTGTCCATGCAAATGTCCTTACACGGAAGTTCAGGAGTAGGTGTGATGACAGTTCTCAAGTTATTCAGCAGGCAGATCAGCGTGCACTTACAGGTGCCTGTGTTCAGGTGCGCGGCATGCATATTGTGGCAATGTAGTTCGTGCAATGTTGGCCATGTGGTCACTGTACACAGGTCCCATTCCTCAGCCTCCCCGTGTTCATGCAGGGACACGGGATGTGGTGATGGACAGGGTGCATGTCCCGGTAATGTCATGTGTCATGACGGTGGTGTTGATGGTCAGGTGTCTGTTTCCGTGTGCATGGTATAGTTGTTGCACAGCTGACTGGCCTCTGCGTGCGGACGGCAGGCATGGTTACGGTGTGGCACATGAATGTTCAATTGTGGGTATTGATTTGGGGACCCATGAATTGACAGGTTGTCAGGTATGCGATGCCTTCCTGCAGTGCATCCCTCGCATTGGTGGTATTTGTGGTTGACATCCAGTGAAGTGGATGGTGGGTTGCAACGTGTTCCTCGTAGGTTGTCCCTTGTAGGATCCTGATGGGACATGTCGGGTGACATTCGATGAAACTGTGATCCAGCATACGTTGTGCGGAGGCACACTGGTTCCATTGCAGTGTGTGTCCTATTGCAGCCACAAACGCCATGCCCCCATACACTGAACAGTTCCTGTCGTGGGCGTCCAGGGGTGAGAACAGGTGTACCAGGTCCCCAATTGGACATGCCGGGTTGGAGAGACATAGATCCACAGGCCAGTGGTACGGGCACCTCCGACAGTAGAAAACGGGGATGACGCAGCTGAACATTTCAATGCGGTAAGTTACTCGATAACTTACATTCAGCATGGCCAGATTTGCACAGCCCACTGTCTGTATCAAGCTATTGCTGTACAGCTGCATCTGTCTGGCGTAGGTGTATAGTACTGGTGCCCCGTCCATTTTGCTGCTGGGTGCTGTGGTGGCGTGCTCCGGCTGCCTGGGCTGTCTGCTGAGTGCGACCTCGGACGGTGCTGTGTGTTCTTGAATGGATGTTAGGCGGCAGGACTTTGTGTATGGCTTGGGAGGCGGCCACAGGCCCTCATCCCACATGCTCCTATGAATGGTCAAGGACAGTGGTGTCTGACTCCTTCCTGATTACTTGCATTTGAGCCACAAGGCACAGTGTTATAATTGTATTTTGTGGTTTTATCTTTCTTTCATGTTCGGCGTTATCTGCCAGTGGATGGTTGACTCAGCATGGCTATGTTTGGGTTGTGGTTGTTCCAATGGCTCCGTTCTCCTGGAGGATATGTTGCAATGTGATTTGGCTGTGGGAATGGAAGGACATTCACTGCTATCTGCTCTCCCGTGTGTGGGTGGGTCACTTCTTTCCCGCTGTACATTGGGACTTGTGTGTGGGCGCCGTGATTGTGCACACCTGTTCTCATCCAGCAGGGTTTCTCTATTTTGGTCATGGCATGGCTTGTTGTTGCGTGCAGGGTAGTATAGATATTGTTTGTTGTGACTGGCGTGCCTTTTGCGGTCAATGTCCATTGTTTGTGCAGTTCTGTCGCAGCTGCCGTGTGCTTCTCCATGCTTTGCACACAGGTGTGTGTCCTCTTCCGACGTCACTTTGCTCCCCTGTTCGGCACACTTGTGTGACTACGTTTTGGCAACTGTGAGTTGTCGGTTTGGTCATGGTTGACGCAGGGGGACCACGTGACTTGTGCCTTCAGGGTGGGGCTGGTGTGTGTGGTGTGTTGTTGTGGCCCTGCGGTGTTTGCGTGCAGCCCCTGCATGGCGCTGTCGTTGGCCTCTGCGTTGTGCGCATGTGCGTCATCGCCGGGGCGCTGCGGTGCCGTGCCGGGTGAGTCACCTCCTGGTCCGGGGTATTGGGTGCCCAGGGTGTTGCGGGTTGTTTATATTTTACAGGTGGGATATGTGTGGGTACAGTGTTGGATGTGTCCTGTCCCCACAGGGGTGTCTAGGGGGCCCATGTACAGTTTTCCCGCCCTTGCATTGTGTGCGGTATTTGCATGCCCTTGTTGTGTGTCTGCCTACCTGCATCGTCGTTGCGTGTTCACTCCTAGCTGCTGCATCAGGTACAGCATTGGGATGGCCTGGAGTGCAGGATTCATGTCGGAGTAGACCGGGTTGGTGTTTCTGTGGTCGTCAATGTGGTTTCCGCCTCCTGTTCTCGTGCAGTGTCTCTTTGCCGATGAGGCTGTTTGTTTGTGTCATCGTAATTTGTACGCCGGGCGGTGCGTCATTTCGTCGGACGGTGTGCCTCCGTTGGCTGGCGCCACAACGTAAACGGGCGCACTTTGATGGCGGGCGGCGTCGCAGGCTAGCGGGCGGTATTAGCCTGACTTTTCACATCCTAATTTGGCGGGAGTGCGGGCAGTTGCTGGAGGACGGTAACTGGCGGTTTTTACCTCCATCGGCACGGCGGTGGTGTTTCCGCCCGACATCGTAATGACCCCCTTAGTCTTTTTTTCATTTTTATTACGCGGCGTTTTTTTTTTCCCTTTTTCTCACTTTTCTGTCTATCTGTTTCGTTTTTAGGTCATTTTGCAAGACAGAACCTCGCGGTTGGGAGCTGTGTTTCGTCGGTTAAGGTAAGTTTAATTTATTTAACTTTTAAGGTAGTTTTGGGGTAGGGGCGAGGTAGTACTAGTGTAGTTAGATCGTTAATTGATCGATTTTGGTGTAGTTAGGTGTTGTTTTCGTAGTTTAGTGGTTTATGGGTTTAACGTAGTGTTGGATGGAAATAGAGTGTTATGTAGTGTTAGTTATGTGCTGTTTAAATATGTTATGTTGTATTTAGTGTTAATGTTAATGTTTGTGGGTTTTTATATGTTATTGTGGGAGGGTGTTGTTTTTTTTATTTACAGGTTTTCCGTTTCGTGGACGGATGTTGTTGAGGACGCCTTTATTTTAAAAAAAAAGGAAAATGTATTTTGTTTCTTTGAAACAAGTAAATTTTTTACATTTCCTTTTATTTTTCGGGTTTGTTGGAGCATTTTTTTTAAAGCTATTTTTAGGGTTTTTGAGGGTTTTGTTATGGAGAGGATTGCGTTGTTGGAGCCTTTTTTCTACAGTTCTATTTTTGCGTTTTTTTTTTAAAGCTTGGGGGGTGATTATGATGGCGGGCGGATTGCCATCGCCAGCCAGGCGGTGGCGATCCGCTTGTCATCTCTACCCGAATTACCCCCCGCCATATTACAATGGCGGGGGGTACTGCGGCGGATGCAAAGTGCGTCCGCCGCATTTCTGCCAGTCGGCAATCGTTCCGATTGCCGGCCGGGCGGAATTGGGGCCTAATATGGTGGCGGTGCCTAGCAGGCACCACCATCCATATTAGGATGGGTGTAATAAAAGGCCTTTCCATGGCGGCGATGCCGCCATGGAAAGGCTGGCGGAGATGTGCTTTGGGGGTCCGTTGCGGGCCCCCAGGGGGGGGTGGGGGGTGCACTTGGGGGTACCCATGGTACCCCCCTGCAGTTCCATGTACAAGGTGGCAGGCACCGCGCGGTGCCTGCCACGTTGTGCATGGGAATGCACAACATGCTCATTTGGCACTGCGGCGGGTGCTGCACCTGCCGCAATGACAAAGATGCAGAATGCGACCACCAGGGTGGCGGTCGCATCCTAATCAGGGCTGCGGGACCGCCGCATGTCTGGCGGCCGGTCCCGTTTCCACTGGAAGTCCGCCCACCATCCTAATCAGCCCCTACGTTTTTTTTTTTTAGTGTTTCTTTATTGAGAGGATTGCGTCATTGGAGCCTTTTTTCGACAGTTGTATTTTTGCATTTTTTTGGGGGCTTTCTTTTCCAATGGATTCGTCTTTCGATTTATCTACAATGGATTTATTCGTTTTCAAGGACCCTCTACTGCAACATAACTGCAAGTTATTTATTATTATGGGTAGGAAATGTTTTTGGTTATATTTGGTTTTTTATTTCTTTTATTTTAATAATTATATTATTTCATATATTTATATGTACGTTTTTAATTTTTAAATGACATAATTATAATTATTAATTTAAAAGAGAGTAGAATTGTGTTGTTTAAATGTTTTGTTATTTAAAAATGGTTATGATGTTTAGGGTTGTTTTTTGTTCATAGTATCGATTTAGCAATCATGTCTAGGTATTCTAGCCCTTTGGTGATTGGACATAGTCGAGATTTATGTTGTAGGTATTCATACATTGTTTTTGTTTGTTTACTTAGTTTAGGGCCTATTTTAGTTAGGGATTGCTCTAGTCTTAGCTCTTGATAGCTTTGTTCTTTTTTATGGATTCTATTAATTTGTGTAAGGTTGGTTGTCCTCTTCATATTGTGGCTTGGAAGGCATTGTGCCAGCCTTCCACTGCGTTGTTAGTTTTAGCTTTTTGAGCTAGAGTGCTATCGTAGACATTCCATCAGGGAATTCGAAACTTTGGGCATCATTACGATGGCGGGCGGACAATGTCCGCCCGCCACCGTAACGGTAAACGGGACCGACCGCAAGAGGTGCAGCGGTCCCGCTGTGCCTATTAGGATGCGACCGCCACCATGGCGGTCGCATCCCGGATATTTAACATTGTGGCGGGCGGTGCTGTATTCAGCACCCGCCACAATGTTGAAAGGGCATGTTGTGCATTTGCATGCACAACGTGACAGGCACCGCGCGGTGCCTGCCACCTTGTGCATGCAAATGTTGGGGGGTACCATGGGTACCCCCCAAGTGCAGCCACCCACCCCCCCCAACCACCTGGGGGCCCGCAGCGGGCCCCCAAAGGCATTCTCTGCATACCTTTCCATGGCGGAGTCTCCGCCATGGAAAGGCATGAGACCGCCATCATCGTAATATGGATGGCGGTGCCTGCAAGGCACCGCCACCATATTGCAGGCCTTTTCCGCCCGGTAGGCCATCGGGATGATTGCCTACCGGCGGAAAACTGGCGGACGGTCTTTCCGTCCGCCTGGGTCCCCACCGCCATCGTAATATGGCGGGGGGAAATGTTAGGCGGGCGGATGAAAATGGCAGGCGGATCGCCACCGCCGGTCGGGCGGTGGCGATCTGCCCGACATCATAATGACCCCCTTAGGTTGTCTACGGTGCCCTGACCTACGTAGCCTTCCCACCCAAGTGTCTTCAAAGTAGTCTAGGAAGGGAGTTAGTTTTGTTTAGTTTGCTTGGTAGAAAGGGCTTTCAAGTAGTATGTTATAATGGTTGGCTACTTCAGTTGTTGGTACATAGGCGAAAGCTATACATTTTTTTATTTGATAGGCAAAGTTGCTATTGGTGGTGTACAGTGCTTAATTTGTAAAATGTTAGGTGCCAGGGCTCTGTCCAGGAGGCCACTGCAGCTTGCACCACCCATCGCACCTGTAATTGCTGCCAAAACAACTACTAACCATCTCTCTTGCATATAAATGCGACAGTTCAGATTATTCCAGGTCCCCAAAGCTAAAGGAATGGCTGGGGAGGCAGGTATTAGCAATTTTTTAATGTATATTGTTTTCCTAAACAACTGTTATAATGCTCATCTCTAAATTACATGAGCAGCGCCACCTTGTGGCAGACTGGTCTAAGTGTGCTGTTGACAATTAGGTGCCGGTGCCGAGCACCGGAAACCAATTAAGTGCCGGTGCTCAGCACCGGAAAGCACCGGCTCAAATTAAGCACTGGTGGTGTAATCTATACTTAGAGTAGATTTTTGGAGATGTCTCCAGATACTTTGATTGAAGTGATAATAGCAACCTTGTATTGCAGTGTGTGGGTATATTTTTAAAATTGATTGAATCATTGCTTGTTCAAAGTCAATGATTATTTTTTGTGGGAAGTAGTTGTCTGTGTGTTTTTTTATTATTGCAAGGAGCTCTATGTAGGTGGTATTTTGCTTATTAGGGAGTAGTGCGTATATGAAGGGGATGTTAGTGTCTTCATATTCGCTGTGGATGGTATATAGTTGGTAAAAAAGTTTGGGGCAAACTTTGAATGTGCCTTCCATCATCCACGTTTTGCAGTTTTTTAGTTTTTGTATGTTGTTGTTGGTGGCCAAGACGATAATTTGTTTTTCATGACTGTTATTGCCAGGAAGAATGAATTTCTCATCTTTGTGGGTGACCGTGTATTCCGGTAAAATTTCTATTTCAGCAAAGGGTTGGGGTGTGTGTGGTATTTGAGCAGTTGCTCTTTTTGTTCTGGCTATTAATCTTTTTAGAGTGGGGATGGATGGTAGTTGCCCTGTGACATGTTCAGAGACTCTAGTTATAAGTTTTTAGTATTTGGGTACTGGTCTGTTGGGAGCTGGTACTTGCTTCTCTTATTGTTTCTAGAGCATCTCTGACCTCTATTTCTGTCACGTTGGGGGGATGTTGTGTTCCCTGACATTAACTACATTTGTTTCTACTGTTGTGGCTCTCCCATAGCAAGAATTGGAGTAGTATTTACTACATTTCCAATGGGTTGTGTTTCCAGACACTTTTTCTTGGGTATAAGTGTAGCCCATGTAGCACAGAAGTAGTTTTCCCTTTTGTGATGTGATAAATTTTGCTCTTTCTGCCATTTTTTTGTTTATCTGTGAATATAAGTAAATATATATATATATATATTAATTAATTATAAAGTATTTAATAGTAAACATGTTTGAATAATTCTTTTATTTGAAAATAAACTTACATTTGTCTATGTTGAATTTTCTTGTTGGATATTTTATTGATGGCCGTGGTTGATTCACTGTTTTCTTTTTTCTGTTAGTTTAAAAGCAAAATTTAATTTTTATTAAAGTGTTACATTTAATTTTGTTATTTCGTTTATTTATTTTCTATTTTTATTTAGTTGAGAGAAAAAATACGTACTATTTTTACTTGATGAAGTTTATTTCGTGGATATTGTAGAATGTTGAAGTTTGTAGAATCTGTGAAGAGAAAAATATTTGTTAGTTATATTTTGCTTTTTATTTAATTTACTGTTTTTTATTATTTTGCTCTCTTTGTTGGTTAATTAATGTACTTACTTAGGGGCCCATTACGATAACCGGCGGTAAAAACCGCCAACCGCCATAGCCTGAAAAGACCGCCCGCCTGCACCATGGGAATACCGACCGAGCAATTATGATGACGCGAAGCAACCACCGCCCGCAGCGGAAAAAAAAGACAGAATACCGCCCGTCCATGTCAGAGTCCAAGACAATCCGTCCGCCACGGACGCAATACCGCCCGAAAACTCCAAATACGACCGCGCGGACGGACTACACACCGGCCGTCAAATTATGATCCCCCCCGACATGAGGGCGGGAAACCAACACATTTCCCGCCCGCAACGGTGAACAACAGAAATGAATAACTGACAAGGCGGAAGGCCTGGCGGCCACGTCCGTGCACAGAAATCAGTGGCGGCACAAACAAATACACACAACACGGCCAACAAGTCCACACAGTAAACGACGCCAAAATACCCAGACACAGAACCCATCCCAAAGACACATCCCCCTGCCAAAAAATATAATTAGAATAAATCCCAGGACACCACGCCCAACACACCTGAAAACGACAGACCATCATGACACACCCACATAGGTGAGTACAAAAGCAGCCCCCTCACAGACCACAAACCCTTGCACAACGACAAAGCCAACACCACAGCAGAGAACACGGAGAGCCACAGAGGAAAGCAGTATACCACACGCACGCACACATCACATCCATCACCACAACCACCACCACCACCTAAACACCGGCACCACAAACCCCCTGCACATCACACACCAAACACACCACACCAGCACCACAAAAACTACACTACGCACCATGGCAACACAACGAATGCCCAAGTTCACTGCCACAGAGTTGACGGTCATGGTCGACGAGGTCATCAAGGTGTACCCAGTCAGTCAGTCAGTCAGTCAAATCACTTTATTCGATTAATTAAAATCATAAAAGTACAGAACACAGAACATAAAACAACAATAATATCATTCAATTCAGTTGGGCGATATAAAAAAAACTTTAAAATTCCTACAAAAATCTATAATTCATCAGAGCTTGAAGATTATCAACTAAAATAATTACATTAGGATGATTTTGAAAATTCATGCATCATTAATCATAAGAAATCTCCTTCTCCTAAGGCGAACAGCAGCCACAAGAAAACTAGCAATATTAAAAATGTTCCAGGTGTCATCTAACAGTTGAAGATACATTAAAGCTGGTCTTGCCTGTAAAAACCCTTTCCCCTCAAAGGGGGACTAAAAACCTCCTCCGTATTTCATTATAAAAATCACAAAACATGATAAAATGCAATGTATCCTGCAATGAAAAATTATCACACTGGCACAGGCCTATATCCTCTGGCTTACACCATCCCGGAAGGTTACCCAGGGAGAAATGAATCAGGTTGAAGCGGAACCTTGTCAATAGCCAACGGTGATAAGGCTTAGTTACAATTCTCAAGTAGGGCTCAATTGACGGGGAAGAAATAATTAAATAATGAGCCCTAACTGAAGGTTTTTGAATCTCCCGATCCTCTCGTTCCAACATCAGTATATTTAAAAATTGTGCTTTTACCCAAATTACATCATCTTTTTTGATCCCTTCTGGGGCATTATAAATATCAGGTCGCCCTAGTTTAAAAAACATAGACCTAACATAAGACAGCCACGGGATGCTGTTAGCTTTCTCCAAGGCAACAACATCCCGTAAAATCTGATGGTTCAAGGTTATCTCAGGGTTAAGCCAGGTTTTAAGCCAGCAGACCAAGGGGGCCAGTCTCAGTGAGTCAGTTACATAACCCAACCCCAATTCCTGATGAATAGCAAATGTTGGGGTTGATTGGGGCACAGACAGGAGGGTTCGTAAGAATTTATTTTCAGCCATCTGCATCCCCATCTGCTGTTTATAGCCCCAAATAGCAGAGCCATATGTAGCAATGGCCAAACATTTAGATCTATAGATGGAGAGAATAGCTTCAAAAGGCTTTGCTCCCAGTCGCTGTGAAAACCCTAATAAAGCTGATGTTGATCATACTACTGCGTTTTTTTTTGCTTTAGATTGGGGGACAAAGGAACATCTATCATCGAATAAGACCCCTAGGTATGTAAAGGAGGTCACTCTAGACACCTCCGCTCCATTGCATGAGAAGATTTTTCCTTTTCTTTTTCTTTGACCCATTATCATAACATGTGACTTTGTCATATTCACAACCAAATCCAGGGATTTCATAAAATCCCCGAATGCATCCAACAGTCTCTGGAGGCCAATAGCGGTTCGGGATAATAAGACGGCATCATCCGCATATAGTAGGACCGGGATAGTCCTAGTTCCTACACGCGGAATATCCAAACTCGCCTGTTCCAAGATTTTATCTAAAGCATTAATATAAAGAGTAAAAAGTAATGGCGCCAATATACAACCCTGGCGGACACCTCTGCCTGATTTAAAGTGACTAGTGCATTTACCTTCCCGAGTGACCCTAACTACTGCTAAAAGATCCCGATGTAAGTCTGCTAAAAAATAAACCAAACAAGGATCAATACCCATAACAAGTAAAATGGACCAGAGCTTTGATCTGTTAACCAGATCGAAGGCGGAGGTAAGATCCATAAAAGCCATTTGTAGGGGACCTTTTTTGGCTACGGTGTATTTGCCTATTAATAAATATAAGTTAAGACACTGATCCATGGTACTTCTGCCCTGTCTAAAACCATACTGAAGATTGGATAAAACCCCGTTATCATTTACCCTATCAGTGACTTTAGCCAAAATCACTTTACCTAAGATTTTGACGGCAGAATCAATCAGTGATATAGGTCTATAACACCGAGGGTCACCTCTTTGACCTTTTTTAAAAACTGGTATAATTGTAGACAGGGACCAAGACGCAGGAAACCCCCGCCCAACAGAAGCATTAAACACATTGGCCAGGATCTTGGCCCAAAATTTAGGTTCACTGTTATACAGGTCTGCAGGGACACAATCGGGGCCAGGGGCCTTATTACTGGAGGTCTCAACTATTGCCTTTTCAATATCCACCTCTTTAAAAACCAGCAAAGAAAAATCACCATAAGTATCCAATCCTGAAGAGGGAACCTGCACCTCACTTGAACTATAGATTGTCTTAAAATGCGCCAGCCACTGCTCTTCTGATATATTAGTTTCCATGATGTCATTCTCTATGCCTGAAAAGAAAGGTGTATTAACAATAGCCCAAAATTTTGAGCTATCCTTTAAGACTTCAACAGACATTAGAGCATTCCAGGCCTCCGATTTGATCTCACTTTTACGGGTATGTATCGCTAGCTTATAAGACCTCCTAAGGCTAGCTATCTGCTCCCTATCTCTTGGTCTCTTTTTCAGGGCTTGTGCTAAGATGCGATGGGCCCTAGAGCAATTTGTGTCAAACCACCTTTCCACTGGTTTAGGTCTAGGTTTGGATTTAACAGTCAGGTCAATTGCTACCTGATGACAGATACCTTCAAAACCTCTAATCACCTCATCCTTTGGGGTGGAATAATCAACACACTTTGCAATATCATCTTTAGCCTTCATGCGTAAATTAACAAGAAAAGATTCAGGAATTACTTTAGACCATTTGAGCCTCCTCCCTGATCACTTGTGGTCACATGATTAACTCCTGTGTTCCCACCCAATAAACATAAAAGGCCCAAGTCTTTGTGTAATTCAAGAATTACTGGGTTGTGGTCACTAAGGGGGACAACTTAGCATTATAGGATACTACATTAGCTAACAATAAGGGGGACAAAAATATATAGTCAATGATAGTATCCCTTCCCTTAGCTTTAAATGTCGGAACCCTCTCAGATAAATCATTGAAACCAGGTTCAAAGAGATCAACTCCTGCCAGGAGATCCTCCAGGGCCTCCCTTTTGCGTATGCTCAAAATGGGGTGACACCGAATATTGAGGACCCAAATGATCATCACCATAACAATTCAAATTACACAAATGAATATTAAAATCGCCCATAAGAATGATATAATAAAAAGTGAATTGCTTCGATCTATAAACTTCTAAAAACATTTCAAATAAGAAAGATGTTCATTCAAAGTGTCGCATTCGCCAGAATTATAAAAATTTATTAATAATATTTTGGGACCAGTAGGTGTACACAGTTCTAATATCATACAATTATGGGAGCTTACCTCCAACATTTTTACAGACCCTTTCAAATTTAAAGAAAGAAGGAGTACTAGGCCCCCTTGGCTCTACCTGCCAGGGTAGAACGTGCAGGTGAGAAAAAGATTTAAACCCGTCCAGCCAAAAATTGCTCTCCCTGTCCCATGTTTCCTGGAGAGCAATAATATCATATTTTTTATAAACTCAATCCAGCTAGGATCATCCCTTTTAGATCTAAGCCCCGCAATGTTCCAACTAATGATCTTTCAATTGGAAACAGTTTCTAGGTCCATAGGCTGGTGATTCTGGCCGAAATCAGATAGACAATCATGAGATGACTCTAGTCAGTCATTCTCGTCTAACTGGGACAGTGGAGAAAATCTATTTAAAAGGGCTATGCCCTGCCCTTCACCGCTTAATTTCCCAGGAAAAATTTGCGAGTCTATTGTGTCTCTAATATTAAAACTTTCTGGAAAGATCTCCAAATTTTTAGTTTCATCAATGCGTTTGAGAGGCTGAAAAGGCCTCCTCGAATATATCTCACTATGAGATTTGACAAGTGCATTCAATCGTCTTACTGGAGGATAAAAATAACCCAATGGCAGGGCTCTAATACCCCCCTTCCCTTGATCCTGATTAATGTCCGAGGCATCCCAGAGCAATCTATCTGCTACGTTCCGTGTATTAAAATTAACAATAATACAATCGCCATCCAATTGTTTCGGGCGGTTATCCACCCACCCCACTCGTCTAGCCATTATAATGGCAGAAGAAATTTCAGTATTTCCTGTACAATATTGATCACACCATTTTTTTACTTTTAGCAGAAGAATCGAAGTGGGTTCATTATCATCAAGATTGAGTGGTGGGACCCTTACAAGAACCGCGGCCAATGGAGTCGCTTCCTGGGGGGAGATTAATACTACCACAATTAGGATTTACTGGCCTCTCGTGGGATAGTAGAGGCTCCCTAGTAACCAGGGTCTGGGCATTGACTGTCAGTCCCTCAGAGTTCCTATCTCTATGGCTAAGGTCCCCCCTTACCGGGCGGACCTGGTGTGCCCCAGCACTCTCCCTCACTCCAAATTCTGACCTTACCCGTAACGGGAAACTGGATGAGCGCCCAAATTGACTAATCCAGTGCTTGGCCTAGTCTCTACTTGGACATTAGGAGGCGTAAATGAACTAGGAGGAACAAACAAGGGTTTTGAGGTCATTAAAAAGTGTCAATACGCTCGCATTTTTCAGAATCCCAGCAACACAAGTTTGCAAAGTGTCAATAATATCTTTTGCTATGCTAGTGAGAGCAGATTCCAACCTTGAGGTAAAAATCTCTTCCACCAAGTTCCGAACTGTCAGGTCAATATTTTCAATCATGTCATTCCCTTGAGTAGACGTACTTCTTTTTACGCCTCTATCCCGTTTACAGGTTTTACTAATAGGTCTCTTTTTCCCAGCAGGTCCCAGAGACAGCCTTTTTGGTGCCTTTTCTAACTTGGGCAAAAGGGCCTTAGTGACGTCAACCATATCCCCAGGCTGAACAGCATTACACGTTAGAGCGCCCTGTGCAACTAACGGTGTTGAAATCAGTACCGTGGGTTCCAGGGGAACAGGTATTATAGTTACGGAATCAGATGTAACATTCCCCTCCTCTGGCTCTTGACTCGTACTCCATACCCAGTTCTTTTTCTGCATTGGCAATCTCCTTATTAAGGGCTCCCACCGCCGAAGTTAGGTAGGAAATAATAGATTCCGATTTCCTTGGAATTTTAGCTTTTACCCCTCCCTGGTCCTGACCACACAGTTGCTTGCGCTTACCCATATTAGACGTTCGAGGGGTAGCCCAGCCCAGCCTCTTCCGGACACTGACGGGCAAGGACGGGCCCGCCCTTGGCCCGGGCTTCGCCCGCGCGCGTCCCGCGGAGCGGGATCCGCGGGGCCCTTTATGCGCCTCCTGGCGCGCGATGCAAGCAGCTGTGTCAGCCCTCAGGAGCAGTCTGGGAGCTGTAGTCTCCCCCGGTTTCACGTTGCCGGTGGTGCCGGAGTGATGGCGGTAAGTAGCGCGTCCCGCGAAGCGGGATCCGCGGGACCCTTTATGCGCCTCCTGGCGCGCGATGCAAGCAGCTGTGTCAGCCCTCAGGAGCAGTCTGGGAGCTGTAGTCTCCCCCGGTTTCACGTTGCCGGTGGTGCCGGAGAGATGGCGGTAAGTAGCGCGTCCCGCGAAGCGGGATCCCCGGGGCCCTTTATGCGCCTCCTGGCGCGCGATGCAAGCAGCTGGGTCAGCCCTCAGGAGCAGTCTGGTAGCTGTAGTCTCCCCCGGTTTCACGTTGCCGGTGGTGCCGGAGTGATGGCGGTAAGTAGCGCGTCCCGCGAAGCGGGATCCGCGGGGCCCTTTATGCGCCTCCTGGCGCGCGATGCAAGCAGCTGTGTCAGCCCTCAGGAGCAGTCTGGGAGCTGTAGTCTCCCCCGGTTTCACGTTGCCGGTGGTGCCAGAGGGATGGCGGTAAGTAGCGCGTCCCGCGAAGCGGGATCCGCGGGGCCCTTTATGCGCCTCCTGGCGCGCGATGCAAGCAGCTGTGTCAGCCCTCAGGAGCAGTCTGGGAGCTGTAGTCTCCCCCGGTTTCACGTTGCCGGTGGTGCCGGAGTGATGGCGGTAAGTAGCGAGTCCCGCGAAGCGGGATCCGCGGGGCCCTTTATGCGCCTCCTGGCGCGCGATGCAAGCAGCTGTGTCAGCCCTCAGGAGCAGTCTGGGAGCTGTAGTCTCCCCCGGTTTCACGTTGCCGGTGGTGCCGGAGTGATGGCGGTAAGTAGCGCGTCAAGGTGTACCCACATATCTATGGGAACCAGGTCCAACAGACACCAGTAGCCACCAGAAACAGGATGTGGATAAGGATCGTGGACCAGGTGAATGCAGTTGGGAACGTGCCACGCAACCGGGGGAAATAACCAAGAGGTGGCAGGACCTGAAAAGCGTGGTCAGGAAGAAGGAGGCCAAGAACCGTGAGCTGGCTGACAGGACTGGCAGCGGAACTCCCGCGCCATTCAAGACCTTCAAGGCATGGGAGGAGAAGGTGCGAGGCATACTACATCCGGAGAGTCTCATCGGAATACCAGGGGGAGTGGAGGCTGGTAAGTACAAACAAATGTATACCAGCACACCGCCATGTACAGTCATGCACTAACACAATGCCATAGCTCCGAGGGCCGAACACCCCCATGTCCAGTACACAATTCACAAGACATCCCTCAAATATGCAACAGACACTCACACACACCCAGCCCATAGGCACCAACAAAGAAAACCATGGGGGCATGTGTACAGTCAGCCAGCACCACAACTCCCACCAGCTCCCCTTGTACCCCAGATGCGCCGGAAGGAGCGCTCCCACACCCACACCCATGTGGCAGCCATAGCTGCACAAACCAACAAGTAACAGGTAAGCAGCCTTACCACAAGGCCCGTGTATCGGAGGGGGACTGCAGAAGTACCCCCCCACCAGGCCCCCACTCCTACAGCGCAGCAAGATGGAGCACTCCCCACACCCATGTGTCAGCCATTGCAGTGCACACCTACACCCGACAGGTAGATATGTTACCCTACATGGAGGGCTGTCTGTGGATGGTAAACCATCACCACGACTCACAACACGGCCCCCACACCCACACACCAGCAAGATGGAGCACCCCTCCCTCTCATAACCATGTGGTAGCCATTGCATTTCTCCCTCAAAACCAACAATTAGGTAGACTACTGTACAGGGCGAGGTGTCTGTAGGCATGAGGACTGTACTACGACTAACATGTGGGACATGTCACTTAGCAGAGGAACAGGTAGCACTGCTCCCTGTCACAAACATGTGACCAATGTGCACCCGGACATCAATTACAGAGTCATAGCCCACATGAGCCATCACAAATGCAGTAACACGTAAGGAGTCACGTCTGCATGCACAAGTCTAACTGGAGTACTGACCCACATGGCGTGTACTGTGCCAGTCATCACACACATCAGCAACACCATCCAAGTCTTGTCCATGTAGTCGTGTCTGCTTCAACCCTTGACATAGTATAACATCACCCATGTAAGTCTATCTTGTCCAAATGAAACATAGTGGAACCCCAGTAATGTCACATACACCACTGGACCCATGAATCACACAGCTACACAATGCACATTCAAAATCTCATCCATCTCATCATCCAGCCCCAGTGTCATGAAAGGTATATCATCTAAACAGTTGCCCCATAGACAGTAGTACAGCAAAGAGTCCTGCCGATGACCAATAATGTGTCTGCTGTGTCTGAAGCGCTCGTCACACTGTGAGTAACAACATACAAAATGTAGTCAACACCCCAAGAGCACTGCATTGCTGCACATGGGTGAGAGTAGCACGCACACCAAGGAATTGTACCATCTGCAATACGTCGTGTGGCATACAACCATTACTCACTCACTACAATGCTTGCTGTGGAATGCCCTTAAATGACAACAGCGAGCAGATATGCTGGCTAAGTCAGACATACACACACCTTTGTCTCTGTAGTGTCGTGTGGCCAAAACACATGTCCCCTTCTGCACCCATATGTCACAGTATGTACCACAGTACCATATTCCAACACCAAAGCGTTCATGGGGCGATACCCCTTTTGCCATCTGCGTATCCAAGCGTTGCATTTGAACCCCAAAAACATATTTCAACACTAAACCGTCCATGGGGCTGTACCCCGTTCCCACCAAAGCCACAAAATGTAGGGGTACTGCAACACACACCAATTGGCATTTCAAATCCGTCCCATGCCAGATGCACCCATCACACTATTCCATTGCCTTGATCATGCACACACATTGTAGAGACATACACACGCATCCGGCAAATCAGTGCACAACTGTGCACAAACTGTGCATGTCAGACATCTAACACAAACCTTGCAAGGTGCAACACAATAACTTTTCGTCTCCGCCCCACAGGTGACGAACAGCATGATGCTGCGGATGGAGACACCAGCCATCACAGCCAGTCCACAAGCCCCCCACACGGACTCACGGATGTGGAAAGCCTGGACACCTCTACGGACGAGGACTCCCGAGCTGGCACATCTGCCGTGGCAGGGAGCAACAGCTCCCCAGGACCCCTCCTACCCACCAACCCATCTCCCAGGGCTGGTGACCAGTCCCAGGCCCCTGCTGCCATGGTCATTGCGGCCAACACCACCGCCGCAACCACCACCACCACCACCACCACCACCACCACCAGGGCCTCCCTGACCACTCAGCCATCCCAAGAGGTGGCACAAACCTCCACATCTACCCTGGGAGCCAGGAGGAGGCCCCGGGTGACCAATGTGGTGAGTGGGCAGGTCGGTGGCAGCAGTCCAGGTGGGAGGAGCAGGGTCAGGCCAAGGCCAACAGAGCCTGGGAGCCAAGCCCTGCCGCAAATAGCCAGAGTCTTTGGGGCCTATGAAGAGGCCCAGGGACAATGGGCCAGGTCAGCTTCCGACACGAGGGAAGTCCTTGGGGTGTTGAGGTCCATGGACGCCCACATGGGCCAACTTGTGGACCTCATGGGCCAGCTATTGGTGGAGGTGAGGGCCCACTCAAGGCCAACCACACCACCTACGCCACCACCTGCTGGGGGGCAGGGACGTGCAACATCCAGTTCCCCTGCGCCCACAGCGAGCTGGCAATCCTCAGCCACCACCAGCAGCCCACAAACACAACCCCCTCCTCTCAAACATGGAAGGGGCCGTCCGAAGAGGAAACAGATGTCCAGGGAGGACTTCGCACGCTCCAAACGCCAGTGAGTCAGCCAGCCATGGTGGCCACCCCCTGCATTCACTTGGACTACCATCCTACCCCACACTGCCAGTCAAGTGGCAAATGTCTGTTGGACTGCGGACCCAGGACAACATGGGTACACCTTGACCATCACGCGGACAGGACCGTCAACTCATTGTACAGCATGCACCACCTTCTTGATCACCTTTCTCACAATCACGTCACCTTTAAAATAAATACACCTGTATCACATCCTATGTCATCTGCTATGTTTATTATCAATGGTGCACAAACGTCAGCATGTTCAGAAATTCATCTGTAGTGTGTTCTGTCGATAGGCCAGGAGAGGCTGTAGGGACCTAGGGGTGACAAACAGAACAAGAGTCCATTGACTGTGTGTGTCACACACTCATCACACAGTACTTGTCATCAGGCCTAAGCAATGTACACACATCTCACAGAGCAACAGGGCACAATGTCACAGCCACTCTCAGTGGCATACTACCCTGGACATGGACCATTGCCACACAGCACTCAGTGAACAATAGGCCTCCCTGACAATGCACACATACACCTACACAACTACAGCGACATCAGCCGTCGTACATGGTCACTCACCGTCAAGTGAAGTAGCGGGCGATGAGCTGCTGACGCTCATTCACTGCTTCCTCCTCTCCACTGTCCTCGTCACTGGACACGGCTTGGCCTGCAGGCGGGGGCCCTGGCTGATCACCGTCATCCACTATCAGGGGGATCTGCCTGCGAATCGCAAGATTGTGCAGCATGCAGCATGCCACAACTATCTGGCACACCTTCTGTGGGGAGTATGCCAGTGCACCCCCGGTGCGGTCCAGGCATCTGAATCTGGACTTCAGGAGTCCAAAGTCCGCTCCACCACATGTCTGGTCCTCCCATGTGCCTCATTGTATCTGACATCAGCTGGTGTACGAGGATTGCGTAGTGGACTTAACAGCCAAGGCCCATTAGGATATGCAGAGTCACCAACAATCCATGCACGGTCCGGTTGCAGATTGGTCATCAGACGTGGGAGGATGCTGTGGCGCATGATGTGCGAGTCATGGGTGGAACCGGGAAACTTCGCACACACGTGTGTGATTATCATGTCTGCCAGGCACACCACTTGCACATTCAGGGAGTGGAAATTTTTCCGGTTACGAAAGATGTGCTCCATGGCCTGTGGTGCAACAAGGCCAACATGGGTGCAATCAATTGCACCAACAACCTGGGGGATGCGTCCAAGTGCATAGTAAGCACCCTTCACCGCAGGCAAATCATGAGCCCTGGGGAATCGGATGTACCAGTTCCTGTACAGCATCATAGCTGACAAGACATCCCGTAGCACCTTGCTGAACATGGGCTGGGACATCCCACCTCCACTGCCCACCGTGTGTTGGAATGAACCGGTTGCGAAGAAATGCAGTGCAGCCATCACCTTAGCCGTGGGGGTGAATGCTGTAGGATACACCCTGCGAGGACGAAGGTGGGGTTCCAACATGGCACATAGGCGATGCAGGGTGGGCCGGTCCAGACGGAACTTCCTTATGACCTCCACATCCTCCATGTCTGCCAGCAATTGGTAGGGGCGATGTATGTTTGGTCTCCTCCTAGGACAGATGGAAGTGGACACATGTCAATGCAACACACCACATGGTATTTACACATACACAAAACAAAGATCACTGACAAAGCAATAGTATCACCGAACAGCTGACAAGTAGGGACAGCACAGCAACATTACTCTTACACAGGTCCCCTTACCAAAAGCAAGGACCACTGACACATACCATTGCTATGAGCATGCACATGGGGATTAAGGCCATATTAGCTTGATAGGCATGATGATGGATTCAGACTGCATATGTGGGTAGCGGCAACACCACGGCAATATACCTAGCTGCTGTGCCTGACACCGCTTCCGAGGCTGGGTGAGTATGGCACACACCAACAACACAACGTACACAGGCTGAGCGGTACACCAATCGCAGCAGCTTGGACACGCAGAAACAGCCCCAGGGGGGCTATATCAGTGTGGGAGGGTGACAGGCATTACCACAGCTTCCAGGTACTGCTGACTGCCACCCCTCAACAACACCTGCTGCTGCTGCCACCTGTCCACCTTAATGTTGACGACTCTGATGATATGTCCAGGTCCACTCACCAGCGAGGAGCTGCAGTTCCTGGATTCCGAGCTCCACGCACACTGCCCAAGGCGAATACCGGCAAAAGTCATGTGTGTGTAAGACAACTACAGTGTGTGTGGGAGTGCATGTGGGGGACACACATGTCGTTCATCCGCAGCACTATGAGTCTGAGCCTGTGGGGTTCCAACATGCACCGCTTACCATGCTAACTACAGGTGGAAGGGGTATGTAGGCTCTCTGGTGTTTCCCCATGCATGTCCCTCCCGAGTGGTGGTACATGGCATTTTCATGTCAGACACCCAGTGATGCAGACACTTGGCAATGCATGATTCTGGGCAGCTATTGCTTTTGTGAATGGCTGGCTGGCTCCCTGCTGGCCTTCTCAGTCTCGGCAGACCTGGGCTGCACATTGACCGCCCAATACTAGAAGGAAACTACACTGACTGTACAGTGGGTAACATGTGTCATTATTTCACAACTCTCAGGAAATGCGCTAACTCAGCCCTGTCGATTGAACACTCCAGGCCTTGTGATAGGGATGTGTGTGAGAGATGGTGGCACTGAATGTGACCTCCATTGCGGGGTGAGCCATTCACAGGGCGAGTACGTTGAGGGCTGCGCAGTGTTGGACACAGTGAGTCCACCCTTAAAGATGTGTAGCCTTGTGAGCTATGTGTCGGTCTACCTGCCAATGGACAGTAGATGTGGGCAGACTACACATTGCTCAAAGTGCTGGCATCCTGAATTTAATGGGATGGACAGGTACTGTGTACACACTCCCACCAGCATGCATTCACGTGTGGTGTACACATGCTGTTATGCCATGTCCCATACCGTCTTGGCTCTGTTACACGTCTCTGATCATTTAGGATGGGTCAGCATCATGCCACTGTTATTGGTGGATGTGGGTGATGCTGAGAAGAGTATGTGTGATATTCCAACCCTCATGTGTACCATCCCTGCAGTTGGAAGTCCACCAGCCCAAGGCCTTGTGATGAGCCATTGCATCCAAGTTGATGCTTCTGTGTATGTGTAACCGACAGTGCAGCCAATCCCACGAAGAGGGTGACGTCATCTGCCGGATGTGTGACCATGTTGCGGCTACTAATCGGGGGATGCTCCCTTGTATTGTCAGGTTGGCACGGCGCTGCATTTCACCACTAATGGTCTGCTATTGACAGTCACACAGCCTGTGGCGGATTCACATTTGTAGGGGCATCAGCAGCAGGCAGGTGTACAGTACTGTGGGATTGTGTCTTTTGCTGCGAGAGGCAGCATGTGTCCACAGCCTACCCATGTTCTGGGTAATGTGATGTTAGTTGTGTGATGCAGTAGGTTGTGAGTGTACTCTGTGCTGGGTGCATCTTACATGCATATGCGATTCCTGAGGGTCAAGATGTAATTTGGGCACTCTGCATAGTCAATGCGTTCAGAGTCATAGGCCTCAGGACAGCCTGTAGTCAGCTGGAGTGGCAATTCACATGTATGTTTGTGGCACTGTGCATACTCTGATTTCGTCCTAAACACATGTGTGCGATGCCTCACCTCATATTCCTGATACTCACACATCCAGCACACTGTGCAACAGTAGTTGTGCTTGTGCGATGGACAGTTGTCTGGCATGGGCTCATAACTATTGTGGACTGTCATGTTGCAGTCAGTGTGTGTGGTGACACATTCTGCTCCATGCAGGTATGTCCTTGGCCTAATTATGTAGTGGTCATCCTTAACACCATCAGGAGAGTGGGTGTGTACACAGCGATGAGTGGCTATGGCCGCAGGGTGACAGTCCGGGTGTTGTTCCATGTGCACAACACATGTGTCACTTATTGGCGGGTTCATTACCTGTACGCCAGCCATTACGTGTTGATTGTGGTTGCTGTATACATTTGCACAGGTATCATGCAACGTGTGCACTTGGGAATGTTCTGTGCTGGCTCCCTTGCACATGTCTGTGGATTTGATGCCAAATGAGTGAGGCCACCTCGCTCTCCCTCATGTGTCATCTACCATGTGTGCTGAGGGACAGGGGACGGTCAAAAGTGGTGAGGCATCGGATGGTGCAGCTGCACAGGAGCTGGGTGAGACTAATGTGACCGGCGCATCGGAGGGGGCAGACGTGTGCTGGATGAATCACAGGCCCATACGACAATTGCTGCGTCATCTGAGTACAGAGGTCATGTATCCATGTTTGCTAGCACAGGGGACGTGCACTCTAGCTCCTCTGCAGCCACACGGAGGCCAATGCCCGCCCTCCCAACTACTTCCACTGGTGCAACAC
The DNA here is from genome assembly GCA_963921515.1 of Calotriton arnoldi. Classification (NCBI taxonomy): domain Eukaryota; kingdom Metazoa; phylum Chordata; class Amphibia; order Caudata; family Salamandridae; genus Calotriton; species Calotriton arnoldi. Next base: position 1,349,925 of record CAWUFW010004432.1, on the reverse strand, counting down.
GTGTCGGCACAAGGATGAAGGATAGAGTGTCTTTCACACCAGGCACAGCTGCCCCTGCGACCCCTGCTGCACTCAGTGCCGGGTCTGTTGAGCATGTGCGGCATCTGTGCGTGGTTCAGACAGCTCTCCTTAATGACTTCATTGCCCATGCCAACACCTTTCCGCAGTTGACATAGTTCATGGAGGGCCTACATTAACGCGTGGGTGGGCTACACCAGTCTGTCCAATAGTTGTCCCCCCAGTCAAGATGGTCCTTGAACTGGGCCACTGTCAGGCTGACATTCCTGACCTTCCCCCACCCCCCGGAAAGTGGCGCATCTGACAACAGCAGGGCACGAGTCCTGACAGAAGAGGTGGTGGCACGCAGACGTCATGACAGGTAGTGACGTCACGGAAGATGGCTTGCACCATCAAACTCATTGCCTCCCTCGCTCACCCCACTGATGCGATTGCATCATGGGAGCACGCGCGTGTGCAGCAGCTCCAATCTCTCCCCAGAGAGGCCAAATAGTGTATGTGTGGCTCCATTCGCTCCAGTCATCGAGCTCACGGTAAAATAGGTGGGGGACGCCGTACAGCCGCATGGTACCCCGACTCGTGCCCTGGACAACAGTGACAAAGAATGGCTGTCTCCGGAGTCCGGATACACCACATGCAACACACAGTAGCTGTAGCTGCCCTAGCGGGCCATGCCGCAAACACCATCCCAGACGACATGTAGACACACCCCGGCGCGCAATGTCATAGCATCCGCTGCCATTGGCAAGGGACCCATGGTGTGTGATATGGGCCTCATGGTGAAGAGCCTCCGAGCCATCCACCGCCAACGGGTGTCATGCAACTCACACACTTCGCTAAAACATTAGGTAGCTTTGCCTGCACACCAGGGCTCGAGTCCGGGTAACATGCGGGTGTACGGCGTCCCACCACTTATTTTACAGTGAGCTCGGTGACTGGAGCGAATGGAGCCACACATTCACTCTTTGGCCTCTCTGGAGTGAGATTGGAACTGCTGCTCACGCGCGTGCTCCTATGATGCAATCGCATCAGTGGGGTGAGCGAGGGGAGGCAGTGAGTCTGATGGTGCAAGCCATCTTTCGTGACGTCACTACCTGTCATGACGTCTGCGTCCCCCCACGTCTTGTTCGGGACTTGTGCCCTGCTGCACACTGAGAATGTATTGCCTGCGAGATGTGACCAGGAGCAGGGTGCCATGACCTCCCACCCACCAAGCTCCACTGCCATCCCATGCCCTGGGTAGCCTGTGCAGGTGGACGATGTAGGGGTACACCTGAAGGCCAGGGGTGTAAATGTCTCGGCAAGGGCCTGGCTGACGCACAGCAGTATCCAGCATGTCCCCAGAGGGAGGGCCAACGTCCACACCTGATGCAGCATAGATCGTGTGCCCGCCTGTTGTGCACACACTAGTCCACATTCATCCCCAGACAGCTGGTCTTTCCACATACCCAGAACAGTGGTAATCTACCCCGCCGGGTTCGTCCCCACACAGTCTGTATCGACACTGCATGTGTGCACCCACCCGTGCCACAGACCCACCTGTGCCAAGAAGCCCTCCTGCTTCACATGCCACATGTGTGTATTCCACAGTTGTGCTTCTCTCTCAGGGGCGGACATCCAACTGTCCCGTAGCATACAGACTGCACCCAGTCGGACTGGCATCCTGTTTGAATGTTAGGCACCCTCACACAACTACCTGTGCCACAGTGGTGGCTGTGCTGACTATCGTGACTGCCATGGCAGTGTTGCTGTCCATGGCAGGGTACACTCACACACAATGCATACGTAGCTTTTCGTATCAGTACTCTGCACATCGGACTGGCCACTGTCCCTGGTGTTGTACATTGTTGCCGCCTGTCTATGTATTCTGTGACTGGATGCTGTTGTTCCTGTAGTGGGTTGTGTCTGTGTAGTTGCTGTTTGCAGTTGTTACTGTGTGTGCATAGTTAAGTGAGGCACATGCCATGAATGGTACCTCAACATTGCAATGTCTGATCTCACATTCCTATGTGTATAATACGTGGCTGGGACTTCACTTCTTTCAGACTCTGCTACTTGTGTGTGTGATGAAGACGTGTGTCTGTAACACAGATTGTCTGCATGTATTTGGTGGTATTTCTGTGTTAATGTATACGTGTCATGTTTGCGTGCATGCAAAGCACAGGGTGTGTGTCTAGCCACAGGATGACAGGTAGCATGTGCAGAGTGTGCGGGTATGTGTGAGCTTACTTTCTGGCTGGCCAGCAGTGTAGGTGTATGTGTATCTTGTGATGAACATCGAGCCTGGGCACATGGCTTACTTTCAATGTGTGCATTTGGGAGGTGTAGGTGTGTGTGGTGTGTGTGGTGTGACTTTGGGGTAGTGTTGGTGTGTGTGTGTGCGCTCTGGCAATGTCGACTACACACATGTGTTACCCAGGGGCATGGTCAGTGTTTGTATCCTTGTTCGGGTCTGTTAATGTGAGCACATGTGTGTATTGTCTGTTGCACAGTGTGTGGGTGTGTCCTTGCAGTTCAGGATGACTCCTACTTGATATGTATTGGCCATTGTGGGTCTGCAGGGTGTGTGAATGTGAAGATTGTGCCTTGTTCAATTGCGCATGTATGTACATTTCGGCGGTTCGTACTCACTGTGCAGCCCTGCCCACCCACACTGATATCGTGTGTGTTTTGGCATGCATTGATGTGGCGTGCTACTGGCGTGGCTCCTATATTTGCTTGTTGAGTGTGTTGTCAGACTGTGAAGGTGATTGTACACATATGTGGGACTGTGCTTTGTAGTGACCAGGCCGTCAGTGTTGATGTGATGATCTGTTGGGCCACGTCAGACTCTGACATGCCAAGGCCCATGACCTGTGGTATTTTACTGCGTCCACAGTGGCAGCAACTCATATGCATTGACATCCAATGTCACTTGACTACATGGTGGTCTCACGAGTCCCGTGTACTTCACACACTCTCATCCTCTCTCATTCGTACTTGTCTACGATCAATAATTCTCCAGAGTCAGATATTAGCTTTAAGGCATGTATTTGAGCTTACTTCCTCTGTGATGCAGGATGTGGACACTACTGGCAGCGTAATGCATGTGGAGGATATACTTAGCATGATTACACATACAAAAGGGGATACAGGTAGATGTGATGAGTCGTTAATTGTGGAAATAAGGCTTCAGAGTTAAGAATGCCCTGCCCTTGCTATGCTACAGTACATTAGCTCATTACTGAGGTGCCCTAGGCTGTGACACAGACAGTATTGGTTTACCCTACCAGACAGTTTGACATCATAAGCACAGTACATCTAAGTCCCATGGTACAGGTTTAACACAATAGTGACTCCGACACACCTGCGTCAGAGGTGACATCAGAGCATGAGCCTACATGCATGCAGCATAGTCTCACATGTTGTTGCGATATGGTGGCTACTGAACATGACTCAATGCCCGGGGACATGTTGTAGGGTGTTGCATTTGTTGTCCATGCAAATGTCCTGGCACAGAAGTTCAGAAGAAGGTGAGATGGCAGTTCTCAAGTTATTCAGCAGACAGATAAGCGTGCACTTACAGGAGCATGTGTTCAGGTGCGCGGCATGCATATTGTAGCATTTTGGTTCGTGCAATGTTGGCCATGTGGTCACTGTACACAGGTCCCATTCCTCAGCCTCCCCGTGTTCATGCAGGGGCACGGGATGTGGTGATGGACAGGGTGCATGTCCCGGAAATGTCAGGTGTCATGACGGTGGAGTTGATGGTAAGGTGTTTGTTTCCGAGTGCATGGTATAGTTGTTGCACAGCTAACTGGCCACTGGGTGCGGACGCCAAGCATAGGTATGGTGTTGCACATGAATGTTCAATTGTGGGTATTGATTTGGGGACCCATGAATTGACAGGTTGTCAGGTATGCGATACCTTCCTGCAGAGCATCCCTCGCATTGGTGGTATTTATGGTTGACATCCAATGAAGCGGATGGTGGGTTGCAACGTGTTCATCGTAAGTTGTCCCTTGTAGAATCCTGATGGGACATGTCGGGTGACATTCGATGAAACTGTAATCCAGCATACGTTGTGCGGAGGCACACTGGTCCCATTGCAGTGTGTGTCCTATTGCAGCCACAAACGCCATGCCCCCATACACTGAACAGTTCCTGTCGTGGGCGTCCAGGGGTGAGAACAGGTGTACCAGGTCCCCAATTGGACATGCCGGGTTGGAGAGACATAAATCCACAGGCCAGTGGTAAGGGCACCTCCGACAGTAGAAAACGGGGATGACGCAGCTGAACATTTCAATGCGGTAAGTTACTCGATAACTTACATTCAGCATAGCCAGATTTGCACAGCCCACTATCTGTAGCAAGCTATTGCTGTACAGCTGCATCTGTCTGGCGTAGGTGTATAGTACTGGTGCACCGTCCATTTTGCTGCAGGGTGCTGTGATGGCGTGCTCCGGCTGCCTGGGCTGTCTGCTGAGTGCAACCTCCGACGATGCTGGGTGTTCTTGAATGGATGTTAGGCGGCAGGACTTTGGGTATGGCTTGGGAGGCGGACACAGGCCCTCATCCCACATGCTCCTATGAATGGTCAAGGCCAGTGGTGTCTGACTCTTTCCTGATTACTTGCATTTGAGCCACAAGGAGCAGTGGTATAATTGTATTTTGTGGTTTTATCTTTCTTTCATGTTCGGCGTTAACTGCCAGTGGAAGGTTGACTCAGCATGGCTATGTTTGGGTTTTGGTTGTTACAATGGCTCCGTTCTCCTGCAGGATATGTTGCAATGTGATTTGGGTGTGGGAATGGAAGGACATTCACTGCTATCTGCTCTCCCGTGTGTGGGTGGGTCACTTCTTTTCCGCTGTACATTGGGACTTGTGTGTGGGCGTAGTGATTGTGGACACCTGTTCTCAGGCAGCAGAGTTTCTCTGTTTTGTAAATTGCATGGCTTGTTATTGCGTGCAGGATGGTATAGGTATTGTTTGTTGTGACTGGCGTGCCTTTTGCAGTCAATGTCCATTGTTTGTGCTGTTCTGTAGCAGCTGCCGTGTGCTTCTCCATGCTTTGCACACAGGTGTGTGTCACTTTGCTCGCCTGTTCGGCACACTTGTGTGACTACGTTTTGGCAACTGTGAGTTGTCGGTTGTGGTCATGATTTACGCATGGGGACCACGTGACATGTGCCTTCAGGGTGGGGCTGGTGTGTGTGGTGTGTTGTTGTGACCCTGTGGTGTTTGTGTGCAGCCCATGCGTGGCGCTGTCGTTGGCCTCTGCGTTGTGCGCATGTGCGTCATCGCCGGGGCGCTGCGGTGCTGTGACGGGGACGTCACCTCCTGGTCCGGGTTAGTGGGTGACCAGGATGTTGCGGGTTGATTATATTTTACAGGTGGGATATGTGTGGGTACAGTGTTGGATGTGTCCTGTCCCCACAGGGGTGTCTAGGGGGCCCATGTACAGTTTTTCCGCCCTTGCGTTGTGTGCGGTGTTTGCATGCCCTTGTTGTGTGTCTGCCTACCTGCGTCGTCGTTGCGCGTTCACTCCTAGGTGCTGCATCAGGTACAGCATTGGGATGGCCTGGAGAGCAGGATTCATGTCGGAGTAGGCCGGGTTGGTGTTTCTGTTGTCAGCAATGTGGTTTCCGCCTCCTGTTCTCGTGCTGTGTCTCTTTGCCGGTGAGGCTGTTTGGTTGTGTCATCGTAATTTGTACGCCGGGCGGTACGTCATTTCGTCGGACGGTGTGCCTCCGTTGGCTGGCGCCGCTACGTAAACGGGCGCACTTTGATGGCGGGCGGCGTCGCAGGCTTGCGGGCGGTATTTGCCTGACTTTTCACATCCTAATTTGGCGGGAGGGCGGGCAGTTGCTGGCGGACGGTAACTAGCGGTTTTTACCTCCGACGGCACGGCGGTAGTATTTCCGCCCGCCATCGTAATGACCCCCTTAGTTTTATATTTTTGTTTATTGTTGATTTTGTCCTTGTTTTCGAAGTTAATCCTTTTGTTGAGTTTTTTAGGTGGAGTTTTAGTGAATTCTAGTCTGTGAAATATAAAAGAAAACATTATTGTTTTAGTTAATTTTAGTTAATTTTATTATATTTATTATTTAGACTATGGGGCCCATTACGATGACGGACGGAAAAGGCCTCCGACCGCCATGGAATTGGGAAAAATCCCCCCGCATGACCCGCGGCATTTCCGTCGGTCAAATTACGATGTAATGTACGCAAAATCAGACCGCGGCGGAAGGATGCCACAAAAGACCGTCCACCACGGTCGGAAAAGCTGCAAATCCGAACGTGTCAGACGGGAAAAGCTGTTCAAAGACTTGAAAAGGCCGCCTCGGCATGACCGCACGGCCAAATGAGAATGCGGAGCTGGCGGACCGAGCACTGCCTCCGACCGCCGCACACGCACATAGGCCGAATGAATGGCGGACGGAACCAACTTCACAACAATGCCCGAAGTGTGCCTGTACCCCCTGCCGCCCACAATCACAACACACACGCCACAATGATACACCCCAACTTGCACCTGGCAAGGAAAGCCATGCGCAGCATGGAAGAGATATCTGGAGGCCATCACCCATGTGGACACACCCACAGAATAAAATCAACCCCATCCTGGAACAGCATCCTTTGCACACCACAAGCCGAGACAGAGAGACAGGACACCATTGACTCACACTGCACAACATCACATCCACCTATCTCCACACAACACCACTTTCACCCACACACCTCACACACTACACATATCGCCAACATTACCTTGCACCCTGCACCACTCATCTATCTGCACCATGCCCCACAAGAAAATGCCCAACTTCACCGACTCAGAGCTGAAAGTGATGGTAGACGAGACAATCAGGGCAGAACCACATTTGTACGGGCACCTGGTCCAACACATCCCAAGTGCGCGCAAGAATCAGATGTGGGCAAGGATCCACAGCAAAGTCAATGCTGTAGGGACCACCCTACGCACTGTGCGTTACATCAGGAAGCGGTGGGGCGACCTCAAGGGCCGGGACAAGCATCCTGCCCAGAGGAACCACGTGGCGGCCCAGAGTACTGGTGGCGGCCCTCCCATTCCACCACTAACCGTAACCCAATGGGAGGAGAAGGTGCCTGCCAAAATGCATCCAGAGAGTTTCACATGAATCGAGGGGGGACTGGAGGCTGGTAAGTACCAACAAACTGATCACATCACACTACAATACACCGTTGTGCACAACAAGTGAGCTCCAATCGCCCGCCCACATCAAACTCATGTGGAATGCACGCTTACAATATAAATGAGTCACAAGGACAGCATTTCCTTAATAAGTTCAACCTCACAGGTAGGTGGTCAGCTCATGCACCCTGTCCTCCCTCCCAAACAGCATGGCTCACCCTCCCCACCCCACAGCCATGTGGCAGCTAACACCATCGACAGTGGCTCCCAACAGGTAGCAAGCCATCTCACTGGGGAGGGGGATGACGATCCCTGACAGCAACACCACAACTCCCACAAGGTCCTCTGTCTCCCCTCACAAACAGCATGAAGCCAAATGAGCCCCACATCCCGCACTTCGTAGCCAACTCTGGAAACCCTGATAAGTTTCTAGGCCGTGCACATACAGAGAAATCCATCCAGAGGCCAAATGATTCACAGTGTCATTGATGAAGGAACATGCAACTGAAAAGCAGAATACAAGAACGCGACCACAAAAAGCCAATGTGCAAGTCCCATTGCCTCAAAGCAGAAAAACCCGGGTCAACAAAACGCATGCATGGATACTCTGTCAAACCACACAAAACCACAGGAGGCAAGCACAAAAAAGCACAACACAAAGCATGAAGTGGCAGCAGAGTAGTCAGATACACATAGAAAAGACACTAATGTCCAAACATTAACTGAATCGGATGAGCAAGAAGTCAGTACCAGAGGACATGTCCTCGGAAATACAACATCGGTACATATGAAATTGGCCCTTTAGCCATGTCACATCGCTAACGAGCAATGTAGGTACCCAGGGCTTTAAGTGGGATGAAAAAACTGGGGTGGTCCCTCAAAGGAGCCTGGCCAATGTAAGTAAGGGCGTGGCCCAAAAACCTCAGACATCAATCTGGTATCAGCATATTGGGCCACCCCACTAGCATTTTCCTGTCACTGCCATTGCACCCAGATATATGAGACAACAAGGAACATGATACCTACTACAACTCCGGACTTCTGGCCTTGGCAATGTTTGTCAGTTGCATAAGATGAGGAAGCAGCAACCATGGCTTGCATCTAACATTGGTAAATCTTCCACTCTAAACCCTGATGACACCACGACGATGTTGCTGCACATGAGTCTCCAAAGGAGTGATTTCCAGAGACAACATGAATCCACAAAGGATTCCACTTACCCACAACGCTCACCAGGCATGATGTCATGCCGTAACTACTCCACCAGTGAGAAGTGAGGAGTGTGACCATGCACACATCGATGTGCCTGCTGGCTATGCATTCCAGCAGAAAGAACGGACCGCCTGTGGCAGGGCACAAAGCAGAGCACGAAAGAGACCCGTACCGAGGCCCCCTTCCAAAAATTTACGCTGCACAGCACCGTTGCGACCCGGCACACTTGAAGCCCGGTATGTACCTCAACATCGTGTGCGACTGATGACATACTGACATGAATGCCCAGTAATGCCAAGGTAGAAGTCATGTCATCTCAAATCAAATGTGCCAAACATGAACATCAAAGTTGTGCTGTGTGCTGAACATGCTGACATTATCACCTCACTCCAACAGGTGACTCGCTAGCAACAGCAGGCAACCGTGCCATGGACGAGCCCAGGCACCCCCTCGGAAGGTGAACCCTCGGATGCAGAGTCCCTGGTCTGTTCATGTGGGGAGGACCTCCATGGCCCCTCCGGCGTGCCCAGGGCATGCCATGCTCTGTCCCTCACTGACACCCCCACCCCCACCCCGACTACCACAACAGCTGCACCGCCAACGCTGACCCCTGCAGCAACGACCTGTGTGGCAGCCACCTCCACCATCAACACCGCTGCCTACAACACTGTCCTTTTGCCAGCAGTTGCGAACAACACCAGGCACACCGGGGATGCTGGAGACGGTGTGCATCGGCTGCGTCAGGCAACGCCACATGTCCGTGGTTTCAGGGTAGGTGGGAGTACAACTGGGGGACAGTCACAGGAGGACAATGAGACAGAGGCCCTGGACACCATGCTAACTGTCCTTGGTGCATATCAGCAGAACCAGGGACAGATGGGCCAGGGCCTTAAATAACTGCATGAACTCCACCTGCAGCAGAGGTCCATGGACACTCATTTGGGACAAAGTGCCAAGTACATGGGCGAGCTTGTGGGTGCCCTGAAGGTCATGCATGCATCCCAAATAGCTGGCCACTCCCCCCGTGGCCAGCCGGATGTTAGTCACACCACCGCAGCAGCGGCCACAGGGAGGGGTGAGTCACACCACAGCGAATCCTCAGACACCTCTGAGCATGCAGCAGGTTCCCCCCCTGGCTAACGGCTGAGTGGGCGTCCCAAAAAGACCCCTGGATGATCACGTGGAACAGCACCATGCCGTACCAGTTCCTGGATCAACCGCTGATGTCACCACTGTAACACCGCACATTGACTTTGTTGTAAATCAGAACCAACATTGCCACAAGGATGGGGGTGTAATGTTTTACTGTTGGACTCTACCATTGTGTGTCCTACACTAACGATCCGTGTACCATCACCTTCAAATTCACCTCTCACCTGTCACACATTGGCCAGGGAACACAACTCACAACAGTATGCCTTGGTGTCAAGAGCATTTTCATCACAGTAAGTAGCATGTCAACTCACATTGCAATGTATCCGAATATGAAAAAGCGAAAATACATTGAGAGAGTGGAGGAACCTGGAAAGACACAAGGAAATAACAGTGCGTTGATAGATTATGGAATAACCGCAAAAGCACACCACTAGGCAACACTGTACAATATGCCTTCCATAGAACACCGGCCAACACCATCAACATGGACAGCAAGGGGACTGGAGCACACGACTGCACCTCCCAACACCGTTTGGCCCTTAGTATCCTGGTAAATGCAGTTCTGCTGAAATGCTTAGTTGTGTCACCGTTGTCGTGTGTCAGCAAGGTTGGTGCAGGTCAGTGCTGTGATTCCCTAGACACATATGTGTCGCGTTAACCTCCCACATCAGTAGGGGTAAGATACATTGTGATCGGTGTCTGCTGAGGAAGCTGCCACAATCCACTCGGGTCTCTGTACCTCTCCCTGCCCAACTCAGGGGAAACACCTCAGTCCCATGAGAAGTAAGCATCATGACTGAACTGCATTTACCAGAATGCTAAGGGATGAACTGTGCTGGGAGGTGAAGCAGTGTGCTCCCATCCCCCAATAACATCAACATGGATATGATGGTAGTTGTCACAGATCACATAGCGCAGAGCAATGAAATCCTTAGCAGTGTGCCCACAGGAGCCAGCATCACACCACATCCTGTCATGTGGACGATGTGGACATTGTCGCATTAACACACTCAAGTACTGTTGCACATGGATTTTCTGAATACACGAGCAATTTATGCATGTTCAACCACATGAATACCAGTCCCTGACAACATGCACATGAAACATCTAGTTTCAAAACGCACTTCGCTGTTCCTGCATGAGCACAACAGCTGCGTGCACAGGCCTGGCATCACGTATATAGGATCTGTTGCACAACATGTCCTTTTTGTGGCAATGTTCAGCTAACTACCCCATGAGTGATTGTGGATAGTCATTTGTGGCCTCACATTCACACAGCGAAAGCATACTTCAATAAGTGTGCTTGCACAATGGGCCTCTGTTTAGACAAGTAGTCGCTCCCACACCAGATTGGAGACCTTCGAATTGCAGGTGTCTTGACTGTCCCGCGCTATTCAGTCACTGCTGAACACGGCTCTCCCACTATTTTCGCGTTGAACTGACACACAAATTATTGATAGCGTCTGTTGCTGAAGGCCGTTGCACACTTTTTATCAGACTTGTGGGCTATGGCCTTGTCCCTTCCTTCCATGCTTTTCCGGGAGTACCACCGGGTGTGATTGCCCCAATTTGCACACTGCATTTGGCGGTCTCAGTTCATTACTTTTGCTGTACTACTGAGCGCTGGTTCTGAGATTGCTCTCACGCCATGTCTGACCATCCTGTGGGCCAGGCCGAGGCCGCTCAGTTGCAACTGTACCGTGCCCGCATGCAGCGTCTCTTTGGATGTGTCCCATTGGCTGTGCTGGGCATCAGTTATGGGCTAACGTTCCACTATGCGTATTTCACCTGCGTGCAACCTGTCTTTTCCTGCAGGAGATGTCTGTTTGAGTGGGCCATGGATGTCTGCCTTTCAAACACATACCTTGCCAACCTGGATCATGAGCTGTGGGTGACTCCTTTGTTGGTCCACGTGCAAGACTGCTTCAGTGAGACACGTTTATGGGATGCCTTACAATGTGTCAGGCAGGCGGACAGCTGCGCCTGTGAGTTAGCGCAATGGCTCCTGCGCAATGCCCACATCGAACCTCTCCCAGGTTGCGATGGGATGCTCCTTTCAACCTCGTGGTGCGAGGAGCACATCTGTTCCTTCGTACTGCTGGATTGGATGGCGGTCCTTTTTGCTGAGGATGATTTGGATATTCTTTTGGAACTGATTGCCTTCGAAGCTGCCTGTGCCTTCTTGGATTCGTAACTACGTAACAGCAACAGGAACTGTTGGTGACTAATTCAATTTTCGTTTCCCTTTCTTCACGCCTCCTGACGGGAATTGTCATCCAGCTCTCTGACTTTGGCCCAGTCGACATTGGCTTGGACTATGCTGAGCTCTGCGGGCTGTTTCGCTTAGTACCACAGACCGGCGCAAGTGGAGTCTGTCATCTGACCGTCGTGGACATTGTCGTCTGGCATGAGCCCGGCTTCCATTATGCAGATGTAGCGCACGAAGATTACATGGCGTTGTTGTTTTGCAAGTACCCAGGGCCCGAGTCAGGTGTACACGCAGGTACACGGCGTCCTCCCCCTCTTTACACGGGGTAGACGCCGTCCCCCCTGCCAGGACGTTGGTCCCCTCAGGAATATGCATAACTTGTCCCGGTGAACTCTCCAGTTACCGGGACACGTTCACCAGCACCTGCACGTTGACTGCTCTCCATTCCCTGCAGCAATGTGCAGGCAGCGAGTGGGCCTTTTTACACCTCCAGCCGGGCCGAAGTAAAGGGCCCATCCGGCCTCCTATTGTTTGTACATGCTGACTGGGGGCTGCCTTGAACCTTACATTTGAATGTGGATGCCACAGAGGGAAACATAGGCACACAGCTTGCCTTCTGTTCACAGGTACTTAAGGGAGGCATGCTTTTGCCTGTGTTCTGTCCATGTGTATCAATGCAGACACTGTAAGACTGTCAGATGGGTTAGTCTGTCCCAGTATTTGCACAAATCATTTCAGTCGCACTAATTTAACTTTTTTGTCAGCGCTACGTCGTAACGTTGTGAGGTCATTTGCATTTTGTCTTACTTGGTCAGTCCCCCCACTTCTTTTTAAGGGACCTGTGCCCTGCAAGTACGTTAGTATATGTCTGTCACATGAGAGGTGTCCGCAGAGCTTGTCCTCTGCGCGGTCCTAGAGTACTGTCTGTACATTCTGTCCGTGGTCGGAGGACATTGTCCCTTGTCATTCTGTTCTGGTGTGGCCCTGGCACACCGACCCAACCAAGTCTCACAGCTGCAAGAGGTCACGGATCCCCTTTGGATGAAATGGGAATGATGGCTAGATGCCCCACACTTGGAGAGTGATCCATCCAGTGATGAGAGCGACACCGCAAATGTGATGCAAATGTCACCATACATAGGCAGAGGAATGGGTACTGCTGACAAAGGCCATGGCCCAGGGACATCCCATACAACTCCTTCCTACAAGGGGTGGGGAGATATGCACGTGGATCGGCGTCCAACTTCATGTTAAATGGATATGTCACTGTGGTTACTGGTTAGGTACTCCTGCATTTTCAACCTGTTGTCGCACGTATGTTGCATGCTTTGACACTGTAGTTAAAGCTTCACTTTTGGTAACGTTTCTTGCCTTCAACTTGTCTGCTTGTGTACAGGCGCTTGCATGCCTCAGAGTGAGTAGGGGAGCAAGTGAGGTAGTATGGCAATGGTGTCCTGTGCGCAAGGGTGCTATGGGGTGCTCAGTCCCGGCATGCATGTGTTTTCTAATCCGGGGCATTGTCCAGTATGTGTACGAAGTCTCTGGAACATTTGTGAAAGTCTGTGAGACAACAGCAAGGCACACAGAACCAGTCATAGTCGCTCATTGTTGCATCACACTCAACGGAAGTAGTTGACGATGAGCTGTTGACGCTGGTCAAGGCCTTCTTCCTCACCACTGTCATCGTCACTGGGCATGTGTGGTTTGGGAGTGGGGGAGATGTTGCTGGTCCGCCAGATGTAGCAGTCATGTGCCGAGCCCGGATACTCTGCACACATGTGTGAGATGATCTGCTCCGCCTGTCATACCACTTGCACGTTAATGGGGTGGTAGTGTTTGTGGTTCCTATAGATGGGTTCACTTGCCTGTGGTGGTACGAGGCCAATGTGTGTACCATCAATGGCTGACATCAACATTTGGGATGCCTCCCAGGCAGGGCCGGCTCACGGAATCTTTATTTGTGTGGTCCAACGAGGCATTCGGGTGGGCCACTGCATGTCCGATTAGTCACTTATGTCACTCGCCAGGCCTGCTTCAGGGCCCTCCTTTTTCTCTCCTCAATTTTACAAGGGCTAGGGAGACGCATTCCTTCCTTCCAAATTCTCTTTCTAGATGTTGCCAACTCTCAGGAAGTGTGTTTTTTTCCTTAAAAGGTACTCCTAATGGGAGGGGGAGGTTCCCTGAGGTGGGAGTATCAGGCAAGTGACACTTCTCATGCTGTCACTCATGCCCTCCTCCTCGGATTCCCTCTCTGCCACCCGCGTCCAGTGCCCCTCATCTCTCCATAGCCACTCGCTCATGTGCATTGCATTTGTTGTATGGCGCTACTGATATGGGTGTAGGGTGTGACAGCACTTTACATCACGCACCCATTGTACAGAGACAATTAGTCATGCAAGTATGTGAGTACATCAGTCTACAGTGAATGTCACGAAAGCCAATGGGGATTGCAAGGTGTGGTAATCACATGTCGTACATACTGGTGGGCAGGAATTTTTGGGGTGTTTGGTCTGGAGAAGCACTGACTCAGGACGTGTGTGGGGACATTTACAGGCACTGGCAGCTAGGCAGACTGCACGCAACACCAGTACGTGTGTTGGAAGTGCTAGGGATTACACGTATGTCTGATTTGCAGACAATGGACACCTCTGATTGTCTGCCTACGCCACTGACCCTTCACAAGACGACCCCTGGCCAGGAGACGCCTGTCAGATGTCAAGGGATATTCAAGCGGGGTTCACGGGTTGGATGTTTTATTACACAACATTGGTTACAGTGCAGGAGACCTTTGTCCTTTTTGACTCCTTCCCTCATTTAAGTCCATCTGACCACGAGGCATGTCTATGTATGTAATTTCACTCTCCTTTCCTTGGACATTCCATGTGTGTGAAGACTTGGCTCACGGGTCACACTCTCTCATCCCTTCACAGTGTAGTGACCAGCTGGTCACTGTTATTGTTGTTCTGGTGTACCAGCCACTCCCAGAGGGCTGGCTTACCCCCCACCCCACAGCCACCCAGCACAGGCGTCACTGGACATGTGACCTTGCCAACAAACGGAGCAGGACGCATGTGCCCTGGGCCGGTTCGCCTATACATGTACGGTGTCTGTGTGGGTACTTTATATGCATGGGTGCCTCATGCCCCACAACATCACACATGGGGTGCACCAATCACTTTAGGCAAATGAGTTGTGATGTGTGATGTAATTTGCAGGGTGCCAATGCAAATGCAGTATTTGTTTGCATGCGCGGTAGCTGGCATTCGCAGCGTTAACGCATTGGCCCCACTTGAATGTTGCAGGGTTGCGGTTGCAGCTTCCGGGCCGCCAGGGTATGGCACACACTATGCGGATGAGCCATCAGCCAATGGGTGCCTTCGGCGTACATGTTTAGATGTTGCGGTGAGCGCGCTCTGCAACTGCAAGGCTCGTCATTGGCCCCAATTGCCTTCGGGGGCACCGAGGCTCACTCATGGGGATTGGTTGGGCCTCGCAATTTGCATTTGGCAGGTTGCCACATTCATCGTGGTGCCGCAATGCTTGCTGGGATTTGTAGTTGTTCAGGGGTTGCATGCGTGGAGATGTTTGGTACGTACCTCTGCTGTTGGGCACAGCAGCGTCTTGTCTGCCGGAGGTGCAGCAGGTGGTGCAGCGGGAAGGCCCTGTTGCGCCGGATCCATGGCGGCTCCAGTGGTTTGGATGGCTTCTGTTTCGGCTCTTCCTCTCCGTAGTTGTAGTTCCACCATCCGCAACGTGGTGGTTTTTACGTGGCGGTGGGAAGGGCTGTCTGCGACATTGTGATCTGCTTGGCGGACGGAACGTGTTTCCGCACGCCGGTCCTGCCCTGTTGGCTCCGCCCGCCACCCTTGCGTAAGCAAAAAACGTGCGGAGCCTGACAGACTGCGGCGGACGGTAAATGGCCTCTGTGGGTCCATTGTGATTTGTTGGTCGCAATGACCGCACCTGGGGCGGAAGACATGACGGTTTTCCGCCACGGCCACCAGCACGGATGGGCTTCCGTCCGTCATCGTAATGGGCCCCTCTATTTTTACTTTGTTATAAAAAATATATACTTACTTTTTTAGTGATGAATTTTCTTTTGTTGATGTTGTGGTATTGTTGACTTCTGTAGAACCTGTTAAAAAAAAGTATTCGTTAGATATGTTTTGCTTTTTTATTCAATTTATTATTTTTAAATTCTTTACTTTATTTGTTTGTTAAGTCATTATCTTTCTTTTTTTATATATTTTTTTTATGGTTATTTTATTGGTGTTGTGGTTGTAAATCTTTTTGTTGAATTTTGTAAGAGAGTTTTTAGTGAAGTTTAATGTGTTACATATAAAGGAAAACATGTTTTAGATTTAGTTATATTTTTTTAGGCTAATTTTATTTATTTAGTTAAAAAGTTTTGTTCTCACCTTTAATTAGAGATTTTCAGAATAGTTGTTTGTGTAGTTCTTTTTCGTTCTGTTTTCTGTCTTGTAAAGGTTCGTTCTTCCTTCGTGTTCGTACGTTATACGGTAACTTTTGTGTTAATTAATTCATTGTTTTATAGTGTTTATTTAATTAGTTACCGTTTTCTATTGGTTAGTGTTGGTGTAGTTTAAATGTATTGGTCAATATAGCTTTTTTGAATTTTTTAGCAGTTACCTTTTAATTTTTTTAATATTTATTATGTTTATTTAATGTTTGGTTTTATTTTGTTTATTACTCTTATTTAAATATATTTGTGGCTAAATGTGATATATTTTTTTACATATGATATATATTTATGTTTGTTTATTTTTTGTACTTCTGATCTTTTTTATGTTGTATTGCTTGTTTATTTATTTGTTTTTGTATTTTTAGTGTATTTGTTTTATTTTATGTTATTAATTTTGTTATTTTTTTAGTGTATGTTTAAAATGTTTGTCATATGTTTTTTATTATATTATTGAAAATAGTTTATTTTTAAGTTTAAATGCTATTTTCTGTATAGTTTATATTTTTTTATTGATGTTTGTGTTGTTTATATTATTTATATCGATGTTTTTGTTGTGTTTCATTTTATTTTAATGTTATTGATAAGTTTGTGTTCTTTATTTTTGTTGTCGATATTTTTATTATCGACATTTTTTGAAACTATATTTTTTTATCGATGTTTGGGTTATTTCTATTTTGTGTATTTGGTGTCGATATTTTTATATTAAATATTGTTGACTCGATATTTTTGTACTTCGATGTTTTAGTAGTCGATGTTGTATCAGTGATCCATCATTTGTGAATCATCAAGATTTGTTTTGAGCCTATTAAAATCTTTGTTTCCATCACACTTCAGAATTATAAAATAAAATGTTTCATTTGTGCTTTCATAACTGCTGGTATATGTTGAAATATTTGTACAATACATTTACAGGTATTTAATTTTTTGTAAATTAAAAACAAATTGACACCCTACAGTACTTCCTTTCGCATTCTCTGTATGAAAGGCCACTGGAATTATGCAATTCCATGGCGTTTTCAGCATAATTATGCATTTGCTGCATTGGCCACATAATTCTCATCTGGTGCATAATCTGCAGAGTTTAACAAAAAACATTTTTTTTTCTAGGTCAAATAGATCAAAAGTTATTTAAAAAGGTACAATACGTGCTGCCACACAGTGGAAGGTCCTTCACAAAGATTGACTGGTCACCTTTCAGTTACTTATACCATGTGTTGCATTCTGGGACTTGTGCTTCTGATTTTTAAAATAAGATGCCACTCTAAATATATAAGATTGTTTGGGGACCATGGATGTCGAACTTACTGCCTAGCTGTTGTCCCTTTTAGTTTTGACTCTTGGCATAAGAGTTGGTCCTTTGCCAAGTGCACTGAATTGTGTTCCTGGGCTTCCTGTGGAATCTATGTCTCAACTGTGGGTATGTGATCTTTGTCATTATCCCTTTGTCTCCTTTCCTCAACCCAGACCTTACTAATTGAGAGGACCCGCTCACCAGAGGACTTTTAACTTCCATCTTTGCTGTGTTACATAGATTTACAATCCTAACACAGAATACTACTTTCATACTTATGTCCTTTGACTGTTTATACCTTTTTCCCCAAATTTTAACATTTGCGTTTAAAATAATCCCACCTCCATCCTCCACTTCCTGTTTTTTTCCTGTCTCAATAACGATGGGTTGATCACCTATGCACTAGAATACGACTGTTTTCATATAATTTAAACCGTCATGGGTGTATATCGCTGCGGCTTATCTCACGGTCTGTGTGGTGATGTCAATGCACTAAGCCACTGATGAGGCATAGAATGTGGTGACATCTGACACTGCATGAGGTATGTGCGTTCTATACTTTTCACTGGCAGTTGTTTTCTGTGCATCTTAACTACTGGACGCATCCCTTTGTCTCCATAATAAATACTTATTTATACACCCCAGAAGATTGTGACGAGCATCTTTATAATGGCTTTAGAGGAAGACTAATGTTCCTGTGACGAATGGTACCATGAGTGCCACACACCGCTTTATTGACTCTTTCCATTTTTAACTTAAGCGTCTGCCGTTGGAAGTTCAAAAGGGGGCACAGATTCGGAGCACAGGGAGCGTAATTCTTTCGTTCATCTCGCGTTTGGGCAAAGCGCATCTTTAATATTTGATGGAGAGGGCCGGTTGCTTAATTTAATACGTAAGGTGTCTTGGGGAACGAACGTTGAACAAACAAAAAGCCAGAAGATAAACAAAATCAAGAAGAGGAAGGCGAAGACAATTTTGTCAGCAGTCTGTGTATTAGTTGCTCGGCAGCAGTGTTTGATGTGCAGCTGCATTTTGAAGGCAGTTCGTTAGGCCGCATCGCCACGGGGCTCGCGCACTGTCTCTCAAGTCACGCAAGCTGCGCTTACCTTAGCGTGAGGTCAGCACGCAGCAGGTTTTGGGTGCTGCTCTGTCAGTCGACTCCAGTGCGACCTCTTCTAACTTCATCGGAGCGGCAGCAGGATTTGCGTGCTGCTCTGTCAGCTGACTCCAAACGGCATTGTCAAATCGGCATTTAAAAGCTCGTTTCAAGGGCAGAGAAGCCACCACGTCTCTTTCTTATTTTGTCTGGCCACAGGAGGAGTCGTCATAGAAATAAACATAGGAAAAGTTTTTTTTTTAAATCTCTGTTTACAGAAGGAGCTTGTTTAACACTGCAATCCTCTGGTGATCTCCTGTACAGTAAATCATCTTGTTTTGTCCTACACAGTTATTAGCACACTGTTTTTGTGCTGATTATTTTTTTTGCAATAATAACTATCCTGCAGTGTTTAGCACACTATTCAATATAACTTTGTACTTCATTCTTTAATTTTTTTTTGTTTCTTTCTTTTAGTTATAATTGTAAGTGCTAACCATTTTTGTTTTACAGGTATTTATAATTTCCGCTTTCACTTCTTCAGTGCAAGTTCTTCTGTAATATGCAGAATGTTTCTCCTCCTGCGCCTTTTCTCCAGAAACCTAGGGATCCACCACTGGAATGGAAATTGTGGTTGAGGTTTTTAGAGCATATTTAGGAGCTATTGATGGACAGAGATTCAGACCGGAAAGAAAGAAAAGCTTGAAGTATTATTATTTGAGGGTTGAAGGCCAGAATGTTTTTGATCATTTACCACTATAGGAAGCCCCAGAAGGCAAAGATTCAGATGAGTTTGAAAAAAGAACATTGTTGTACATAGGTATAAATTCTTCACAAGAAGGCAAAAACCTACGGGAAGCATAGACACTTTCATTACAGCACCAAAGGTCTTAGCGGCCAAATGCGAATTTGAAAGACAATGTCACTTCGCAATTAATAAGGGGTCAACTGGTTGCTAGGTGTTATAGCAAAAAATCCCAGAAAGATTACTAACTTGTAAGGATCCATCTTTAGACAAAGCTGGTGACATTGCAAAAAGTATTGAATGCTCATTTGAAGATGCAAAACAGTTTGAGGTGTCTTTATCTAATACCACTATATCAGGGGTGGTAGCGAATAAGGTGTTCCCAAATAAGACTGGTGACACCAAGAAACAGAATTTCACAAGTGGTGGTAAATTATTTAGTAAAAACAAAACCTTCAACCAAAGAATTAGTTGCTACAGATGTGGTTCACCTTCTCATGTGTCATCTTTCAAAAAGTTTCCAGTCATTAATCAATAAGATCAGGCTTTCAATGAGGATTTTGGCATCCTGGAAAGAAGGGGAGTAACATTAGGAAGGACAAATGTATTTTCAAGACTAGGGAAGCAGAGTATTTAGGGCACATTGTTTCTGAACAAGGTGTCAAACCCAGGCCTGGGTTGGTCGGGAGCATTGTAGAGGCGTCTGCTCCAAAAAATAGAGAGCAACTTATGTCCTTTCTAGGCATGTGTGAATTCTATGCCAAGTTATTGAGAGATTTTTGCAAAAACCACTGAGTGTTTTAGGGCACTCTTAAAGAAAGGAGCAGCGTTTCTGTGGTCTAATGATTGTGAAGAGGCATTTCAAAGAATAAAAGAGAAAAATTATCCAAGCTCCAGCTTTACAGCCATTTGTAGAAGAAAGACAAACAGTTGTAATAGTGGACGCTTGTGAGTATGACTTAGGGGCTGTATTATCTCAAAGTGTGGGCAAATGTGACAACTCTATAGAGTTTGCTTCAAGAACTTTGCATCCAGTGTAGTGTAAATACTCTGTTATTGAAAAAGAACTTTTGGCATGTGTGTGGAGTGTGCAAAAATGTAAGCAGTATCTTTGGGCTAAGCCGTTTGTGTTGAAAAAGGGAAACAGCCATAACAACACAGCAGTTTCATCACAATGCTAAATGCTAATTGTAAATCAACGTGGCTCTTACCACGCGACTACCATTACCACGCATAGCCTTTACCACGCATGATTTTACCATGAGTATGTTGTAAAAGGTATGATAAGCGTGGTAAAAGCATGTGCGTGGCATAAGTAAGCATCTTTACCTCACATTAGAGAACCTCTGTAGGACAGCGTTCGGTCTTCCGAGTAACATTTCAGTCTTGGAGTCTTCGTTTTGTTTTGTCTATGTTTCGTTTTTCCGCTTCCGTTTAAAAAAAAAAAAAGATGTTCACGTCAGTGGAACTTGCTATGCACTTGTCCCTCCTTTACAAGCCAAAGGCAAGCATGGGGATTTAGGGCTCAGGGTGGTTTTTTTAGGGTTGGGGGCCAGGGGAGGTTGCGCCAGGGACAGTAGGGCTCAGGGCCAGGTTTGGAATCGGCAGTAGGTTTGTGGAGGCCAGCAAGAAGTGAGAATCGGTTAGGAAACTAACAAAATCAGTGCTGGGGTTGGGGTTGTTTACAGGGGTTGGCCAGGTTTTAGCACTCAGGGGTGGGTGAAGTAATGGTTTACAGGGCTGGGGGAGAGGGAAGAAGTGGTGTTAAAGGCTTAGGGATAGGGAGATTTTGAATCTAGAGGCTGGGGAGGGGCTGCAGCAGGAGCCGGTATTAGGGTCCAGACTTCGGATGCGATTGGAGAATTTTAAGTTTTCAAGGGGGTCGGAGGGGCCATTGCAGGTACCTTTACTACACATATGCCTTTACCAATCATGCCTTTAAAGGCATGCGTGGTAAAGGTATATTCGTTGTTAGAACATGTGTGGTAAAGGTTATGCGTGGTAATAGCATTCGCGTTGTAACAGCCGCGTTGTAAAGGCATGCGTTACAACGGAATGCGTGGTTCCGTCATACAACCATTGAAAACAGATCACTGACCATTAGTTGGCATTTTGTCAGGAAAGAAAGTGAATTGCACTGCGGCTCCTATAGCAAGGTTGTCTGCCAAACTCTTGGAGTACACATTCACAACAGAGTATATTCCGGGGGGGAAAGACTGTTTATCTAGACTGCCTATTGTATATGATGAAGAACAAGATTGGTAAATGGAAATTGATGAATGTTTTGTAGCTTGCATTACTGATAGCAACATGACCATTAATGAAAAGGAATGGGTAAATGCAGTAGACAATGATTGCATTCTCAAATAAGTAATGTCTTTGATTAGGAAGGGGTGGCCTAGAGAAATAAAATTGTCACCTGAGCTGTAGATGTTCTGGTAGGTCTCAGAAGAGCTATCCATTGAAGGTGGAAAAGTTGCACGAGGAAACAAGTTCGTTCTGCCTGAATGTTTACAACAAAGAATAGTATCTACAGCCCATACTGGTCACTTAGAGTCACTTAGATTCAATTATTACCAAGAGGAAAATAAGAAGTGATTTTGGTGGCCAAGAATGGATACTGATCTTGATGATTTTGTAAAAAGATGTGTGAGATGCAATTCCAATGCTAAAACGCTGGTTACTGAAGGAATAGTTGAATCTTTTGTTCCTTCACTAAGCAGAGCATGGCAGAAATTGGGGATTGATTTCCTGGGACCATTTCACATATTGCCTCAGAATATGAAATATTTTCTGGTTATAGTGGATCATTTATCTATTACTTTCCCCACAAACAAAAGTGAGTAGCTGTCTTAAAAAAATATTTGTCAGAGAAGGTTTTCCAGGAGAGATTCTAACTGATAACGGTGTCCAGTTTGTCTCTGAAGAGATGAATCCATTTTTGAGTAAATATGGCATTAAGCACATCAGAACCCCATTGTATCACCCACAGAGCAATGGCAAAGTAGAATGTTTCAACAAAGTGTTAGTGGAGTGTATTCAAGCAGCTCATAGAAGTAATATGTGTTTACATAAAGTTATAAAAGATTTAGGGGCCGATTACGATGCCGGGCGGAAAGCCTCCTCCCTACAGTCGGAATTTCCTCAACCACGTCGAAACCCTTCCGACCGACTCGGTTGGTTTACATTCCGACTGACCAATTACGATGTTTGCGGTTGGAATGTAAACCATGTGGTCATTCCGAATCGGTTCCAACCGGCTCTCAGAGTATTCATGTCAGTCGGAACCGCATTGTTCACCCCTATGGACAGCTTTCCATCCTCGGGATTAGGGTGTCAGTTTCCAACAGCCTTTCCGTGCCAGCCTTTCTGACACGAAAAGGCTGTCAGAAAGTGACTTTGTGGGCCCCTAGCAGGGCCCCCTTCATCCTGCATCCTCCGGTTGGGATCCGAGGGGGGACCTAAGGGACCCCCTTGTAAAACCCTGCACTGTATGGCAGGCACAATGGGGTGCCCGTGACAGTGTGCAGGGTTTTTCCGCACACACCCCATTTCTCCATAGGAGCCTGTGTTATGGCAGGTTGTCGGGCGGAACACGAGCTCCCATATGGAACAATGGGAATCCGACTGAACTGTGTTTGGTCGCATCGTAATCGGGTGGGTGGAACCGCCAACCGCGAGTCGGTAGGTCCCGATTCCGAAACAGTGCCGGGGGCAGGCTCTCCCCCCAACATCGTAACCGGCCCCTTAGTGTGGTCATACCGCACAACACCACATGTAGCTACTTCTAAAAGCCCACTTGAATTCATGAGGTCGAGAAAAGTTTCTACAGAGCTATTATCTTCATTTTGGATGTTTAAAATGTTCCATGAGGGGTGTAATTTGAAAGAGGTGTGGGAAACAGCTACAGAAAGTCTAATGATACCAATACAGGGAAAATTGAGACTACAAGTTCTAGTGAAAAGACCAGATTGAAAACTGGTGATTGGGTAAGAATTAAAAATACCATTTTGGTAAGAAAAGGTCTATCAAAGTTTCAGGAATCACAACAAATATGTGAAATATGCAAAAATGCTGTACAATTATCCAATGGAAGTTGGTGGAGCACTTCTCGTGTAGTACTGGATCCTAATGTACATTTTAGGAGTATGATTAAATCTGGATCTAGAGAGCATCACAAGAGTTACAATCCTACATGTGACGGTGGAAAGGTTGTGAGAGACAGAAAAAGTACTCGAGTTTGTTTCAGCCCTAAAAAACTACATGATTATGTCTGATCAGTTAATCATCAAGAGTGACATTTGTTATTCTATTTTTTTCATTATTTTTTCTCTTTCTTTCTTTTCTTCTTCTACTTCTTTCCTTTTAAAAAAAAGAGGGGAGTAGGTGGTATAGTTATGATTGATTTAGTTTAAGTTCTTATTAACCTTTTGCAGTTAATGTATTCTTCATATACGTTCATTCTGACGCTATGCATTTTCTGCTTGTGTAATGTGTAAACTGATGTTCTATTTAAAAGGGGGAGGGGGTGTGGTGATGTCAATGCACTAAGCCTCTGATGAGGCATGGAATGTGATGACATCTGACACTGTATGAGGTATGTGCATTCCATACCTTTCACTGGCAGTTACTTTCTGTGCACCTTAACTACTGGAGCATCCCTGTGTCGCAATAATAAATATTTATTTATACACCCCAGAAGATTGTGCCGAGCCTTTTTACAGTCTGTTTCAGCGACTGTGAGGAGATAGAATAAGCCCTCTGAAGTTTTGTTTGGAGAGGAATACTCTGCTTCAACGAGCGATGCTCCTTAGTGTTACAGGCCTCCCTGCGACTGCTTGATGAGAATGAAGGGCGTAGTCGCAGAACCAATGCGGTGTGTCCTCTCCTTGTGTAGGCAGCTCTGCCTTGCGCAACAAGCAGAATGATACATTTGTAAGATGCTAGGCAACTTCATTACAGGAAGTGGCATTTCATAAATTCCTGCGTTTTTACCTTTGTTGCTTACAATGGAGCCTTGTAAATGTACGGAGAAGTGACAACATGTCTCTCCTGAGAGACAGACCTCTGGTGACGAGAGACAGATCGCATTATCAGAACAACTACAAGAGATTAGGGAAAAGGCAGTATCCCATGCCTTGCAATATGATCACATTCAAAATTAGCCAGATGATCAAGTTTTGGAAGATGCACCTAAAGGAAAATTTATTCGAGGAGTAGATTTGGCTGAAGATGTAAGTCACATAAAGACTAATTTAGCCTTCTACATCTCAGGAGGCAGATTTGTTCAATCAATATCAACCTGTAGATCCAGAGGTATTACCTTTACAATCAGCCATACAGAAGAATATGCTGAAAGACGGGACAGATATTGACAGGTCCACGTTCCCTCGAGTGTTGGCCAAGAGGAATCCACTGGAAAACTTTGAAAATTTGTTTTCTCCTATTGCTAAAGTGAACTCGCTACTGGCTGATATGATTCACCAGTGACTGGTTGCACCCGATGATTCTCAGTCGATGGAATAGGCTGACAAAAAAATTGAGGGATCTGAGAGAGCATATGCAGCTATAAATTCCAACTTTTGTGACTTCAGTTTATGCAGCTTATATAAACCAATCATTGCTCAAACATTTCTAGGCTTTGTTTGATGTATTTCACCAAGAAAAACATGGTCTTCACATTTTAGGGGAATTTGACATTACCTGCTCTGCAGTATCAGTAGCTTGTACGGCAACTGCAGTCCGCAAACAGATATGGCTTCATCTCTGGACAATGGACAATATTCAAGAAGTCAGTTGATGCATTTGCCATTCACTGCTATACATCTGTTTGGGTCTCAAGTAGATGAGAGGGTCAGGGAGTCAATGGAAGACAAAAAGTTGTTACGTCCTATTCAATCCCCATTGGCAAGAGAAGATGGCAGTCATTCTCGCTATTTAGAGACTATGCTTCTTTTCCAATTCAGTGTCCCTTTTGAGAAAAGGGCTTGTGGTTAGAGGGCCCTATACTTGAAAAAATCCCGACCTCAGGAACCTGATCCAACTTTAGCATTACAACCCCAGCCAAAGAACTGCCTGAGCTGACAATCTAGACAGGCCATCTGAAGGTTGTCTAAGTTTTTTTGTAGAGAAGTGAAACTACACAATGAAGGACGATTGGCTGAAACAAACTTTAACTCATAGATATTCAATAGAGTTTTTACAGTTATCACCTGTGGATGTGTTTCAGAAGATGCCTCTTTCCAAAGATCACGAAAGGTTGAAGTGTCTTTCATTAGGTCTGCAGACAATAATAGACAAACTAGAGATGGAGCCAATCTCTTGGGAGAAACACTTGACAGTTTTCGATTTGATCCTCTCTTGGTAATTCAGTCCGGGCATTTTAATGGATCTGCACCTAAAGGATGATTATCGGACATTCCAGGTCTGCCATTACATGACTGTCTACGAATATTTGGAAATTCCCATTAGCAATTTGCGGTTCTCTCCTTCAGCCTGGCAACAGCACTGAGGGTCTTCCTGATGCTACTAGCACCTTTCGTAGGATACTTAAACGAGTTAGGTGTTGTTTCCATAACTAGATGACTGGCTTATTTCAGCTTCTTCTTTTTTAAAGGTGGAACGGGGTTCGGCTTTGGTGTGCTCAGCCCTGCAACAGCAGCATGGCTTTCTAATGAACCGAGAGAAGTCTTATTTTATTCCAAAGCAAAATCTGGCGTTCTTTGGGGCCCACTTCAAAACAGACCCCAATCAAGTTATTTTACCAACACACAGAGCTCTTCTACTGCAGTCACTGTTGTGGCATTGTAGCAAGTCAAATGTCGGTCCATCAATGGCTTTGTGTGCCAGGCCATATGGGGGCAACAATAGTGGTGATACCATGGGCCAGACTTCATCAGAGGTACCACATATTGACTTATTGGGCTCTAGCCACCCGGGAGTATAGTCCATAAAACATCTGCAGCAAGAGAAGGAGGGGTTGAGGCAATGAAAAGACTGCACTTGCCAACAAAATATTGGGCAAAGTATAAATATTTCTAATGGTGCAACGAACCTGAAGTACAGCCCTCTCTACTTCAAGTGGAAGACAGCTTCCAAGACAAATTAATTATCGAAGGTTCAGCACTCAAAATTAGTGATTGTATCGAATAAAATGCATTTGAGGTTTAGCATAAGTGTACATTCTGTTCACAGCAACAACATTCATGGTACATTAGCACCCAGCATGTAATTAATGCATATGAAGAGAATTTCTTTGTTCAGTCGTTCTTTATTTATTTTCTTCTTTTAAAAAGTCCGCCAATGAATAATAGCCACAGTAGCCAATGCTTTTCGTCCAACAAGGACTTCTTCAGGGCTCTGACTTATAAACGTACATCGCCAGTTCCTTAATATATGCTGGCATTAGAATGGTCCAAGCTTCGTCATTTCAGTGCAAGAACTGGAATGCGTTTGTCCCCCTGGGGAAATGCATTCATGGTGTCTGCTTCCAATGAAGATAAATTTGGAAGCCCTGTCTGCACCCTATCTTCCAAAGGTGGACAATATGCATTCATGAAGGTGGCGCAGGATCTTTTCCTCTCCATTTCACTTCAGACTTCATCCACAGTTATTTCACAAAATCAAGCTAAAGTGGGATCTTCCAGTGATGGATTTATTTGTGAGCGGAAGTGATGCATGGAGATGGGATACAATGTCCTTCCAGTGACCACAAGGACCTCTCTATGGATTCCCTCCTTTTCCTATCCTCACCAGAGTAAAGGCAAAGATCAGGGAAGAGGGGAGTGTCAATAATTTTAATAGCAGTATGGTGGCCGCGACGGTCGTCGTTCCCGATATTGAAACAAATGATGGAGAAAAGTCCAAAGACTTTTCCTCTTCATTTCCCTTTCAGAAATGGCCCTTCTCTATCTGCATCTGAAGGCCTACAGTTTCACCAGTTAGTCCTACAGAAAAGGGGCTGTGCTGCTGAGGTAGCCTTAGATACTAAGAAGTCTAGTCATTCAGAAGCATTAGGATCCTTTTTCCAAGTGGTGCACAGCTATCAAGCAAGATCGTGCCATTCGTTTTGTATTCTAAATTTCTCGAGAGTCAAATTTTTGCTCGTTTGTCTACCTCTTCTGTGAAGAGTTACTGTGTGGCGAGTAGGGCTTTCAGGCAAATGTGAGAAGACTTATTTCATCTACAATCATATGTGTCACCATTATTGAAGAGTTTGAAAATTGTAGGCCAGCCTGTTTTCCTTTCTGTACCTTCAAGGGACCTGCAGTTAGTATTGTTTGTCCACCAAGATGCTCCCTTTGAGCCATTTGAAACGGTTTCGCTGTTATTTCTAACGTTTCAAGTTTTACTTTTTGTAGCAGTCATGTATGCCCTTGTATTTTTCCATTTTTTCTACGTTTGTTTCCTGATCGGGTAGTGTTAAGACGAGATGCAACATACCACCTAAAACTTATTTCACAGTTTCATGTGGGACAGGACGTAGCCTTACCATCCTGTTATTCCTAATCCTCAAACTCCAGCAAAGCTGGTGTTACATTATAGCGGTGAGTGTAACTTGTGCAATTCTGAGTAGTGTTATCACGCAGAATTACCTAATAATTCAGTGAGATTGCGCGGAATTATGTGAGAAGAGTAATTATGCGTTAAGCGCGGTTTCTTAGTGCATAAATGCCCCTTTGCGTCCAAAATGGGCATGAGGATGTATTTTTGTACTAAGAAATAGCTCTAAATGCAGCAGAACACGATTAGCGAGCGCAAGCGGCCGCTCGCGCAATATGCTCTTGGAGTAGGATTTTTCCCCAATTCACTCCCAGCATTTAGCGCTATTTTCTGAGTGCAAAATGAACCCTGGCAATTAAAATGGATGGGAGGATGCATTTTTGCACTAAGAAATAGTGCTAAATACAGCAGAACACGATTATCGAGCGCAAGCAGCCACCTGCGCTCACTAAATGTGCTTTCGCTGTAGGATTCTTTTCCCCAAAATAACATGAGCAGGATTAATCATGTAATTATCGATAATTCTGCATCAAAAAGTAATGTGGAATTACCAAAATTACTCCGATTAGTCCAGCGTAATTTAAATTCCACCGAGGAGTATTTTACATTCACTGGGCATGCGTAAAGCACGGTCAATCTATAATGAAACAACACTATCATTTAGGACTTTTGATGTATTGTTTGTTATTTTTCTTCAAAAGATATTTGGAAGCTGTTTTATCTAGTATAGGATTGTGACCAAGAAGGCTTAGACTCAGAGTAATGAAGATTATTGGCAAGTAATTAAGGCCTTATTACGAGTTTGGTGGTACGACCGCCGAAAGACCGCATTCGCAACCGCTTGGAGACCACAGTGCTGGCGGTCTTCCAACTGCCGTATTACTAGTTTCCCGAGGGGCCAGAGGTGTGGCTGCAGCGTTCTTGTGGCGGTGGGCAATGTATTTCCATATATATTGATGCCTGTGTGTACATTCTGACTGCATATGTGTCGAATTCACACATATGCATGATACACATGGAAAAATACCACCTACCCATTGCTGCAGTCCGACCCATATGTGGGCAGTCCCTGTAATGGGTATATGGTACAAAAAGTACTTATCTGTATTTCACTGAAGATGGGGTCGTATTCATCGGGGTGAAGAGGCTCCTGTGTAGGGGGACCTGGAGAAAGGGATCCACGTTGAAATCTGCAGGGAAGAACAGGAAAGGTGTCAGTATACACCCCAAATTCTTAGTTTCCGCCGACCTTTAGGCGGCGATCTGACCGCCGCAGTTGGCTCGACGGAAAGCCAATTCATAATACGGACGGCGGTGTTGCACCTCTGTACCACCCAATGGAGGCAGCCTTCCCCCGACCGCGGTCCTGGCGGTCGGTGGTGTGGTGGCGGTGCCGGCGGTTTGGCAGCGGTATTTGCAAAGCCAATCCGCCAAACTCGTAAGAGTTCACCACCGTCAGACCGCCCCCACTGGGACGGCGGTTCAAGGAACGCCAAACTCGTAATAAGGCCCTTAGTCATTACCTCTTCATCTACGTTCCTCATACCAGTCTTACTTATTGAGAATTTATGAAATACAGCAACCAGATTCATATTACTGCTGAACTGAAAGGTATTGTAACAGAAATTACTGTATTCCCTCCTTCCCTGTCTTATATTATGGCTTCTACATGTAGAAGGAAGTTTAGGAGTGAAAAGGGGTTAGTTAAACGGAGGTCTTAAAGGTTTAAAAAAGTAGAAATAGACAAAGGACACAAGTAAGATAGCCATATTCTGTGTTAGGATTGTAAACATATGTAACACAGGATAGAAGGGAGTCCAAAGACCTGTGTGGAGAGCGGGTCACTCAATGAGTAAGAACTGTGATGAGGAAGACTCAGTAATGTATTTTCCACATTCTTGTTTTACTTAAACAGAGGTGCCCAGAGCATGCTAAGATTTTTGAGCTCACAGGTACATTAATAAAAGCAAAACTACTAGTCATTAATGGATTACCCTAAATTAACAAGCCTTTTTAAAAACCTTTCTTTTGAAGTTTCTAAGAGTTTGCCTCCTTTTGAGCAGAATGCATTGTTAAAACTTGTGTTTTTTCTTGAATTTAGGAAATTCCAACTCAGGAGTAGCAAAAATGCTGATTTACTTAAAAACTGAATACATTTTTTGGCAGTATGAGAGGAATTGCATTGAAAAAACACAGGCAAGCTGCATGTATTTTTCCAGTAAATGGCCGTAGTAACACCTGATCACACCATATGTGCCCTCTGTCGCTTCCAGGATAACAAACGACACACTAATGCTGTGCTCCAGTGCCCTGCTGGTCAATCCTGAGGAAAGCAAATGAAGAATATTCTGGAGCTTGCAGAAAATGAAGCTAAAATGTTCAGGAACATTTCCCAAAACCCGCACCCACTGCATGTGTTTGTTTTCCTCACTCCAGCTTGGTTAGCATGAGTTGGTGAGTGATCCACTGTAACATGCTACACCTTCAACCAGACCAAGGTTTCACCCGCGATCACTTTGCATGCTGGGAGTTTCGAGCCCATCCTTCCAGACCTTTTTTTAAAACAACTTTGGTAGCAGTTAGAGCTTTACATTGTCCAAGAGAGCAAATTCTGATTAATCACTTATGGGTAATCTTCATACACTCTGTTAGTGCAATTTAAATATTCTGCTGGTCAAAAATAAAATATACAAATTGGAATCTACATTTTTTCACCGTAGATTCTACAGATTTTCTGATTTTATTTTGCACATTTGACTCAACAGGCAGACTTTGGAAAATAATTCTTCTGATTTTGACTAAATGTTCTGCAGTTCTGGATTGCCCTTAATCGATATTGTTTGTGAATCATTACATTTCCATCACATTGCGTCTTGCTGACTGAGTTGTATTAAAGTTGGAGGTTGCTTGCTGAGTGTTAGTTGATCGCTGGTGTAATGGGCAGCTGTGCATGTGTTTAAGGGAAGCGATCAGCTGTTGATGAATCATCACATTTACATTACTTTGAACCTTGAGATGTAGTGAAGTGCGAAGCTGCTGAACTGCATTAAAGTTGGAAGTTTCTTGTTGAGCTTTAGTTGAGTGAATAGCTTCCCACTGACCTTTAGTGTGATTGGCGGCTGTGCATGTGTTAACGGAAGAGGTCAGCTGGTAACTGGTTTTTGTTGAAGTGAGCAGCTGTGTTGGGGGGGGCCTTCTAGTGTAGTGAGCAGCTGCTAGTGAACTTTCATGAAGCTGTCAGTTGCTCTTTGAGTTTTTGGAAGGCTAAGAGCGTTTCACTGGTTTTAAGTGAAGTGGCTATACTGGGCCGGCGCATATATCTCTGCAGCCTTAGGCGAAGCATCATTTTGCTGCCCACCACACCAATCAAGGAACTACATTTTACACTTTTACAAGCAAGCTACCGACCCTCTACTGGAGGCATCCAGTGCCGGCCAAGAGTCAATCACCTTAAGGTAGAGGTAACACTGTGGGCAGCTACGGATTTGCTTCCATGCTGAGACCCACACTTTACTGTACATAGAGAATTGAAAGGCCACCATTTCATGGTGTCTCCATCTGATTGGCTTTCCACAACTAAGCTGAAACCACAAATTTATCCAAGCAGTCTATGGAATCACACATTACAGCAATGGACGCTTTTTGCAAAACAATGGCGCAAAGGGCTCTACAAGAACTCTATTAGAAGCGGCCTTCGAGGGTAGCTAGGCCAACCTTGTTTGTTAGAGAACCTGCAACCACCAGGTGTAATGATCTTAAAAGGGCCGCCTTAACCAGCTGAGCCGATTAATATGCTTCTGTCGCATTATCCTGCCTGGTGACACTCTGTTGACACAGAGCCTGCAATGTCACTTTACTTCGGATGCTGAACTGGTTGGAGCTGTATATTGCTGGGTAGAATTTTAGCGGAGGTACCACTAGTTTCTAGAATTGGGACTCGATAAATGTTAGCCACTGACCTGCTTTAATATTCACATAGAGATAGTCATCCCTTTCTTTTATTTACTGTCTCTTGCAAGTTGGAAAGTCCCTGCATGCAGCAAGGAAAATTACTTTTTGCTGCATAGCTATCACCTCCAATGGCCACCGGCAGGGTAGGGTTGGGCTGTGTGGTCCTATGCACCAGCTAGGTTTCTCCTGTCCCCCCTCTGCCGCTTCGTCAGCAGGGCGGCATGTTAGCCAAGAATCTGCATGTATTATATAGCTTTCACTTTCATTTCATAGGATGACAAGCTGGCTGCTTTCATGTTGTCTCTGAGAAAGCACAGTGGGTGATGAAGCGTACCACCCGGCCCTCCGACATGCATGCATGTGCGCAAGCACCGTGAGTGCAGGGATGTTGTCACAAATTCAATAAAAAAGAGAGATGCAGTGCACAAGCCCATCATGAACGTGTGAGGAGTCTGTCTATCTAGTGCCTGTCGGCAAAACCACACAGGCGATGAGGCTGCAGGCTTGTCAAGTGCCCCTCACAACGGTAAAATTCCGGGTGGAGGCCCTGTTTCAATCATGACTGTCCATGATTCGAGGATTCTCTTTCACCTCTACGCCATCGATACTCAAATAGACATGAAAATCTCATCCCCTGAAGACTTTGCCCTCCTTCCAATCATGCTCCTATAGATTCAAAACTGGATATCTAACCACCATCTAAAACTCAACCCAACTAAAACAGAATTGCTCTTGGCTTCTTCTCTGAAACCAAAAACCCTAGTACAGCCTTGTCAAGTGCCACGCATCAGGGGCTAGACTAACACATTTTAGTTCTGGTGACCGCATCACCGCACTAAAATGCATTAGTCACGCATTATAGCTTCTCGACCTACTGAATGGGGAAGGAGGCACTGTAGGAATAATTAACAAAATCCGCCTGGTCGCGCTTGGGTTTACAGCCCTGTCAGGTGTAACTTATCATGGGTTATTCTAACGCAAATGTACTAATTTTCCTGCATTTATGCACTGAAGTGAATTGTCACGAAAAAACGCTCGCTTCTGGCTGGGCGCTGTGAGCCGGGATGGTGTGCCTGATGGCTGACAAGTCAATCTGAAACCTGCACATCCTGTGTTAATATCAGCTGTGCTCAGCAGGTTGTGCAGTTAGCTGCTGTCTGGGGTTGTTAATGCCGACTTTCTTGACACATTGTTAGATCAGTCCTCCTTTGCAACAGCGAAAGAGCAAGGCACATGCGTTTCGTATGGCGATCAGGAGAAGAAGGCTGCATTCTTCCAGGGTGGTTTGCTTGAGCCTGATGGAGATGCAGGGTCCTGATCAGGGAAGGTGATAGTTGGGATTTATACGGCGAGAAGAGGGAGTCAGTCTGCTTTTACAGGAAGTTAAGACCCTCCCAAGTTCTAAAAGTTTTAGCCCGTCTCATAGTGCTGTGATTTTTTTCACAACATGAACCATGTCACTGAGCGTCAACCAGAGGACGTGACATTTGAGTGTTTCTTAGGTACTGTGCTGCTATAGGAAGCATTATTTGGAAAAACTAACATAGTGGACCAACAGTCACATCTGTTTATCCTGATCAAAATGTTTCTAAGTCCTGTGACAGTATCCTTGTGTGTGGGGCAGCTGGCTGAGAGTGACGAATAGAAGAGGAGGAGCGCTTGAATCTGGAGGTCAGATAAACGAACGCCCTGCGTAATCGACATCCTACCAGGACAAGCATCAGGCTGCTAGTTTGCTAAGACTCAGTACTGCCTTCCTCCCTGCTCAGACAGCGTTGTCATCATTAGGAGGAACAAGCACAATAACACTACAAACAAGTTTCAAACGCTTTTGCCATACTCAGAAGCATGGCAGTACAGTCTACAAAGCATTTTGATGGCTGGTTCAACAACCGTTCCCATACATTATATTATTTTTAACACACTACTGCTAGCTGCAGCAGCTTCCCACTTCTGCTGCTGGCACTTAAGTTCTGGCAAGATTTCTGTGACGCAGTCCACGTGACAACTTCGGTAAGTCATGGCTTTTCTGACAATTACTTAAAATGTGAAACTACAACTATGTGAGGTGGTGGGCAGGGAGAAGCGGTAAGTCTGTAACATAGCTGGCAGGCCAGTTTCTAGTGGTACTGACTCTTTCTGGGAGTCCTGGCTTTTTAGCAGCAGCACTTTGTATTCAGGGAAGAGCATAGCATTTCAGGAGCATTGCAGCAGTCCATATCAATTACACTGGACTGAAGGGGCTCATTTCCGACATGTATCTCATTACACAGCACTTCTAAAAGTGTCACTCAAAGTGTCACACAAAAGAAATTCAAATATCATGTAAGCACACTAAAACACACTAAAATTCTGGAAATGCCACAAATGAGCAAGCTGAAAATTTGGCAGCTATGTTTTAAAATGTTCTTAGAGTTTCACAAATGGGTGTAATTTCTGATAATTATATGTTTCCCTCGTCTTCATTGCTTGATTTTGCTCGCAAGAAAGCATCACTCATAGTCGCTGAATGTCACTCATAATTACACTGAAATTATGAAAATGTCACACATAAGCAATCTGAAACCTTGGCAGCTATGCTAGTATGGGAATGGTTGGCTAACTTGCCAACCTTGGATGGCTGCCCTGACATTGTCCAGAGTGCTAGATCCCTCGGTATCACCCTTGACAATCATCTAAACCTCCACAGCCACATCACAGCCATGGCCAAAAGCACACAACACCAGCTCAGGCAGCTTTGGGGCATCAGACAACTGATCCCGGAACAAGACCTCAAAACAGTGGTGCAGTCTCTCGTTCTCTCCAGACTCGACGATGGAATTGTCCTTCTCTCAGGCATTCCCAAAGTACACATAGGACCACTGAGAGCAACTCTACACCCAGCAGTGCGCTTCGTGTTAGGTCTCAAGAAATGTGACCAGATTTCCCCTGCCCTGCTAACCCTTCAATGGCTTCCCATTAAAGCGCGGGACCAATTCAAAACCACCTGCATTCCCCACAGAGTGCTGCACTCCTCTTCACTCTCCTATCTAAGCGAGAAAATTAAATTCTCTGGAGCAAATAGAGGCAGAAATGCCCAATCCCTGCTCCTGGAACCCCCCACCTTCAGTCAAGGACGGTATATGCGCCAGTCATTCTCCGGTGGTGCCACAAGAATGTGGAACTCCTTAATTCCCTATTTGACAAACACCTTGGTTAATCACCCTCGACCATACTTAAGTACTCTATCCACCAGGATATGAACTACCCTCGGTATGTGACCCCCACCATCTTAATCAATGCTTGAACTGTGTACGACCTCTGACCAATCTGCTGCAATTGTCCTGGTCGCATCTACCGATGCAAATGTCTGAATGTAATTATTGTAACTGTAACTCGCTGCACACTTGTATCCTGCTACTGTTGTAAACCACTCCGATGCCTTCGGGCCATGTCCGCGCTATTTAAATTGCAAAACTAAAATAAATAAGGAGACAGGACCAGTCAGCATGGGCACGAGCAGACACACGTAGACCACTCGATGAAAGGAAACTTATTGCGATGCAGGCCTGGGAGAGCCTGTGACTGGACGCCTGACAAGAGGAGCAATTGATTAAAAAAATGTCGCCCAGAAGTAGGTGTACAGGCATTTTTCTAAAAGAAGCAAATGAGACCCTTTAATTCCCTCCGAGGCATCAGCTGCCTGTGTCTTGTACTGCTGAATTTTATGAACAGTGGCGTAGCGCAAAATGATGATGGGGCCGCTTACAGAATGTGATGAGGAGTCCCCAAGTCTCCCATATCTCAAAGATATTAATTGGCATTTGGCTGAATGAAGCCCTCTTGAAGGGTTGGGGGACCCTACAGGCTTTGCCCCCCCCCCACGCCCCGAGGGGCCTGCATTACACCCCTGATGGACAACGGCATCCAAATTTTAGTATGTGGACAAGCATGTATCAGATGTTGAACAATGGCCTTGGAAGGCAGAAATGCATAATTCTGTGTGTCCCAAACAATCACAACTATATTGAGTACTACCAGAGTGGAGTATACAGTCTGTGCTTCGAGACCTTGGCAGACACAGCACTCACTTCAGCTGAACTTCAAATAAAACTAAGGGGCCGATTCCGATCTCGGCCGGTAGGGCTCCGAATCGGATTCGGCTTTACCGGATCCGATTCGGAGCCCTGTTTCCCGACCGAACCGTACGCGGGTCCGGCCGAGCGAGTACGATGCGAAATCGCCGACCGACTCGTCCGGGCGTCCCGACCGCTCCGACCGACTCGCTCCCGGCTCGAACCGCTCCGACCGACTCGCTCGGACTCGACTCGCACTGCGCAATGGAGACGTTTCCCGGCCGGGTAAGTACGATGCGCGCCGCGAGCAGTCCGACCGAGCCGCGCACTCCGGCTCGTAAGAGCTGTCGGAGCCGTACTTTGGGGGTCCGTGTCGGACCCCCTGTATGCGTAGCCGCGCGAGTCGCACACAGGGGGACCCATGGGTCCCCCCTACCTGTGCGTGTACGGCGCGAATCGCCTCGCCGCGTACCCGCTGTAGGGGGCGCCCTTGTCCGACTCGCACCCATTGAGTCAATGGGAGCCCGCGTACGCGTTGTACGACCGGCTCCCATTGACATCAATGGGAGTCCGACCGACTCGAGTCCGATAACATACGGACGCATCGTACTCGTTCGGTCGGACTGCACGGGTCCGATTCGGTCGGAAATCTCTCCGGGTCCGGCTCGGTCGGAGAAATTTCCGGCCCGAATCGGAATTGACCCCTAAGGAAGATTCGTATTGCGTCAGGCACAACAGCGAGAAGCTGTAAGTACGTGTACTTAAGGAAGTATGAGCCCTACAGACGCATTGGCGACGATATACGAAAGTGCACGAGGTAGCGGAAGTCATACTATCCAAACTTTAACTGCTGATGACATCACAGGAAGTGAGATCACATTACTTTTTGACCCTAATGATGTTAGAGAGGGTGTAGTCGCGAACTGTGACATAATGGCATTAAGGTAGTGTCACTGCTGAAGTAACAATAAACGAAAGATTAAACATTAAATGCAAAATTAATAAAATAATCCAACATGTTTATAAAGCAGATACAAGCCTATTTTTGTACCACACATGCATACATATACACACACATATATATGTATTCATATATATATATATATAAAAACATATATAAACATGTATATATGTGTACATAAATATATGTATGTATATACACCTTATATCTGCTTTAGCAACTGTCTACATTATTTTATTATTCTATAAATGATATATATATATATATTCACTGAAAAAACCATAGGTTTCAGACACGTTATAGTTACAAATTAGCATTTAAAAAACCTTTGAAATTCACTGAAAAAACCATAGGTTTTAGGGACAGTTTTAGTTACTTGGACATTGCACTCGTACAAAACCCGTGAAATTCCCCCGTTATAGTTAGTTCAGCTAACTATAACTCGCGCCCCCGCAATGCACTGCTGATGACGTCACATATTACATCACTCATGACATGGTCAGTGACATCACTGATGACATCACTGATGACATCTCAAATGACATCACTGATGACATCATCCAGTGACTGTGTGTTTCTGTAAAGTTTAAATATTTTTAAAATATATAGGAAAAGACGTATTGAAGAATGAGTGGGTGTGTAAGTGTCTGTATGGATGATTTAGTAGGTGCGTGACTGACTCTATAAGTGAGTGATTAAACGTATCTTACTGAATGCATGGGTTAGTGACTAAACTGTGTGAATGTCTATATCCGTCTGTCTGTTGCTGTGTAAGTGGCTGCATGTGTTTGTGAATAGCTACATGAGTGTCTATATGAGTTATTGAATGGTTGTCTGAGTATCTGTATGGGTGCCTGAGTGTTTGTGTGGGAGGGGTGTGTGCAACTCTGTGCATAGATGTGTGAGTGGGTGATTCACTGGGTGGATGGTTTCAAGAGTGCATCTGTGATAGACTGTATGGGTGGGTAAGTGTGTGTAAGAGTGTGTTAGTGAGTGAATGTATGTCCCAGTGGTACATGTGTGAGTAACTACATATGTGAAAGGCAGTATATATGTGTGTTGGAGTATATAAATAGCTATAAGCAAGAGTGAGTGATTGTGATAGTGGCTGTATGGATGAGTGTGTGCTTGTATCTGTGATTGTATAAGAGCGTAACAATGTGCTACTATTTGTATGAGTAAGTGAGCTGGTGTGTGTATAACTGTATAGGTGAGTAAATGGCAGTGTGTTTAATTATTTGCATGACTGACTAGGTGTGTGAGTATCTCTATGGATGAGTGGCGTTGTTTGAGTGTCTATATAGGAGTAAGAGTGCATATGATAGTCCTGTACTGAGTGACCGTAAGTATGAGTGACTGTACGGGTGAGTGAGTGGATGTGTGTGTGTAGACCTAAGAATCAGTGAGTGGGTATGTAGTTATTGGTGTTGGAGTGTCTATGGTTTTGCGAATGGCAGTCTGTAATTTAGAGTGGGTGAATCAAAGGTTATATTAGGGTGTGAGGAGGTGCATCAGATTATCACGTGGATGATGTCATCAGTGATGTCATTTGAGATGTCATCAGTGATGTCATCAGTGATGTCACTGACCATGTCATGAGTGATGTAATATGTGACGTCATCAGCAGTGCATTGCGGGGCGCGAGTTATAGTTAGCTGAACTAACTATAACGGGGGAATTTCACGGGTTTTGTACGAGTGCAATGTCCAAGTAACTAAAACTGTCCCTAAAACCTATGGTTTTTTCAGTGAATTTCAAAGGTTTTTTAAATGCTAATTTGTAACTATAACGTGTCTGAAACCTATGGTTTTTTCAGTGAATTTCAAAGGTTTTTTAAATGCTAATTTGTAACTATAACGTGTCTGAAACCTATGGTTTTTTCAGTAAATTTCAAAGGTTTTTTAAATGCTAATTTCTAACTATAACGTGCCTGAAACCTACGGTTTTTTCAGTGAATTTCAAAGGTTTTGTAAATGACAATTTTTAAATGTATTAATTGTTATATTAATTTTTTTCATACTGATTTACTACATTTTTAAAAACAATTTTTTTTTACATATTTTATTTTTTAAATTACATTGTAATTACATTATACATTACATTACAAAAATACTTTCTCAGAATGAATTACTTTAGTTTAAATACTTTGCAGATAGGCAATAGACTTTTAAGTACAGTAGTTACAGTTGTTGCAATGGGCAACACATTTTCAAACACAATGCAACATTCAGCTCAATGTGAATTTCTAGTTAAATGCAATTAGTTACTTTATGGATTACTTTTGTAACCACAGGACTGGATCCTAGATTCAGTCCTGGTACATCTCCTGTAAACAGTTGAGTAAAAGCGTTTTGGTTACAGTCGTGATTTTTAAGGAATATTATTGTATTTTAAAAGTTGACACTTAGAAACTTTTTCTCATAGAATCACCAATGTTATCCTATGGAAGGAAATTCACTTAGCAGGTAAAAACTGTTATCGTTACTTTATCTTACTCAGTGTTGGATCCTGGATCCAGCACTGGTGCATCTCCTGTAAACAGTTGAATGAATGCGTTTAAGTCATACAGGCGATTTTTAAGGAATATTTGTAGTTTGTGAAAATCGACACTTTGAAAGTTTTCTGCTGAAAACCAGACAATGGATTCCTATGTTAGAAAATATAAGTTACTGGTAAGTACGGTTAAAATTACTTTTCAGGGTCAGTGCTGGGCTAAAAGATGCAGCACTGGGTTCTCTCCTGATAACAGGTGAGTAAATTGGAATTCGTACTTTGGTTGATTTTAGAGGAATATTATAAAGTTCCAAAACTCCACACTTAGAAGAATTTCCAAGTGAAACCAGTCAATGTTAGCCTATGAAGGAAATTCAAGTTACCGGTAAGTACGGTTAAAATTAATTTTGAGGATCAGTACTTGGCTGAAAGATGCAGCACTGAGGTCTCTCCTGATAACAGGTGAGTAAATCAGAATTCGGATTTCGGCTGATTTTAGAGGAATATTTTAAAGTTCCAAAAATCAACACTTAGAAACTTTTTCAGCAAAAAGCAGGCAATGATATCCTATGCAAGGAAATTCAAGTTACTGGTAAGTACGGCTAAAATTACTTTTGAGGATTAGTACTGGGCTGAAAGATGCAGCACTGAGGTCTCTCCTGATAACAGGTGAGTAAATCGGAATTCGTATTTCGGCTGATTTTAGAGGAATATTTTAAAGTTCCAAAACTCCACACTTAGAAGAATTTCCAAGTGAAACCAGTCAATGTTAGCCTATGAAGGAAATTCAAGTTACCGGTAAGTACGGTTAAAATTACTTTTCAGGACCAGTACTGGGCTGAAAGATGCAGCACTGAGGTCTCTCCTGATAACAGGTGAGTAAATCGGAATTCGTATTTCGGCTGATTTTAGAGGAATATTTTAAAGTTCCAAAACTCCACACTTAGAAGAATTTCCAAGTGAAACCAGTCAATGTTAGCCTATGAAGGAAATTCAAGTTACCGGTAAGTACGGTTAAAATTACTTTTCAGGACCAGTACTGGGCTGAAAGATGCAGCACTGAGGTCTCTCCTGATAACAGGTGAGTAAATCGGAATTCATATTTTGGCTGATTTTAGAGGAATATTTGCACAATGGTGAAGGGAGGGGGCGGGGCCTCAGGTGACATCTGTGCAAATGCGCCCCGTTGCGCGTTTTAAGTTGGGGGATTAAGTCCCCTTGAATCCTGAGGGGGCCAACTAGCCCACCAGGAACCTCCAATATGCGCCAGGGGGCTGCGTTGCAGAGACGTGTAGAGAGGCCACACCCCTTTTTACACCTCTATGCAACGCAGCTCTGTGGCGCTTTCTGGATGTACCTGTTGGGCTAGTTGGCCCCCAGGGACCCTCAGGATTGAAGGGGATTTAATTCCCCATCTTAAAACGCGCCACGGGGCCTGTTTGCACACATGTCACCTGAAGCCCCGCCCCCTCCCTTCACCACTGTGCAAACGCGCCCCGTGGCGCGTTTTAAGTTGGGGGATTAAGTCCCCTTGAATCCTGAGGGTCCCCGGAGTCCAACTAGCCCACCATATACCTCCAAAAAGCACCACAGAGCTG
The DNA here is from genome assembly GCA_963921515.1 of Calotriton arnoldi. NCBI lineage: Eukaryota > Metazoa > Chordata > Amphibia > Caudata > Salamandridae > Calotriton > Calotriton arnoldi. Next base: position 1,309,003 of record CAWUFW010004432.1, on the reverse strand, counting down.
CGTTGCAGAGAGGTGTAAAAAGGGGCGTGGCCTCTGTACCTCTCTCTGCAAGGCAGCCCCTGGCGCATACTGGAGGTACCTGGTGGGCTAGTTGGCCCCCAGGGACCCCCAGTATTCAAGGAGAATCGTTCCCCTCTGCAAACGCGCCAGGGCGCGTTTGCAGAGTGGTGAAGGAAGGGGCGGGGCCTGCGGGCCCGATCGTTTTTTAAATTTTTTTCTCCCCTGAAGGGGGGCTGTGTGGCCCCCTTCCTTTTTCTTTTTTTGGGCCCTGGGGACCCCATCCCCCAGGGCCTTACCCCTTCTTTAAATTACCTTTAAAAAAAAAAAACGGGAAGGGGCCGCGTGGCCCCCTTCCCTTGGCCTGTATTGGCCCCGGGGACCCCATCCCCCGGGGCATGGCCTCTATATTTATTTTTTTGAGGGGGGCAGCGTGGCCCCCTCCTCTGGCCATTTTAAGGCCCCGGGGACCCCATCCCCGGGGCCGGCCTTTCCTTTTTTAAAAAACATTTTTGCTCTTTTTTGGGGAGGGGGCCGCGTGGCCCCCACTCCCGGGCCACTACTTGCCCCGGGGACCCCATCCCCCGGGGCTGGCCCTCTCCGTTGGGGACTGTGGGGGGTCCCCAATCCCCCCACAGTCCCGCCGGCTCCCCACGTCCCTTGGGAGCCGGCATTGCTGTTCCACATGGGGAGCAGCTGACATGCTGCTCCCCATGTGGAAAAGCAATCGCTTTGGATATTGGAAGAGAGAGCAGGTTTCCTGCTCTCTCTTCCAATATCCAAAGCAATTTGCTATGGCAGGACGGGAGCCGCGAGGCTCCCGTCCTGCCATAGCAAACTACAGTGTCCCGGGGTAGGCACCCCGGGACACTGCAGGAGCCGGCCCTGGGGGGTGGTGGTCCCCAGGGCCATCAAGGGCTCCAGGAGGGGGCCGCGCGGCCCCCTCCCATTCAGTACACAGCCCCGGGGAGGTGGTGGTCCCCGGGGCTCTGGGGTCCGTAACGGACCCCCATATTAATTTGTTAGTGCCCCGGGAGGTGGCGGTCCCGGGGCGTGTGGGGAGCTGGAGCCCCCACACAGGTTGTTTAATTTTTTTAAAAAAGCCCCGGGGAGGTGGTGGTCCCCGGGGCTGCGGGAGGGCTCAGAGCCCTCCCGCACCATTTTTAAAAGAAAGCCCCGGGGGGTGGCGGTCCCCGGGCTTGGGGGCCCTTGAGGCCCCCACACATAAAATTAAACCCCCACCATGCCCCCGGGACTTGGGCCACCCGGGGGCAAAATACAATCGAAGCGCGGGAGACCGCGCTTCGATTTTTTTTGGCAGGATTCGCGCACCCTGAGCGCATCCTGCCGATTTTTTTAAAAAATGCTTTTTTTGCCCAGGGGGTCCTTGTGGGACCCCCTGAGCAGGCCTAGGGGGTTAGGGTGTTTATACCCTGCCCCTTTGTGCGTTTTGCACACTTGTTTCTTTTTTTTCTCGGCGGGATACGCGCACCCTAAGCGCATCCCGTCGATTTAAAAAAAAAAAATCTTTTTCTGCCCAGGGGGTCCTTGTGGGACCCCCTGAGCAGACCTAGGGGTCAGGGTGTTTCTACCCTGCCCCCTTTTGCGCTTTGCGCACTTGTTTCTGTCCCTCGGTTCTACCGAGGGACAAAATGGCTGCCAACACTTCCTGAATCGGAATGTTGACAGCCAGCTGACAGCCAATTAGCATGCAGCTCGTGATCGGGACGGTGCGCGCAGGGTGCGCTGAGGGTACGCGTATCCGACGCGCCCATAGATATATATGTACTTTTACTTTTGATTTTCTCAGGACTACTGAACGGATTTACACCATTTAAGCAAAAGGCACCAGTCTGAACCAAGGACTACCTCTTTGCCAAATTTGGTGTAATTCCGTTCAGCAGTTCGGGCTGTAGCTGCGACTAAAGGTTCCTATGGAAAAATGAATGGGGAAAACGCGTTTTGGGACCCCCCTTTTTTCTCGGCCCCCGCTTCACGTATCACCCCGAGACTTTCAGGGTAGGAGCGGAGCGGAGCGCCCCAACAAGTTGGAAACTTTCACGAAGATTCGTCAACCGGCGCCAACGTTATTTCAAATAGAATGTCGCGGATTTCCTATGGATAATAGGTTGTAACTATAACTATCTACTGGCGACCGCCAGTAGATAATATATATATATATATATATATATATATATATATATATATATAGTACACACATGCGTGCAATACTCATGATTGCACATTGTCGGTGGCCCCGCCAGTTTTATCGGTGACCTTCTTATGTAACTCCTAAAAATCCTTTCTAGAGAAACTAAGGATACAAACAAACCAATTAATACGTCCCACTTTTGGACGAGCAACAAAAAGTAAACGGCACTCACATGAGACCCATTTTCTTTCGGTTTCTGCCACGGCCTTTGTGATCTCTCGAGCCAAGGGTCACAAAGGCAGTGTCAAGGGTCGCAAGGAGCAAGCGAGAGGTCGCAGCTGCGACCTTTGGCGACCCTTAAATGACGTCCGTGAACTGATCCAAGACTGCCAGTTGTCGGTGCTGAGACAGCTCATCCTCGCTGAACCTCGCATGGCCCTGAAAGACACACTCACCCTCAGCAGGCGTCATAAACTGTCCAATGAGAGAGCAGCAATCATGAAATCCATACTTTCTTGAATAAGTGTGAAGGTGGGACCGTGTGACAGCAGACCCATCAAGACAGTTAATGCTATCCAAAGCAGGCCCAATGCTTGATACACTTCAAACAGAGGGTTGGGGGATGAGGGGGGGGGGCAATGCACACTGTGGGTACTGTGGAGGTAAGTTGCACCAAGCAGCAGATTGCCACGCACAAAGGAAGACATATCCCACATGTGGGAGGCTGAACCATTTTGGGAGAATATGTCAAGATGGGAGAAGAGTTTACATGAACAAAGGAGGAACACTGATGACACAAGACATTTGCAAACAAATCCGCAAAGTCCTTAGGAATGGTCACAAGCTTTAACCAGAAGGGACACTCTGCTCAAGAAGAAGAAATATTTTTGATCTCATTGGTAGATAGGCCATTTTGTGACAAGAGACACAGTGCAGGAGAAATGTTTTTATTTCGGCTCGTTATTTTCTTGCATTCTGCAGCACACTTAGAAAGAGGAATAAGCCTCTAAGAATTGTTGTTGTGCAGGAAGGCATTTGTTCCTGCACAAAATCACTCCTGCCTGTATCGATGCAAGGGTGCTTTCGCTGGTGAGAGGCAGAACAGTGCACCAGCACTAGGAGGGAGCATTTCTGCTCTCTCAGTTTCACGCAACGCAGCTCAGCATCTTCCCTTGCTGCATTGCGTTGCCTGAAATGTTAGTATTTCTGGCCCTGAGTTTTAGAGTGTCTTGGCTGTCATATACAGAAGGCGGCATGAACATTAGCCACAATATTTTAATTTATGCCAACAATGTAGCAGAAGATCATAGAAGACAAGCTTCCGCAAATGCCGATATATGAGCATCTGCATAAACTTACTCAGGTGTGTGATTTCCAACAAAGGCTTTAGTGTGGATCCCAAAAAAGGGGAAGACATTTGCCGAGCACCTCCTCTTTAAAGTGTGACTGATGGCAGATTTTAGGTATGTCGAATTACTGCAGTCGGCTCATACCAACGCAAACACTGAGTGGCAATGGTCTGAAAACACAACAAGACTTTCAAGAGAACAAAGTCAGCTATCCTAAGCGAGACCACAATGAGATATTTTAACCCCAATCCAAAAAAGGTAATTGATGCCAGCCAGTGGGCCTTGGCATAGTGCTCCTGCAAAAGCATTTACAAAACCAGTGAAGCCCAGTGGCATTCGCAAGCTGGGCATTTTCTGACATGCTCACAGACCGAGAAGGAGGACTTATTGAGAAAGTGGGGTTACGTCCTCTCTAATCTCTATTTATATGGACACAAAGTCAGAGTGATCACAGGCCACAGGCCTCTCATACCTTATTTCAGGGCTCTGCTCAACATCTCTTGCCGAGAATTGGAAAAGGACCACTTTAGTTACAAAAAGTATGCCTGCTAGGTGACCTACAGGCCAGGGTCAGAAGATGCAGCAGAGGATTTGTTGCAATACCTGGTAGCACACGAGAAGCATGACATTGATTCACCAGCTGGTGACACAGAGAAGCACCTAGTGATACAGACTGATGTCAGTGGAAGACATTGACAAATTGTCACCGAAAGACATCTATCTTGTGCTAGCAGTGATTGCAACTAAGCACCTCGGATGGTGGCCTTGTTCTGTGATACGAAATTTGCAAAATCATGTAATACAGCTAGCACACCATTGCTGTCAAGGCATGGCTACGACAAAGGCAACGGCAATGTTTAGTGAGAAGGAATTGTTCCCAGGAATTGATAAACAGATCCGAGCTATGCCAAGCTAGGGTCAAGCCAGCCCCACTCATCACAGAAGTTGAGTGCTCTGTGTTTTGGTATAGAATTAGCACAGATTCCTGCACTGTACCAGGTGGCAAATACTTACTGACATTCAAGGATGCTTGTCCAAGGTAGCCAGTGATGGAAATAGTCACTTCCACTGCTTTTGAACATCTGAACCCCAGGCTGAAGAAATTGACTGCAGCACAGGGACTACCGACAACTATTAAAAATGCAATGGTCCTCCTTTCCAGGCAGCAGAGTATCAGGGTGAGACATCATAAGATCATGCAGCGATGGCCCCCGGCAAATGAGAAGTTAAACGAATGGGCTGAAGTTTCTCCATAATATTATCTCTGTTAATTTCATGATGAAGGGGGTTCAAATGGTGTCTTACAGTCCTTATGTAGACTCTCCCCCAGAAACTGGAGCATTTTCAGTTATCCCCAAACTTCGTTGAGCTCAATTCATCAAGGCTTTTGCACAACTAAGACCTTCCTTGGTGCACAAAAAAGCTATCTGTGGTAGGAAATTTCAAATCCAGGCTCAAAGGATCAGAATTTGTGAAATATTTAATCTTAGAATGCACTTACAATTGCAAAATATCCATTTCTAAAGTTATTAGTAGGAAAGAAAGCATTCTGTGCATCCAAGGAGGAGTGGTTCTGCAACATTCAGATCGCAAACATTTTGTAGATTGTTTCCTGCCCTGGGTATGCAAGTCAGCTTACTCCTGTGAAATGAAAGAGTATGTGACTTCGCAGAAGGGAGAATGAGCAGGGAACCCCGTCGCCCCATATTTTATCTAGTGGGGAAAAATATTGTCCTTGTAAATAAAAAGAAACTATTACTGTCCAAATACACATTGCTGATCATTTATACTTGCAGATGTTCTACTTATGAAAAATATGCACATGCAAATCTTGTGGAGTGGGAGTATTTCTGGATATCTATGACTATCATATGGTTCTGCGACTACTCCTGGGATTTTGTGAGGATTCCATAAAAGTCAGAGAACTACTCAGAACATACAAACACCTCTGGGAGAGTTGATTTTGAACTTTTCCAATGTCAACTTTGTGAATCTAGTTTTTATTGTTGTCATCAGGCTACCTAGGTACAGTGTTGTTCACAGTAGGGCTGGTGGAAGGAAGCAGGGTATGAGGCTAGAACTGGAAATGCCACTTCATACATTCCAGTCTGTCTTGGGCTAGCCTAGCATAATGGTAAAGGGGGGCTTTTCTTTCTACTACCCCTAACAGTGAATGCTTCCTTCTTAGTTTTTTAATGACACCTATTATTAAAGTATACAGCATTCACCCGCTATATATTTCATTTCTCTTAGAGCAGGGTTTTCCAAAGTCGGTCCTGGAGGGCCGGATACATGCCAGATTTTTAAGATAAATACATTTATCTAAATGTGGTTATGCTAAAAATCTGGCATAGATCAGGCCCTCCAGGACTGACTTTGGAGAACCCTGTCTTAGAGCATGTCTACTAGAAGAAACTCATGAGACCCAGTGTCATATGCATCAATGGTTGTACAGCACTGTACATGTCTATGACTCATAGATCCACCTTTAAATGGATCCTGCCTCTATGTTCTGAAGTGTGGTAATGTGGCCCTGGTTTCCCTATATTCTATATCCATCCCTTCAGGGGGCATGTCAGGTGTGGTAAGAGAGGGCACATATCTCTAGGTGCATATATGGAACTACACAACTTTCAGGATCAACATGCATACAAGTGTTTCCGCCTTGCCATTCACGATCAAGGAAATCTTATTTGCATGAATTATACTTAGACGCTAGACCCAAGAACATTTCGCACTCAGAAAGCTGTGTGCCGAATTTATTTGCGAAACATGTCCCTGGCATGGAAGGGCATAAGCAATCAGAACTATATACTGAACTGTGTGCTGTCCGAAATAGCCAGGACATCATATCACCACAACTCTCATAAATCTTTTCTGCATTCAGGTAAGCCCTTGCGGCTCACTCTGACATACAATGTATCAATTACAGGTCTTTCTCTCTCTCCCCAGGAACAGGAGCCCCATCTCACTACATGACACTAACACCAAGACGTTTCCATACTTTTTCTGACACCTAAGACAATTAGCTGTTGGTCCATCCGTCCCAATCCACCAGGTGTCCATTGAAATGTGCTGGCATAGAGTCCTTGGCTGAGAAATATTTGACATCCTGACTTGAACTGTGTATCATGGTTGGGAGCCGCCTCACCCCTGGCCAGAGCAGCAAAGATCCACCTGATGGCTCAAGTCACCCCCAGCATTGGCAGCTCCTGCTCGAGCACATCTCCCACTCACTGCCCATCCAGAGGTCATTGGGCCCAGCTCACCCTGGCCCCTCTCCATCTTCTGTGCCTTGCACCTGGTGAAAATGGGCTGCTGGATTTGGATGACCTCAGGCCCCATGGCTTCACCCTGGCCTCGTGCCACAGCATCCAGCCACTGGGCACCCAAGGGCCAGTCTCCCCTCCAGAAGCTTCTGTGAACGCCAGGATCCTCTTCAAGGTACAACTTCCTACTTTCTTACCTCACATATTGATTGTGACTTTTGGACAAGTGTGACTGCTCCCATTAACATCTAAAAAAGTATCTGTGTGTTTTATTGAATATATTGAGGACAGGACCCAGGCCGTGCAGGGCTGCCCAAGGCTGGCTCACCCGCCAGCTCCTCACTGCAGCTCTGAGAGACTTGCTACTACGGAACCCTAGGAAACTTCCTGGGCATTCCTACTCTCCCACAGGAGTACCTGTGAACACCTGGCAGACGTCACGGCTGCATACTCTGACCTCGACCCAGACACGTCTGATGACCTCATTCTTCCATTCATCCCAAAGACACCATGTTTGAGCCTCCTACTGGGCGCATGGATGGTGGCTGCCCTGAGCCTTCAAAAACAATGCACCTCTGCAAACACTCTCTCCACACTTTATAGATACACTATAGTTTAGACAGCCCTACACAGAGATTTTGTGTGAACGTAGTGTTCCCGATTGACAAACTGCACACTTCCAGCTTCCATGACAGCTTTGGCTTTGGTGGAAGGTGGTAGATTTTTATGTTGCCAGTGGTGAGGTGTCCTTTTGACTGAACATTACAGAGGAAAGTTGCTTTTCCATATTGCCTGGGTGTGTGTCTTTAATAACTAACAGTTGAAGTACCACATGAACCTAGGGTCTGTCAAACCAGCAAAAGATTGAATATAACATATTTTCCACCTGTTAAACATGTTCTCCTACACCGTGCTCCTGTCCCGTTCCTATATATCACAAGGCTTTGCTGGAGCTGTTGTCCTAGATCATCTTAAATGAAACTATTGCTCTAAAATTGTAATTATGTTTCTTTATACATGGAAATACTGGGCTGGTATCCATTGTCCCAGACCCCAGAACCATCTGATAAGCTGCTTATCAAGAGGTTTCTCTTCTGCAGCTTCTTGGAGGTGTCTTTTTCACAACAATTCTGGTATTATTTTAGAAGCTGTTATGTTTTAAAGAACACTTTCTTTGTTTGGTTAGCATGACCCCTCCAGGAGGCCTCTGAGGGTTCCAAGAAGGCTGCACCACCCCTGTTCACACCTGGACTCAGGGGATTTGACTTACATTCTCTCCGGGCCCTAGGAAGGTGAAAGTGGACTGGTGATGGTGCTCCAGTGGTTTTTTGTTCCTCTCTAGCTTGGATAAGGGACAACCTGCACTTCAGAAAGGTTGCTATCAAAGGAGCAATGGACACCGCCACTCGATGACACTTCTGCAGAGGGTGGGAGAGCTATCTAAGGGACTGACCTGGAAGAGGCCCAGATTCAGGGTCAGTCTCACCACGTCAAAACAATGTACGTGAAATGGAAACAGGGCAGCTGTCCCGGATATCAATAGACATATCAGAAACACCTCAACCAAGAGAAAAGAGCTCCAGGGATGGCCATATCTCACTGAACAAGGAAGCCCACCTTCCTTGGGTAGTAGGAGTCACCAGTGAAAATCCTTCTGGAGACAGGATGGTGCACAGATACCGGAGGCCATTGCTGTCTCGCTGTTCCTCAAGGGAGATGGAAAGGTGTGGTGCTTTGCTGCTTCCCTTCAGGCCTGGTGGCCTATCTCGTGCTGCCACCCTAGAAGCCTGAAAGTTGCCTGGGTAGGTCTGTGGTACCTGCAACTAGATAGAAGAACTGCCATTCCACCTCTTTCAGCTGGGAGCTTGGAGTTCGCCATTTTCCCTACCAAGCGCGTCATACGTGCATGTGCCTTGTGAACCACCCTTTATCCAGTGCAGATCAAGAGACTGTAACACTTCTCTGAATCTTTCTGCGTGCCAGGAGGGTCTACAGGCACCCCCCTTTAACCCATGTGGAAAGGCTATTCACCCAGGAAGGGATGGACCCTCCATGCTGACCAACTGCAGGTGTCGCATAGCGCATTATTTGGATGTTCAGACTGTGGTGCTGCATTTCTTTCACCCCATATGTCTGCCAGCTGCTGCAATCCTGCTTCCAACTTTTTCTCATCTGTTTAGAGTTTTCATTATGCCCATCATTGCCCTCTAGGCTGACATCCACCACCAAAGTGTGTCTCAGGCTGCCTCACCACAACAGCAACCAGTGTACTTTCTTTCTAGAGCCTGCTGTAGCAGCAACGCCCTCCAGCCTCAGCTAAGAAGGATATGTCGTTCAGCAAGTCCCATCTCCAGCCAAACTATCTGGGCAGCAGTGCAGTCCAGGCCTGATCTCTGCTCCTTTGCCCCCACAGTGACTGTGCTTATAGTTCGCTCTCATCTGATTGCACTAACCATTAAAAGAGTGTTTGCTCACTGACATGGCTTTTGTTATCTGTAGATTGGGGATTTTATGGCTCCAGCTCTTCTTGTTTTAAGTGCCAAGTTGTTAAGTTTTACAAGCATTATGTAAACATAACCCAGTTAATCCTTTGTGACCCTTTGGCAAGCACAGGTAAGGGACAGCCTACTGCTCTGATACCTGGAGATAATACATAGTGGGCACCTAAGAATGCCAGAGAATGCCAGCAATTTTTTATTTATTGTTTTGGATTTTGGCAACATTTCACTACAATGTTGCCAAATGCGCTCCTCCTGCCTTGCCCTAGCTCACACTCCCCGCATCTGCCGAAGCCACAGCGGAGGACGCTCCTTCTCTTACCTCGCACAGACTCCACGCATCCGCTGAAGCCACAGCGGAGGACGCTCCTTCTCTTACCTCACCGCCAAGTCCTGGAACGGCCTCCACCTCCGCACAGCTTCCTCTCTCACGGAATTTAGAAAGGGACTCTAAACCTGGCTCTTCGACTGATCACAGCAGGATCCTAGCACCTGGATACCCTCACACGCTCTACAAATCTCGACTGATTGATTGATTGATTGAAACAATCTGCAGTGTTATTTTTAATAGAATTTATTTCAAGTCAAACATAGTGCTGAATAAATGCAATAGAATAATTGTAGAAATCAGTCAAACTGATGTGAGAGCATGAAAGCAGGAAACTTATTATATACATTTGCACTTTTAAAGATAGCTTCATACCTCATCATTAAGCAAGAAAGGTTTGCCATAATGAGGGTCGGTATCTTAATAGAGTCACCACATTTGTACCTGTACTTCATTTATATTTTCCAGTTTGTGGCCTCATTTGTAAGGTGAGGCTAAGTTAGGTCTTTATTGGAAAAACTTCTATTAGACAAATAGTCCAGATGGCCTTGGGCGGTACAACTCGGAGCTATACAGCTGACTGGAATGCCATCCAAGTCCCAATGTCTCTTTCACGGACAGGGCTGTGAACAGCTATTATATGTTCTCTAAAACATTTATTTGAGAAAAATAAACCTTGTGATCATGATGTTAGGTGAGCGAAATAACATGAAAATTCCCTTGCACACTCAAGTTGATGTCGAAAGCTAGTCTGCTTTCAACTAAGCGCCATCTATTCACACGAATACAGGAAATTTATGAACTAGAGCCATACCATCAAATGACACAATAAATATAAAGCACATTGTTGCACACAAAGGAAAATAAATGCTTCAGCTATTGGAAATGAATAATGACATATGGCCTCAGCAAATGCACTAAATAGGACTCCTAAAAGACAAACAGGGCAAAATATATGACAATACCAGAGCCCTATATTGCCCTTCAGAAGGTCTGAGTGATGAAGTGTATCTGGGAACTTATTGTCATCGCTGTTCCTTTCCATTCTACAATTCAGGTCACTCATTCCCACGTTTGTTCGTTCACTCTCCTTGGGGACAGTGAGAGCGAACTCCTGTTAAACACCCACCTTTCTACCTGTGCTCAAAACCCTGATAAAGTGTTCATAAACCTGCACCTGCACATTTTTTGTTCAGCTCTTGATAACTTTTAGTCATAACTATTTGTGCCATGTAAAGGTTTAACATAAGAATAACTATAGTACAGTGGCAGAAACCACCATACTCATGTCACACAGAGAACAGCCCAGGAGATGCCACACATGCTGGGATGCGTGGAGGTTGAAGCGCTAACAGGGGCTGGATCTTGAAGGATCCTCGAAAGAGGTTGCTGGATTCCTGGACTGTCCTGAGCATAATCTGGCATCTCAGCATGCCTTTAAATACCATCCTAAAAGTGGCTTTCCACTTGCTGGGTTTGTCCTATTCAGTGGATTTACTTATTCTGGAGTTATCTAGCATATTGATGTCCTTGGTTGGGGTAGGCTTAAACCTTCAAATGTCCTCTTTGGTCCAGCTTGTTCATCTCCGTTTACAAAGGTTAAAGACAAGTTTGATTTTTTTGACCTCTTTATGGTTTCTTCCTGCACTTTTCTTTGACGTCATAGCCTCACATGGCCTTCTCTTAGATTCCCAAAGGTGCACCTCTGCTTGAAACAATCAATCAATCAGGATTTATAAATCGTGGCTAATTACCCGATAGGGTATCCAGGCGCTTGCAGGCCTGGAGGCTTATTCCAACAGCCAGGTCTTGAGGGCTATTCACGATTCCGGAAGTGAGGTGATGGTCCGGAGTTGCTTGGGGAGCCTAGACCATGTCTTTGCTGCGATGTGGAAGAAGGAGCGTCCTCCACTTCTGCTTCGATAGATGCAGAGAGTATAGGGCAGGAGAAAGGGAGGCAGAGCGTAGTCTTCTCAATGGTTGGTAAAAGTTCAGGCAGTGGTTAATGTATGCGGGTCCTTGGTTGTGTAGAGCCTTGTGTGCGTGGATCAGCAGCATGAATTGGCATTTCTTCTGTATGGGTAGCCAGTGGAGTTTCATGTGGTGGGGTGTGATGAGGGTTCATGGGGGATGGCAGAGGATGCTCTGGCTGCATCGTTCTGTACGGTGTGAAGACAGTGGTGGCTCATCTGCTAAGGCGGACGAGCGTCGCCCCACTACTCTACAGCAGTAAAAGAAAGGAAAAAAAATATTATAATAACGTAATGTAAAGCTTTGCGTGAGGGGGCGGACGGGGCTGCAGAGCAGGGGAGGAGTGGTAGAACCCTCCTAAGTGCGCAATGACTGTTTGGCCAGCCCTCTCAGGCCGCCCAAAACACCAAATGTCTGAACCTGCGGTTCCTCCCATACTGAGCAGGATTACCGTTGCAACAACACATCATCAGTAGGGTAAGACTAACCTGTCTCACGACGGGCGCACTTTCCCTGTTCTCCATGCAGGCTGCATTACAGCCTACGTGGAGAACATGCCCACCCCTCCGGCCTCTGACTGAGCGCTGTTTCATGGCACTCAGACCAATCACAACGCTGCATTGCAGCATTGTGATTGGTCAGGGGAGCCTGGTTGTGCTTCCTGTTCCTGAGTCGGATGCAGAAGAGCAGGAGCAGAGACGCGTGACCCGGCGGCAAAGTAAGTGTTTTTTTGTTTTTTGGGGTTTTTACATTGTGACCCGCGCGTCCTCCCCACGTGTCCGCCCCGCCACCTGCGAGCTGTGCCGGCCACCACTGTGTGAAGTCTCTGTAGAAGGTGTGCGTAGAGGGCCTTGCCGCAGTCGGCTTGTGATGAGGGCTTGTTTCACGGTGCGACTCGTGTGTAGGGGTAGCCACTTGAAGATCTTACGTAGCATGCGCAGAGTAAGGAAGCAGGTGGAGGATACGGCGTTGATCTGTGATTTCATGGTGAGCTTGTTGTCAATGATGATTCCGAGGTTTCTGGCATGGTTGGAGGGAGTGGTTGCGGGACCTTGGTCTGATGGTCACCAGGAATCGTTCCATGTGTGGCTGCTGTTGCCAAAGATCAGTACTTCTGAATTGTCTGTGTTCAGCTGCAGGCAGTTGTTCTTCATCGTGTCGGCGACGTTTGTCATGCAGCTGTAGAAGTTGGTTCTGGTGGTGGTGGGGCAGTCGGTGAGTGAGAGGATGAGTTGGGCATTGTCTGCGTAGGAAATTATGTTGAGACTGTGGGATCTGATGATGTTGGCCTGCAGAGTCATATATGCATTGAAGAGCGTGGGGCTGAGGGATGAGCCCTGGGGGACACCGCAGGTGATCTCCTTGGGTTCAGAGGTGAAAGGTGGGAGGTGGATCCTCTAGGGTCTTCCAAAGGAAGGAGGTGATTCATCTGAGTGCAACTCCTTGGCTGCCAATGTGGTGGAGTCTTTCGATCAGTGTGTGGTGGGATATGGCATCGAAGGCTGCCGAGAGGTCAAGGAGGATCAAAGCTGCTGTTTCTCCTCGGTGAAGGATGGTTCTGATGTCGTTGATGGCTGCGATCAGGGCGGTTTCAGTGCTGTAATTGCACTAGACATTTGCTGCACAGCATGGGCGACAGTACTAAATAGAGGGACTTCCTCAGACCCAACCTGAAATATCAGGTTTAGTTATTAGACTATCAATTCAGTGTAGCACGATATCAGTCATTGCTTGTGTGGATTCTAGATAACCTGTACTATGTTTCCACATTGCATTCCGATGTACAACCTTTTATAATCTATCGTTTTAATACTTCTTTTGTTTTTTCTCCATTGTGCGTCCCAGTGTAAAGTGCAAAGTCTTCTGTTGCACTGTGGCAAAATTGAACAATGTGTCGGAGGTAGAGCCCCACCTCCTGACTCTGGTCGCACTTAACTTTTAGAACCCAATGGTTTTGTTCACCTTATTTTTTTTAATAAATCCCTTTTATTCTGTGTTTTTTTGTTCAACATTCAATGTTTATTCACAAAATTTGTCATTTACCAATGTTGCTCCTTCAATATTCACATTGGAAACTATCCATCCGTAGAAAATGACAATTTTCAAAATCGCTTGTAAAAAATTATCTTGTTCAGAAACCTTGCAAAATGCATTTCGGGTCATGGATCCTTCTTCAGGGGCATCCGAATCGAAAATTTAAAACATATGCTTAATACCAGTGTCAGCTCAAGACAGCCCTTTCAAATTCTAGTGAGTCAATGTGCATACAAAAGTGCCATGCTGTTTTGCGGTGTGACTAAAACCCGATTTGTATGCAATGATGTGTGCTGAAAATTATTGATTCAAATTAAACCATTATGTGCATCGGAACGCCTTTCAGGTAAAGCCCAGTTTATAGTAAAACCATGGAGTGATACTAAATAATTAAGTAAAAGCGACCTACATACACGCTGGAGAAAAAAGGGACTCTAAAAACAATCGTGACATGTGCCGATTTTCACTAAGATCGTGTAATCGTGCTTTATGGTGTCTACATGCATACGTGTCGGATGCTCCGTAGAGGAGCTATCCGACTGCATGGTGCACATGATATCATCAAATGTGCATCCCATATCTTGTTGTCACAATTCATTGTTACTTATTCTTGCATTCCATGAGTTAGCGCGCGTCTCGCGAATGCGTGGGCCGTTATGGCAAAAAGGAGATTGTTTTTCTAATCGGCGATCGGCCGAGTGTGTATGAAGACGAATGTCTAGCATTAGCCGCGTCCTCGTGCAACGTGTGTTAGTGTCGCCCTCCTAAAGATGTATTACTTAAAGGTGATGGTGTACGTCCCCAATGCTAATCTAATAAAAACAAAATCTATGACATACAAGAAATGTTTAAATATTTACTACATGACCTGAATTAATAGAATCTACCAATGAAAGCGTGATGAAAAATAATGATGAGGAATAAACATGAGAAAAAAAATAATGGAAAATGTGTACTAAGGAGCAATATACTGTCACGTCTTGAGCACAACCAGTGACGAAAAGAATAACTGATGAGATTCCTATTGTGAATGTAATGTCCTCGGCTTAAAAAGCCACCTTAAACAAAAGCACATCTTTCGTCCCACCGCACAACAGCAACGCTATAGAAAGTGAAATTTCTTTCTTTAAATTCATGAGGTGAATTCGTTTTAAGTTTTCCTTCAGTACCATGGAACCAACGACAGTAACAGTACAAGCACCTGAATACAAAGAATTTAAAGCTGAAAGCACATTCATTTCGCCCATCTCTCATAAAGCAATTGATACATTTGAAAGATTAGTGAAAAAGGATATCAATTCCATCAGATTCAAAGAGAAGAAATCAGCTAATCTGACCCCAAAAGAATGGAGCACGTTACAGTCACTAGCCAACAACAAACATCTGACATTTCAACCAGCGGATAAAGGTGGGGAATTAGTGGTTATGGATACTGAGTTTTATGAGTCCAGGGTAAACACACATGTCCAAGATTCCAAAACATATTTACCCCTTGAGCAGGATCCTACTCAGGATTTTCAAACTACATTGAAACAAATCTTAATCAAGGCAACTGAAATGGAATGGATAAATAGTCACACCCACAACTATTTATACACAGAATATCCACGAAATCCAAACCTATACATGTTACCCAAGATACATAAAAACCTCACCAATCCACCATTTCGGCCAACAGTATCAGCCTGTGGGTCCATTTCGGAACCCATGAGAAGATACGCAGGGCCCGATTCACAGAACTAACTTAAGACAAAATCCTAAACTTACTACCATTTTGGTATTCACAGAAGGCACTTACTCATTTTGGTATTCACAGAAGGCACTTACTCATCAATGAGTAAGTGCCTTCTGTGAATACCAAAATGAGTAACTTACTCATTTTGAGTAACTTACTCATTTTGTGTAACTTACTCATTTTGGTATTCACAGAAGGCACTTACTCATCAATGAGTAAGTGCCTTCTGTGAATACCAAAATGAGTAACTTACTCATTTTGAGTAACTTACTCATTTTGTCTCATCAATGAGTAAGTGCCTTCTGTGAATACCAAAATTAGTAAGTTACACAAAATGAGTAAGTTACTCAAAATGAGTAAGTTACTCAAATCAAATCAAATCAAATAAACTTTATTCGATTTTTAAGTTAAAAAATCATAAAAGTCACACATTTTAAAAATATACAATCTAATGTTTAAAAAGACTAATACCTTACATGATTACATCTTTATATATCGCTAAAATCTTAAAAATCATATCATCAGTTAATTAATACAACAATTGTTCTGTACATTAGTCTGCCTCATGATGTGTTTCCCATATTATACTTTTCCTTTTTTTCAATATGGACTTCAAGAGTCCAGTCATAACTCCCACACAGTAAACATTATCCAATCTTTGTAGATAAAGGTAGGCAGGGCGGCATTGCCTCCAGCCCCCACCCTTCAGCATTGGCAAAATCCATCTAGATCTTTCTACTCTGTAAAATTTGCAGAATAAAATCACATGTATTGTCGTCTGGGGGGACATTTCATCACAGGGGCACCTACAGAGCTCAGTGTTCCAATCATTTTGTGTAGGGAAGCTGACTAATCGATGAAAGCTGTCAAATCTTAATCTTGTGAGGACATACCTATCGTATCTTCCTGTACACCATTCCAAGTAAGGTTGAATAGTGGGGTATACGAGGGTTAACTGATGTTTAATAACTGTGCTTTTATGCATTTCTGAGGCCGCCCTTAATGACTCTAGATGATCCTGACAAAAAGCTCTAAAATCCTTCCTAGAGATTGTAGTCAGTGTATCGGGGTTACTATAAAAGTCAGGTTTACCCACGTCTGTTAGAAAACTTCTAATGTACCTTAACCAAGTAATCTTGTTTGCGTGGGTTAAACTCATGGCATCTCTTATAATCTCTCTGTTTAGTTCTGTGTTATGTGACGTCCAGACTCTATGCCATAACAACAAGGGGTACATCTTAATCAAATCAGAAATATATAAAATCCCCAGTTCGTTGTGGCAGTTATAAACGGATGTGCTCTGTGGTATTGCTAGTAAAAACCGTAAAAACTTATTTTCCTCTTTTTGTAATATGGCTGCATCCTGGTAACCCCAGACACCAGCCCCGTACATCGCTACACTCAAGCATTTTGCTTTATAAATTTTAAGGAGAATCCCCGGGGGTCTTTTGCCCATTTTATTCGAAAAATTCATCAATGCCCCAATTGACCTTTTAAAAAGAAGAGTTCTACTTTTAACCGCTGGAATCCATGACCCAGCGTAATCGAGTAAGACACCCAAATAGGAAAATGTATTGGTCGCATCGATCCTAGCCTTTCCCAGGGGCAGGCTTTTACAGCTATTTCTCCCCTTCCCACATGTCATCACGTATGTCTTCTTAATATTAAGTTTTAGGCCCCGGCTATCCATAAAATCAATATATGTTTTAAGAGCGCTCTGGAGACCCAGCTGAGTTCTGGCCATAAGCACTGCGTCATCCGCGTAGAGAAGTGATACTATGGGCTTGTTGTTATAGTGAGGGGGGTCTTTTGTCCTGGCCGTTAACTCCTCTTCTAGTGCGTTGGTATATAAAGAGAAGAGGAACGGAGCCAGGACACACCCCTGCCTCACACCCTTTTCCACCGCAAATGACGCAGTGCATTCGCCCCCGATTCCATGTCTCACTTTTGCTGAGGCCCCAGTATACAATTGCCTCAAAAACTGGATTAAAGTTGGGTCTACTTTTAAATCCCGCAATATATCCCAAAGTCTGTTGTGATTTACGCAGTCAAAAGCGGACGTAAGGTCCACAAATGCTACATACATTTTCCCTTCTTTAGCTTGGGTATATTTCCCTGATATCATTGTAAAATTCAACACCTGCTCAATAGTCCCTAGCCCCTGTCTAAAACCATACTGCACTTTACATAAAATGTTGTTGTCCTCGGCCCAAGTTTGTAGTCTATTCAGGACGATTCTACCTACTACCTTAACCAGGGAGTCCAAGAGAGAAATCGGACGATAACACGCAGGGTTATCGCGTTCTCCCTTTTTAAAAATTGGAATAATCACAGATTCAGACCACGTCTTGATGAAGCCCTTCTCACACCATGCCTTCAAAACCTGTGTCAGCAATGGGGACCAGAGTGCTGGAAGGTTTTTAAATAAATCCATGGGGACGCCGTCTGGCCCAGGCGCCTTCCCACCTTTGCTTTCATTAATAGCTGCCGCGACTTCATCTAATGTTACATTTAGCCCTATAGTAAGTTACTCAAAATGAGTAAGTAAGTGCCTTCTGTGAATACCAAAATGAGTAAGTGCCTTCTGTGAATACCAAAATGGTAGTAAGTTTAGGATTTTGTCTTAAGTTAGTTCTGTGAATCGGGCCCCTAGACTTTCTTCTTCAGCCTATCGTGCAGGAATGGCAAACTTACATAAAAGATACCACGGCCTTTCTCAACATTCTCACTCAACTATGTACAGATAACATGGCGGAATGGTGGCTATGCACCATAGACGTAAATTCATTGTACACTTCAATTCCACACAATGAAGGTCTAGAAGCAGTGGAATGGGCGCTTCTGAAACAAGGACCTATAGGAGCAAACAAGATCTTTTTGTTGGAACTGTTACATTTTTCATTGTTTCACAGTTATTTTCAATGGAACAATATTTTCTATGTACAATGCAACGGCACATCGATTAACTTTCCAGGAGCTCCATCGTATGCGAACATCTTCATGTCAAAATTTGAGCATGATTTTGTACTCCACAAAGAGGAATGGCAACAACATTTGAAAATGTACAAAATATACATAGATGACATTTTCTTCATTTGGAAAGGCAACCAAAAATTCTCTGGAAGACAATATCACCAGGCTCAACCAACATCACGATCATATCAAATTCACTCATCAAATTGATAAACATAGCAATGCATTTTTGGATGTTCTTATACAACTCACTCTGACAGGAATCAAAACCAATGTATACACTAAAAGTACAGACCGGAATAACAGTCTACATTTTAAGAGCTTTCATCAACCTGCACTGAAACATCATTTACCCTATTCACAATTCATCAGGCTCAAAAGAATTGTTCCAGATTCATCAGATTTGGCTAGCATTAATGATAAATTGATCAATTTGCAACAAGATTCAAACAATGTGGTTATCCACCGAAACTGATTGAAGAATCATTACATTGTGTATCCCAATTAGACAGACAACAATTGTTGACCAAAACCCAAACACGAAAAACCAAAGCAATGGTATGTGTATTGAAAAATTCCACAAAAGCACACAGAATCAAATTAATCATCAATAAACATTGGGAAATCATCCAAACTGAACCATATTTAAAGGATTTATTCCAACAAATACCCATGTTTGCTTACAATTGTTCAAAAAACCTAAAAGAATTGTTATCAAGCAAAAAAAGTCAAGATAAAGTTGAACATAAGGGCATGCAAAGATGCTTAAATTGTACCTACTGTAATAATGTGATCACAGGAAATTGTTTAACTCACCCACTAAAGGTAATACAATAAAACTACAACACTCAAGCGCATGTCATACCAAAAATTTTCTGTGCTTTAAAGTGTCCTTGTGGCAAATTATATTGTTGGTAAAACTGAACGAAAAATCAAAATACGCATCACTGAACACAAAAGCAACATCCGGAAGCACAACAAAAATTCCACTGTAGCCATCCACTGACTTCAAGCTGGCCATAATATAGCACAACTCCGATTCACAATCTTGGAAGCAATAAGAACTGGACTAGATTTGGATCCCCATAAACAATTGGTAAGATCAGAATTATTCTGGATCAAAAATATGGAATCGATATTTAAACATTACTTGTATGTCATAAATTTTGTTTTTATTAAATTAGCATCTGGGATGTACACCATCACCTTTAAGTTATATATCTTTAAGAGGCTGGCACTAACACACGTTGCATGAGGACGTGGCTCACGCTAGACGTTCGTCTTCATACGCATTTGGGCCGATCGCTGATTAGAAAAGCACTCTTCTTTTTGCAATAACGGTCCACGCCTTCGCGAGACTCTTGGTAACTCATGGAATGCAAGAGTAAGTAACAATGAATTATGACACCAAGATATGGGGTGCAAATTTGTTGATATCACGTGCACAATGCAGTCGGAAAGCTCCTCCACGGAGCATCCGACACGTATGCATGTAGACACCATAGAGCACAATTACACAATCTTAGTGAAAATCGGCACATGTCACGTTTGTTTTTAGAGTCCCTTTGGACTCCGGCGTGTATGTAATTCGCTTTTACTTGATTATAGTGATAGTATCACTCCACGGTTAAACTATAAACTGGGCTTTAACTGAAAGGCGTACCGATGCACGTAATCGTTTGATTTGAATCAATAAATTTTAGCGCACACCATTGCGTACTAATCTGGTTTTAGCCACACCGCAAAACAGCATGGCACTTTTGTATGCACATTGACTCACTAGACCTTGAAAGGGCTGTCTTGAGCTGACATGGGAATTAATTATATGTTTAAGATTTTCAATTCAGATGCCCCTGAAGAAGGGTCCATGACCCAAAATGCATTGGGCAAGGTTTCTGAACAGGAGAATTTTTCACAAAGGATTTTGAAAATTGTAATTTTCTACAAATGGAAAGTTTCCAATGTGAATATTGAAGGAGCAACATTTGTAAATGACATATTTCGTGAATAAACTTTGAATGTTGAACAAAAAAAAACAGAATAAAAGGAATTTATTTTAAAAAAATCAGGTGAACAAAACCGTTGGGGTTTTAAAATTAAGTGCGACTAGAGTCAGGAGGTGGGGATCTACCTCCGACACATTGTTAGATTCTAGATAACCACCAGCTCCCTTTCTCATGAAGGGTGCTACCATTAAGCCCATTTTTAGATCTGGCTGTAGTCAGATTTAGCTGTTGACAGACATAAATTCTTCAAAAAACAATAATAGGAAGAAGTACAGAGAGAGCGGATTATGGTTCAGCCATTTTCAGTAATTTATTTTCAAGTGTGCTTCATAGTTTGCCATTGCTTGAATGATTATTCCATTTGTGTTCTCACTGGATGTTCGATGACAAGACCTGTAGCTTTTAACTGTGAGCCAATATGTGTTCTTTGATGTATTTAGGTTGCTAGCACAATGACATTTTAATCTCTGATTTGTGCCCATTATTTTTATGAACAAGGTGCTATTTTAAAGCCTTCTTCTGTCATTAAGACAACAGCATTATTAACTAACCACCCTTGTGCATTTATTTGTTTTACTTTGCTGTCATGAAAGCATGTTGTGACCGGCGCGCTCGATGGAACATTTGGACTATGCCCCCCTAGGCGGAAACTATAACCTTTCTGTATGTACTGCGGTGCCCGAGCAACCTGTGGCCGATGACCGGTGGAGCTGTCCCATGCAGCTATAGAGGAGTTTGGCTCTGGTTCACCCCTCGGCCGTCACCTACCCAGCCGGACGTCGGACACTGTTTTTCCTCGTCTCCCCGTTGTGCCTCCTACACCCTCCCCCTCCTCTTCCCTCCATTATTCTCCGTCTACCTCCCCTATTCCTTCCCTCTCTCCCCTAATCTTCTCTCCCCTTGCCTATTTTTTACCTCATGTTTATGCTATGCTTTTGTACTCATGTAATTCCTGTAACTACGCTCCAGTAACTGATGTAACTTTTGTAACCATGTTCTGAAACAATGTTTCTTCCTCATGTAACGCGCTCTGATACCTCCGGGTCTAGCCAGCGCTATATAAAACTCAATAAATAAATAAATGTTGTTGGAGTTACATTTTATTTGTTCATAAAGCAGATATGTGCACGCACATAGACTTTCTTAAAAAATGTAACAAAAATACTTGCTTTTTGTCCAGTTATTACTAACAACCACCCTGCCTTAAACAATTTGCTTTGCAAACACACTATGCAGTTTATACTAAATCCTAACTCTTTAAGCATACTAAACAACCATTTGTGCAACAATTTGTTTGCACAAACATGATACAAAGTACTACCGTCCTATTACAACTAAACTCCTTGATTACTACTTCATGCATATTAAATATAGACCACTTCAACTGTAAAAATAAACTCCTCTTTTACTAACATTTCTGTGCATACCTATTTTCCCTATACCACTCTTTCTTTCATAACACTTTTCATTGCATTTCAGAAACACCAAATTTCTTTTTGAGATTGTTATTTTACTCGCGAAGCACAGCACACCAGTTTATATACCAAATAACATAACAATGTGAAAGAAAAAAAAACATTCATCCTTTGAGAAAACTCTAACTATAGCATATTAACAATTTAGATAAAAAAACTACAAAATATTATAACATTATTAGTGCTTTTATTTTCATTTGATTTCTTTTTGAGACATCATATACTACTTTTTTAACCGTCCCACAGCTTCTTACTCACAGTATTGCTTTGCTCATTTATGTAACCTTGTAGAATTTCCTAAGAAGAAATCTTTTTGTAATATACTCTTCTATGTTATGTTATGTTAAAAAATGTATATAGCTCTCATATACCAGTGGGTGTCTTGGCGCTTCTATACCAAGATTGTTAGGGCAAGTTTGCAATCTTCCCAAATTTCCTTTCATCCTTTTCCTATAGAGGAATGTGAGGGGCAGGGGATAACAATTGCCAAACACTTCCTCTCCCTAACAAAAAAACATGTTTACATTACAGAAAATACCAGGCCTTCAGAGACTGCACACCTTACATCAGGCAGTAGTTGCTCCTCCTAGGCTACAATCCTATTAATTTCCTAAAGGGTTACAGACTGTACTACAAAATGTACAAATTGAGAATTGGGGGGAATGTTTCCCCGGGATGCCTATTAAGAATGGCCTAAATCATGACAGTGTCCTTGAACCGATTGACTTTTGTCGTTTTCTTTCAGACTTACCCTCATGTTTACCCTCATGTTTCTTTCAGACTTACCCTCATGTTTGCTTTCCTCATATAGGGGCTCATTAGGATGGCGGTCGTAGGCACATCCGCGGTGCTGGCGGTGGCGGAAAATGTCCTTTTCTGCACTCCATCGGCAGTCCTCGCGTCCGCCATATTACAATGGGCAAAGATAGCCCATTTTCCGTCCGCTGCGGAGTCTCGGGATCCGCCAGAAATTTCCTTCCGCATTGGTGGCGAAGGGAGCCAATAGAGAAACACCGCCATGCGGAATGACGTCCCGACCGCCCGACAAATCACGATGCCTCAAACAGCCCATCACAACGCAGCGGAGAAACCAGCCACCCGTAGACGGCAGAAGCACTACTGCGGAGAGCGAAACTAGAATCCCGGTCACCTCCACGCGGTCCTGCCTGCTATGGATCCAGCTCTTCAAGCCCTCCCGCTGCTGTACCTCATCCACTACCAGCAAATAAGACGTCGCCGCGGTCAACACCGCAGGTATGTAAAAACAAAACTCTGCATACAACCACAACACACAACTCCTGTGCTGAAATACGGTTCCTGTCCACATCAGACACTCTGGTGGGGACAGGAACATATCCCCCAGTGTACTCACACATGTCCTGCCTGCTAGAAATCCACACTTCCGCATCCGGGTCACCCATCAACTGCGAAATCACTGCAATGTCACGGGCAAGTCACTGCAGCGGTGAAGACGTGGGAAAACCTGCGCACAATGTAGTAGGCAGGGCCGGCGCCAGGCATGGGCATTCTGGGCAGCTTCCCAGGGCTCCACCTTCACCCTACCCACAGTACGCTTCCCACACCCATTTGGGCACATGCTGTGTGCCCCTCCTGTGCCCCCCTGCACAATTTATCACCCAGGTGTGGCTAGACCTCGCACCTCACACATCAAAGGGCAAGGTAGATTGATTGGGAAGGTGGGGGTGAAGAGGAACACCCTGCACAGAAGGTCAGGGGCTGGACAACCCTCCTCCTCACACCTACCTTCCACTCATGTGAATCAAACAGTATAATTAAGAAATGAAGACTCATACTGCATATGAACAACCACTGAACTGTTCACACTGCTTGTCAAGTCCCTCAAAAAGATCCCACACTGACACTCTGCCACATACACATACTATAGGTCAGCAGCAATGTAGGACAATAAATGGCTAGCCCAAAGTGAAGTGCACAGTGCTGGAAAACCATGGAGCAAGCCACATAGCATGTGTACATCACATGCAAGAGGAGGAACATATCACACTACCCTTAGGCCCTCAAATCAGACATGGGAGGCACAGTGAGTGAAATTAAACCACAGTGACACAGTGACCTCTGTGCAACAACTCAGGGATACATCAATGCAAGCTATGCATGGGCACAGGAATGATAGGAAGTGTCAGAAGTCATACAGTGACCAGCCACACATCTGTGTCAACTTACTTGACATGTGTATGCCACCAGCACAACACACATGGCTCATTGTCACACTCCCTGACTGTCAAACCCAAGTAGGACCTTCACACATACCCCTCATCTACCCATCTCACAACTGCAACACTCAACACCTGTGAGAAACACACATATAGGTGCAAATAAGGTCCTGTGAGTTTACTGACAACCAATCACACACCCTGGGGTGCATCTACAAATGTCAGACTCACACTCAGGGATGTCTGAACCAATGCTGACTTAAAAACAATAGCCAAACACAAATCTCACAAACAACATCCACAGAAGTCCAACAAGCACAGCCATGTGCAGCCAAATAGTGGAAAGGCAATGTGGCCCTAGACAGAACAGGAATACACAACATTGTCACTCTGGACAAATGCACAGACACCATACCCCAACACAAACAAGAATTGCATCATCAAAAGCCAACCATGAACACTAACTGGGATCAAGGGGACAAATCAGCTAACACAGTCATAGACACCACACCAGTCATCAAGTGAACATGGTGTCACAGTGTACCACAAGCATGCACATGCACAATCCTGACAAGTGACAGGTCAAAAATAGGAGGACAAACCACTATTGTGCACTCAAAACAAGCTCATGAACAAGAATCCACCTTGCTGCATGTGACATACACACAAGAAATGCACACTACACATGCAACACACATCAGAATGTATCACAATGCACAAACTACTCACACACAATGTCATGCAAATAGAACATCACACACACATTGCACCTGTCAGTAGAAAGAGCCAACACAGGCCAAACACTGCATCCATCAACAACAAAAACACAACATATGCCAAAAACAATTCATCACATAGTCAACTCAGCTGGACATCAGGGGGATGCACACCAGGCAAGTACAAGGCAACATACACTGACAGCACTGCATGCACAGTAAGCAGTGTGTGAACACCAAAAAACCAGTAGCACATATATCTGAGTGCCCCACCATGAACTTCCACACCACAAATCATCACAGCACACAGATCACATCACACTCAGGAAGGGTAGCAGTACCTCAGCAAACAGACATACAGCTTAGCCATCACCCACAGCTGCACAACTCAGGAAAACCCAGATGCAAACAACATGACTAGAGGACTGTGCTGCTCAAACATATGCACTGCACATGAGCAACCATGACTGCAACCAAGTAGAAGAAAATAACACATAACTAATTGTGAAACTGTCCTGAGTGGCACATTCGTCCTGTACACAGATCATCCTCCCACAGTAGAGTGTCACACTATGAAGTGTTGGGCAGGGGCACACACTGGCAAGGCATGGGGTGGAAGACTTGAGACTGAAGTGGCGTGTACATCAGTATTGGACAGGTGAGGAGTGTACAGTGCAAAAACACATAGAGGAGTAACTCACAATGTGTAGGCATCAGAAGCTCCTATAGGGGATGGTATGACTCGTCATACCACATACCATACTGGAGCCAAAAATGTGTCAAGTGACAGCAATGCATGAGAAAACTCACAAATAATGTCAGTGTGGCTGAGCAGGTCAGCACAGTGAGCACAAACTTAAATAAGACACATGGCTGATCAACTAAACACAACACAGACTTTGCAGTGACACACTCTGCATACTCACAACTGACAGCAACAACAAGTAGGTGTCCCTCAGGAGTGCAAGGACACACCGACACACTGCACAGTGCTCAACCTACAACTCCTACATGTGCCCACAATCTGAAGCACATGTCTGACAATGTAAACAAACAGGCACTCATTACCTGGATCATACATGTGTGTAGTTGGCATGTGCAGGGGCACATACACATCAACACTACTGACAATGACAGGCCAATCACACTGTATGACTACTCAAGTACACACATTCTAATGTACCCATGTGACTATGAAGACAGGCCCATACAAGATGACTACACATCAACACTGCTGTGCACACATCAAGAAAGAGCCCACAGAAATGCCGGACCCTTGCCACCCCACAAGTAATCCTGTGGATAGCATTCACCTCTGTTCTGGTATTGCATCCTAACATGACATGTGTACAATTTAGCAAACCTGCGCACAGAATGATTAGGAGAAGAGTAGATCATCACAAACAACCATCATTGCACCCTCAAGCCTCAGACTCAAGAAGAACAAAAGTGCTTGTTACCTCTGGAAAGCTCAGAAAAAGTAAAACAAGCAATTGGCAATGTTAAAGTGGCATACAGAGCATGTGTCACATGAACCGATACCCATACCTAAAACCCTTTATTTAGCAAGGACATTGACAAAGCAGACAACAGGAGTAACAGTCTTTATTACATAATACCCAGATAGGCATCAAAAGTACAAAACAGCAAGGCCATTGGCCAGTACAAATTCAAAGTATGCACATGTGTGCATGAGAAACTGCACAGGGAATGGGCATCCAAAGTGTCAAACAGCAAGGCCATTGGCCAGTACAAATTCAAAGTATGCACATGTGTGCATGAGAAACTGCACAGGGAATGGACATCCAAAGTGATAACCAGCAAGGCCATTGGCCAGTCCAAATTCAAAGTATGCACATGTGTGCATGAGAAACTGCACAGGGAATGGGCATCCAAAGTGACAAACAGCAAGGCCATTGGCCAGTCCATAGTTCGGGTCCGCACATGTGTGCATGAGAAACTGCACAGGGAATGGGCATCCAAAGTGACAAACAGCAAGGCCATTGGCCAGTCCATAGTTCCAGTGCGCACATGTGTGCATGAGAAACTGCACTGGGAATGGGCATCAAAAGTAACAAACAGCAAGGCCATTGGCCAGTACAAATTCAAAGTATGCACATGTGTGCATGAGAAACTGCACAGGGAATGGGCATCCAAAGTGACAAACAGCAAGGCCATTGGCCAGTCCATAGTTCCAGTGCGCACATGTGTGCATGAGAAACTGCACAGGAAATGGGCATCCAAAGTGACAAACAGCAAGGCCATTGGCCAGTCCATAGTTCCGGTGCGCACATGTGTGCATGAGAAACTGCACAGGGAATGGGCATCAAAAGTAACAAACAGCAAGGCCATTGGCCAGTACAAATTCAAAGTATGCACATGTGTGCATGAGAAACTGCACAGGGAATGGGTAACACCATCCACTGCCATGGGAATCACCCCAGCTCAGGGGATACAAATGGGCAGTCCAGGCACCACTGTGGGAGAAATGGTGTGGGGATGGGGACTTTGCCTCAACTTTGGCTTTCAGTTGAACTGGGAGGTGGCTGATTGTCGGGGCCAGTTGGAGGAGTGGACCTGGGAGAGAGAGGACCGGCTGAGGTAGAGACATCAGTGGCTGTGGGAGCCTGAGGGCTGCTTGGACCGGGTGGTGTGGTGGCACAGGGAGGTGGAGACATGCTGCCGGGAGTCACAGTGTGTGAGGGTGAATGTTGAGGACTGGGTCTCAACTTCTTGGGGATTCGGTAGCCCACAAGTGTCTTGGCCGGAGTGGGAAGTGAGGTGGGCACAACAGCCTCACTCTCCACCAAAGGTGTATCAGGTGCAGGTGGCTCTCCCTGTGGGGATTTGCTGGATCTGGTGGTATGCTTGGGGTGGCCTTGCCTTTTCCCCTGCATCCCCTGTTGTCCAGGTAAACCCCCACTTTGCTCTCCTGTCCCAGCTTCACAGGGGTGTGGGTGGGAGTCGACGTTGTGGGTGAATCTGCCTTAGAGAAGTGTTTGTGCTTAGTCGTTGCAGGCACCAGGTTCACAGCAGACAGGGCAACTGTTTGTTTGTCTTTGGGAGCAGGTGTGGGGATCGGAGTGCCCTTGGATGGGGGTGATTTTGATGAATGTGATGTTGATGCCTGCTTGTTGGCCTGATGCCCATGAGTGTCAAGGGCTTTCGCGCTCCTGTGTGCCTGTTTTGTGTTGGGGGGATGGTGTCTGTGGTCTGGTCTGCTTGGAGTGCTGCTGTTGTGTTTTGCGTGTGGAGGACTTGGTGCCTGAGGGCTGTGGCATGGGGGCACTTTCGTCAGGTGGTGCCACTGGCAGGGTGGTTGCTGAAGGAACAGGAGCTGGACTGGGAGCCTGTGACTGCTGAATGGCTGCTGTCACTGTGGAGGACAAAGACTGGACAGTTTGGTGTAGGCCATACACGTCAGAATGAATCCCCTCCATGAAGGCAACTACCTGTGCCAACTTCTTGTCATGATCCTGGAAGGCATTCAGGAGAGCAGTTTGACCCACACACAGCTGGCGCAAAAGGTCCACCGCCTCCACAGTGAGGGCAGCAGGGGAGACAGGGGCAGGGGCAGCGGTGCCTGGGGGGAAGGAGACTCTACCCTTCCTAGGGCTGCGGGCACGGACAGCACTTGTGGTTGCAACTGGGAGGTTGGGCACTGGACGATGTGTGGTGGAAGAAGAGGCAGATTTTGAACTTCCTGTGCCCGCCAACATTGAGGAGTCACCGCTGGAGTCTGATGATATTGAGGTTGGTGTTTCCGGGCGTGATTCATCCAGGGCACTCCTGTCCCCCTCCGAGGCGCTGGTCACATCAGTGTCAGTGAGCTCATGTGTAGCAGTCGTGCCAGAAGCTTCCCCACTGGTGTCGGTGCCCTGTCCTTATGTGCCCTCGGTAGATGCTGTAAGAGACAGAGACATAGGTTCAGTATATTGCCATACTCACAAACATCATATGCAAGCAAAGCACAAAACTTGAAAATGATACTCCCATGTTGCCCTCCTCCATGTGCAACCTTTATACATTCATCAGAAGATGCATGGAAACATGCATAGTTGATATTAATGCCCCATGTGACGTTGACACAGCCAAATAGCTGGCCCGTGGCTCCTTGTAACCTAACATACTATTCTCTGTAAGCATACCTACGTGCCTGTAGGTGAGATAGATATACATCTAAACATGTTGTCTCTGTCACATATGGAGTCACTTTAAGGGAACACCACAGATACAGTACAGACTCCCAAATGTCCTTTTGCAATGGCCACAAGCTCCTGCTATCCACCATGTTGTGCTTTGAAGCACAACTACAGTTGCGCATTGGTGTCAGCTGTGTAGTTGTCACAAATTTTAAGTTGTGCAAAGCACACATCTATAAATGCACACTAACATGATGCTCACTGCCGTTCACTGCCAGGTGATGTCTATGACACTCATACTGCAGCATAGGTCACAAGGCCACATCTCATCTGTCAATGTCAAGGGTCATTGTATTAAACACATGAGAAACCACATGTTGTAAAAATGCATAACAGCTGCACTCAACACTGAGGCCACTTAGAAGCCATTGCATCACACTAGAGACATCACAGAGCTTCCCACTGGCTCACGGTTGGGATTCATGCAGTCACTCACACCCAAAGTCACACTTCGCAGAATACTCACCCCCAACTTGCTGCTGATGGGCCCTCAAGTGTCCATCCAGCTCTAGCTGTGTCACTGCCAAGATGCGGGCCATTAGTGGTGTCATGCTCCTGCGCGCCAACCTGCCACTCCGAGGGAGCACCCCCAGCGTCATCTTTGCCACGTTTTTGCTCAGACGGCAGATGTCATCCCACCTCTAGTGACAGTGTGTGTGCCGTCGGTTGGAGACACCCAGAGCCCACACCTTGCGTGCAATGGCCCTCCATATGGCCTTGCGCTGGTGGACCTTAAGCTGCAGGCATGGGAGACAAGAAGAGGAAGTTTCAGTGACACTGTGTTATGTACCACTGTGTGTCAGTACAGGAGCATGAAAAAAACATAGCACACCAATACATAAATGTTGAGCAGAGGTCATACAGCATGACACGTAGTACACTTGCATCAAATAATCTCATAGAAATGTATACATGTATGATGATGGACACAGTACCTGGCCATCTCATACACAAGCAGAGTGCCAGCACAGAAACCAATGTGAAGAAGACCCTCATCTGTGATGCAGTATGTGAGTGAGCAAGACATACAATACATTTGAAATGATGTGTCGGGGCAGACTCACTGTGTCCAACACTACACACCCCTCAATGTCCTTGGCCAGTGAATGGCTACCTGTGTCATGGAGGTCACATTTGGGCCATGATCTTACATTCTCACACTCTTCTCACAAGGTGTAGTTCTGTCTTGTGCAATCCTCAGGCCTAAGATAGGTCATTGAGAAATAGGGTGGCAGACAACACATATGTTTCACTCAGTCCATTTAGTGATGGGTCCTATTAAAATTGTGCAGTTTCTGTGCAGGCCAGGGGGACTCACACTGAGGTTAAACGTGGGCCATCAGAAAATTCACATGCAGGTACAAGATGAGAGGGCAAACAGTGCCTACACATGCGAGACAGAACACATAATGAAAACAATGGAAGGATGATATCTCCAAATTACATTTATCTGATGTCTCATAGGTGAATTACCACCAAGAGTGTTACACTCAGGCATTTTACTCTTGTGCATAATGCACACATATCCATGGGGGCAATATGAAAACTGTACACACATTCTTCAGTACCCTCTGGACGAAATACATTTGTAATGTCACAAATGAGCATGTGAAAACCTCATGGACTATGACATCACATAGCACAGGCAATGTTTGTTCAGACTTCGACTGTCCAAACCAGCAGTGTTACTGTATGGCTGCAAAAACACTGCATGTCCCTCCCATCCTACAATGCAGACATGGATCTGTGGAAATAAGGCTACACACCCCATTGACATGAAGTCAGCATACTAGGCAGTGTATCACACATTTATATTACCCAGTCTCAGACCAACATTTGTATTTGTCTTGCTGAAGAAGGGCTGTAGAAATGTCCATGTTGCCATCCTCCCCAAATACTCAAGTGCAATTCTTTCTGGGCCATTTAGGGAGCATGGTATATGAAAAATAAGGATGCATGCACATTAACTTGCACTCACAGGCACATACTACTGCAGAGCAACATCATGTGAGCACTCTGAGCACTCTCAAACTTTCACTCTGAAACACTTACCAGTACATCTGGCGCACCATATAGCCTCCCATACTGTGAAAGGACCTCGTCCACCAGGACCTCCAGCTCCTCTGTGGTGAAGGGACAGGCCCTGATGTTCTCAGTTCTCGCCATCACTGGGTCCAGGAGACAGGAACAGCAGCAGTTGGTGGTGAAGAATGGCAGGCAGCAGTGTCTGGATGCAATTGAAATGTGGGGCTCTCTCACAGACATATATAGCCCCCTGGGGTTGTTTCAGTGGTACTCAGCTGCTGCAATTGGTGTTCCTGGTCAGCATTTTTCAAATGTAACCAATAACCGGGACCGCGGTGGCGGTGCACGCCTACCGCGAGTTTCAAATGTGTAATTCACTACCGTGATCGCGGTTCCCATTGGCTGCAATGGCATGGGCATTGGCGGTGTCACACCGCGGGGGCCAGGCGGTCGCTACCGCAATCGTGCATCTTTCAATTGTACTCAATGACCGGGCCTGCGGTAGCGGAGCACGCCTACCGCGGGTTTCAAATGTGTAATTCACTACCGCGATCGGGGTTCCCATTGGCTGAAATGGCATGGGCATTGGCGGTGTCACATCACGGGGGCCAGGCGGTCGCTACCGCAATCGTGCATCTTTCAATTGTACCCAATGACCTGGCCCGCGGTAGCGGAGCACGCCTACCGCGGGTTTCAAATGTGTAATTCACTACCGCGATTGCGGTTCCCATTGGCTGCAATGGCATGGGCATTGGCGGTGGTACACCGCGGGGGCCAGGCAGTCGCTACCGCAATCGTGCATCTTTCAATTGTACCCAATGACCGGGCACGCGGTAGCGGAGCATGCCTACCGCGTGTTTCAAATGTGTAATTCACTACCGCGATCGCGGTTCCCATTGGCTGCAATGTGCATTGGTGGTGGCACACCGCGGGGGCCAGGCGGTCGCTACCGCAATTTGGCATCTTTCAAATGTACCCAATAACCGGGACCGCGGTAGCGGAGCACGCCTACCGCGGGTTTCAAATGTGTAATTCACTACCGCGATCGCGGTTCCCATTGGCTGCAATGGCATGGGCATTGGCGGTGGCCAGGCGGTCGCTACTGCGATTTGGCATTTTTCAATTGTGGCCAATGACCGTGATTGCGGTGGCGGAGCACCCATACCGCACCTATGGACACATCATGCTCTAGCAATGGCAATGGCCAAATCTCATCATGGAACACTAGACACTTACGATGTATTATGCCACCTGATTGCTAAATTCAATGCTAGTGTGACATTGAACTCACTGATGACTACATATGCCATGTCAGTGCACATGATTACATGCATTGGCATCTACTTCCTCACATGTCACATGTGATATTTGTGTGCATGTACACAGATTTGGTGTGTAATGGACTCTCATATTTGTGAACATGTCAATGTGTGAGATGGCTAATCAACCCACAGTAATGATGGACTGACTACATAATGTGCCTATTTCACTGTGTAGATTGCTGAATTCATTTTGATAGTTGATCAGCTTACACACACTGTGCTCATGGTGTAGAAAAGTTGTGCTCTGTGCAACTTAAGCAAGAAGGTGTGGCAGGTACAGCAGCTACGTAAAAGTCAGCAGTGTTGCTGTTTCAAACATGTGCTGTGTCAACTACTCCCAGGGCTGGTGACACAAGATGTAGGAATGTACCATTTTCCATTCACATAGTCAGATTCTGTTTTGGAGGTGGTCAGTATTACATACTGACCACATGTACAACTACATGAGATCAAGGTGTCTCTGCATGTGACTTGTGCATTAAGCTGTTGTTTCAGTCCAGTCATTGTTGGCGCTGTGTCAGTCAAGATGTAAGATGTTTGACACATCTCATAGGGCAATGAAATTAACATGTGTCCCCTTCCATTTTATGTAGGAGACGACCAAATGTGCATCGTCCGTTCCCAGTGCTGGCAAACATGGAGGATGAGGACATCATAAGAAAATTCCGTCTGGATCGCCTTACCCTTCAAGACCTATGTGCTCAGTTTGAGCCCCATCTGAGGCCTCACAGAACCTATCCGACTGCTTTGACACCAACAGTTAAGGTGATGGCGGCCCTGCATTACTTTGCAACTGGTTCGTTCCAGTACACGCTGGCCATCGCTGGTGGAATGTCTCAACCGATGTTCAGCATGGTGCTACGTGATGTCCTGTCCGCAATGATGACATACAAGGACCGCTACATCCATTTTCCTAGGAGACATGAATTGGCAGCTGTGAAGGGTGATTTTTATGACCTTGGCCACATCCCTAATGTTGTGGGCGCCATTGACTGCACACATGTTGGCCTGGTTCCACCACAGGCAGGTGAGCACATATACAGGAACAGGAAGCATTTCCATTCCATTAATGTGCAAGTGGTATGCCAAGCGGATATGATAATCTCCCATGTCTGTGCCAGATTTCCCGGATCAGCATATGACTCCTACATACTGCGTAACAGCATCATACCACAACTGATGGCAAATCTGCATCCGGAGGGTGCGTGGCTTGTTGGTGAGTACGCAGAGTCAAGTAGTGTGCTGTATGTGTGACATGCTGTTCTCAGCTCCTGTTTATGTAAATAAATTGCTCCCTGTATGTCACACCTAGGTGACTCTGTATATCCCAACCGGCCTTGGTTGCTGAGCCCACTGAGGAATCCAAGGACCCCGGGGGAAGTTCACTACAATGATGCACATGGGAGGACCCGTTGTGTGGTGGAGCGTACTTTTGGGCTTCTGAAGTCTAGATTCCGTTGTCTGGACAAGAGCGGAGGTGCACTACTCTACTCTCCCCAAAAGGTGTGTCAGATCATAGTTGCATGCTGCATGCTCCACAACCTGGCCTTGCGCAAAGAGATCCCCCTGCTCCTGGACGATGATGAGCAGCAGATGCCCCCCCCTGCAAACCCACACATGCCCAGTGACGACGATAGTGGAGAAGAGGAAGGTGTTGACCTGCGTCAACAGCTCATTGACAACTACTTCCCTTGAGTGTAAGTGACATTGTACAAAAGGGACATTGTCTGTTGTCTTTGATGGTAGTGGTAAGGCATAGATGATTTTTTTGACTGCTGCCTGTTGTTGGCTCTGTGCAAATGGCTGATGTGTGTGGCACAGGGTATATTTGTCCAGGTACCTCATGTCTATGTTGAAGTAGTTGCTCGTTGTTATGTGTGCTGGTTTGTGTACGTTGATTACTAGGGGTGTGTTCTAGCTGTGATGGCATTACCTGACAAGTAAATCTCATTCTCTTGCGTCTTTCTATGTCCCTTCACCCTCTCAATGCCTCGACACAATCAGAGCTTGTGGTACATTGGAATTTGAGTTGACATTGTACATACTGTGATAAACATGGAGCTGACACAAAGACATAGGTGTGTAAAGAGTGTTTATTTACAATAATCATTTGTGACAGAGAAGTGATTATTTACAAAATTGTGGAAAGTGAATTTCTGAGTTGTCAGTGATGGTAAATGAGAACAATAGAGTAGTCACCACATTGATGTAGTCACACAGTCCAACAGACTCCTGCCATCAACATGGCAATGTGGGTAAGGATAGTCAACAAAGTCAATGTCAAGGGGAACAGAGGTGCCATCATGGCTGGCCCCGGCAACTAGGGTTTGGATGGTGCATTGCCACGTGATCCTCCCCTGGTGTTTCTCGGACGGCCCCTTGTGCGTTTGGCAGGGGGGGCCTCTGCTGCGGGCTCAGCGGTGTCTGAGGAGTCATTTTGTTGCAGCTCACCCCTCTCTGTGGCCGCAGCTGAGGTGGTGGGAGTAAAAGCATGCAGGCCACTGGAGGGGGGTAGAGCTGTCATTTGGGCCGCATGTCTGTCCCTCAGAACACCCACAAGCTAGCCCATGAGGTCCACAATTTGGCCCATACGCGTGACCATGGACCTCAGCAGCAGGCAGAGCTCACGCACTTCTTCCACAACCTGGCCCATCTGTCCCTGGGTCTGCTCATATGCCCCAAGGACTCTGGCGATGGTGGCCAGGTCTTCGGTCCCAGTGTCCTCCTGTATTTGTCTCCCAGTTGCCCTCCCACCTGCCCTGCTGACCCGGACCTGTGGCGTTGGCACTCGACGCACCCGCAAACTCTCCCTGCCCTCCTCTGATTGTGTGGTGGTGTTGGTAACCACTGAGGCAGAGAGAGTGTTGCAGGCAGCAGTGGTGGTGGTTGAGGCCGCACAGGTCATTGCAGCAGGGGTCAGCGCTGTTGTTGTTGCTGTGGTGGTGGTGGTGGTGGCGGTGGTGGTGGTGGGGACAATGAGGGCCTGAGACGTGGTGCGCCCTGGCAAGCTGGATGGGCCAGGTTGTTGCTCCTCATCCGAGAAACGTAGGGAGTCTGCATCCAAGAGTTCATGTTCCGGAGGGGGGGTGGGAGGGGAGACTGGCTCTGCAGATTGGTGTTGTGTTCTGCAGCAGTTGCTTGTGGATCTCCTGTTGAACAGAGGTGAAATGGTCATTGAAGTACACTCCACAAGCTTGGTGTTAGACGTTTGGATGTTACATGTGATACACCACACACTTTACATTGCACTCACTTGGTATGGCTGCAAGATACTGGGCATCAGGACATGATGTTGAGGTACATACATTACTTGTCCATGGTGTGACATGTAAAAGGGAAGCATGTGCCACGTACAGATTGTGTGATTACAAGGACATGTCGTCATCTAACAACTTGCGGCACATCAACTTTATGTGATGCGTCTTTTTGGTTTGCTCTGCATGGAATCACTTTCAGCTCAGCAAGAACTAGCCATTGTAATGTTATACATACCTTTTTCATATCATGTACATTACTTTGTTTGTCTGATTGACCATGCATGGTTTGTGTTCATATGGGCCTTCATGCTCTGACACCATGGCAGTTACACATTGCATTCAGTGCTGTGCATGATTGGGCCCTGAATTTCTTCCACATGTGACTTTGTGAGTCAAAGTTTAATTTCTGTAACAGTTACGTACGCTTAGCTGTCTGCACGCTGGATGTGGCTTTTGGATATATGCCAAGTTGGATGACATGTGAGTGCTGGTGTGGTCATATGGCTCCATGCATTTTGAGAAGGATGGCAGGGTGCATGCACTATCTACCTACCTGTTCGGTGACACAGTGGAGGGAAATAGGTGCCACATGGTTATGAGTGGGAGGAGTGTACCATCCTGCTCAGCTTTGTGACAAGGGGGCCTGGTGGGGGTTATGGTGCTGGCTTCCCACCCACAAACACCCCTCCCTGTTAAGATGGCTACCTACCTGTAAATTTGAAGAGAGCAATGCAATGGCTGCCAGATGGTTCTGGGTGTGGGGAGTGTTCCATCCTGCTGAGCTGTGGGACAAGGGGGCCTGGTAGGAGTTGGAGTAGTGGCTTCCCACCCACAAATACCCCTCCCTATTGAGATGGCTACCTACCTGTAAGTTTGAAGAGAGCAATGCTAAGGCTGCCACATGGTTCTGGGTGTGGGGAGTGTTCCATCCTGCTGAGTTGTGGGACAAGGGGGTCTGGTGGGAGTTAGAGTGCTGGCTTCCCACCCACAAACACCCTTCCCTGTTAAGATGGCTACCCACCTGTAAGTTTGAAGAGAGCAATGCAATGGCTGCCACATGGTGCTGGGTGTGGCGAGTGTTCCATCCTGCTGAGCTGTGGGACAAGGGGGCCTGGTGGGAGTTGGAGTGCTGGCTTCCCACCCACAAACACCCCTCCCTATTGAGATGGCTACCTACCTGTAAGTTTTAAGAGAGCAATGCAATGGCTGCCAAATGGTTCTGGGTGTGGGGAGTGCTCCATCCTGCTGAGTTGTGGGACAAGGGGGCCTGGTGGGAGTTTGAGTGCTGGCTTCCCACCCACAAACACCCATACCTGTTAAGATGGCTACCTACCTGTAAGTTTGAAGAGAACAATGCAATGGCTGCCACATGGTTCTGGGTGTGGGGAGTGTTCCATCCTGCTGAGCTGTGGGACAAGGGGGCCTGGTGGGAGTTGGAGTGCTGGCTTCCCACCCACAAACACCCCTCACTATTGAGATGGCTACCTACCTGTGAAGTGGAGCAGAGGAAGGGAATAGGTTACACATGGCTTTTGGGTGTGGGGAGTGTTCCATCCTGCTCAGGGGTGAGACAAGAGAGCATGAGAAGGCTAACTACCTGCAAGTTTGATGGGAACAATGAAATGGCTACCACATGCTTCTGGGTGTGGGGAGGTCTGCATCTTGCTGAGCTGTGGAACAAGGGGGCCTGGTGGGAGTTGTAGTGCTGGCTGCCTTTCCTCAAGCCCCCATGGAAATATTGCTAGCTTCCTTTGGGGTGATTCAGAGGAAGGAAATGTTAGATCTGTGAGACATGTGTTGGGAAGAGTGTGTTGTACATAAGTGCATTTAGGTCTAGGAAGTGTAGCTTTGTAGTTGTGCAAGACAGTACATAGCAGTGTAATGGTAGACATTTGTTGGTACTTACCAGCCTCCACCCCCCCGGGTATTCCTGTGAGACTCTCTGGATGCAGTATGGCAAGCACCTTCTCTTCCCATTCGGTGAATGTTAGTGGTGGAATGGGAGGGCCACCGGCAGTCCTCTGAGCCAGCTCATTGTTCTTCTTGGCACGCTCTTTCACCCTGGTCGTGAGGTCATGCCACCTCCTCCTGATGTTCCTCAGGGTGCGCCGGGTGGTCCCTACTGCATTGACTTTGTTGACTATCCTTGCCCACATTTGATTTTTTGTGGTTACTGGTGTCTGTTGGGCCATGCTTCCAAACAAATGTGGTTCTACTCTGATTACCTCATCTACCATCACTGACAACTCATTGTCAGTGAATTTGGGCATCTTCTTCTGTGACATGGTGTGTGATGTGCAAATGGGGGGAAAAGTGCAGGTGTGAAGGTGGTGGTGGTGGTGATGTGTGTGGTGTGTGTGTGGTTGTGATGGTGTGATGTGTGCTGATTTGCCTCTCCTTTGTGCTGTGGGGTTGGGCCCTTCAGTTGTGGAGTTGTGCAAAGGATTCTGGGCAGGGAAGGGGCTGGTTTTATACTCAGCTATGTGGGTGGGTCAAAATGGAGTATTCATGTCAGGTGTGTTGTGTGGGTTGACCTGGGATTTGTATTTTTTAGTTGCCATGGGGATGTGTCATTGGGGTGTGTTAGGTATTTTTTGAGGCTGAGCCAGATTTATAGCCACACTTGGTAGCCTTGTTGTGTGGTTGCTTTCGACTGCCATTACTCTTCCGGAGCGACCGCGGCATTCGGAATACAACAGCCCTTCCGCCGGCTCTCCCATTTATCGATTGTTGCGATCGCAGCAGTCGGAAACAACTGATCGTTCTGCTGTCACCGCAATCGAATCCTAATTTCACGTGCGGTCAATCCGCTGGTCGAACAGCGGTTTTGGGTCTTTCCGCAGAAAATCAGACCGCCGTGGACGGATTTTCACCTGCTCCGGACGGTCCCGGCAGAGTTTCGTGGAATCCGTCCGCCGCGGTCGGATTTTTCTGGCAGTTCATCCTAATCTGACTGCCGGTTTTCCCGCGGTACATGCAGATGGTTAACTTCCGCTACCACGGCGGTCGGAATGGTTTACCAACCACCATCCTAATCGACCCTATAGTGTAGTCCCATCATGGTAGAACTTTAATGTATGAGGACAGTTTGTTTCTCTTGGACACCACTTTTGTCAGACTTCAGTGCCCTATACAGTCAGTCAGTCAAAATTACTTTATTCGGCCAAAGCATGACCATAAAAGACACATAAAAACGTAAATATCATAAAAAGATAATAGGAAAAAGTAAATAAAAATACATGAGGGCCAATATATACAATAGCAGCGACCCCCACCTGCCGGTGGGTCATAACAATGCTTAAAAAAGAAACATGTACTCGACAGCCGATATGCAATGCAAAACAAGATAACACATCCTAGTACCCCTCCATAGATCTCCTTGACTTACAGCAGCTTTTAAAAAGGCCCGGACCCCTTGACAGTCATCATAAGTGCTGAGCAAAAGAAGATGATACAATGCATCCTTACATTTCCTAAAACCTAAACACTTTAAAGGCAGTTTTAAAAAGAGCCTAAAATATAATCTAAAATAGGTGCAAAAAACCATAAAGCGGATCAAGGATTGCTCTGAATGATTATCACATGTGCAGGCTATACCTGGGGACACCACCTGCGTGCCCAGCCCTGAAGTACTCAGAAGTCGAACCACATACCTGCTCTAAAACAGAAAAGAATAGATCTTTCCCATCGTGACACAGGTAGAGTGAGGTAAAGGACATTTTCATATTTAGCGCAATCCAGATATACGTTACCAGTCTTTTTACTCATTTCTTTTGTTAATCGCTTGCGGTGACAGAAATCTAGAAACAACAATTTGGCCTTTACCTTCATCGATTTCTCTATTGTGTCCGGTAATTCAAACAGGGTTGATAGAATCAGCTCATTACACAATTTACGTATGTAAGCTAACCACTGGATATCAGACCCCTTTGTCTAAGTTCAGGCAGTCCATAATATTATCTCTATTGACCGTGGCCTCGTAGTTAGACCAGATACAAATTCATAATAAAAGAGGAGCCAACTTAGGGGGTCATTAGGATGGCGGACGGACAGGAGTCCGTCCGCCATCCTGGTGGTGACAGGGATCGTCCTCCATGCATGCGGTGGTCCCGCACACCAAATTAGGATGTGACCGCCACCATGGCGGTCGCATCTTGCCATTTAACATTGCGGCGGGTGCTGCTGACTGCAGCACCCGCCGCGATGCCAAAAAGGCAGGATGTGCATTTCACTGCACTACGTGGCAGGCACCACACAGTGCCTGCCACTTAGTGCTGTGAAATGTTGGGGGGTACCATAGGTACCCCCCAGTGCACCCACACCTCCCCCCAACACAAGGGGGGCCCCGCAACTGGCCCCCGTAACAAATCCCTACCAGCCTTTCCATGGCGGTATCACCGCCATGGAAAGGCCGGCTGTAGCCTGCATCTGAATTTGGTGGACGGTGCCTGCTAGGCACCGCCACCATTTTGGGCTGTCTGGACCGTCCACCAGGCAATATGTGAGATTGCTTGTGGCGGTCCCGTGGCAGACGGTCTTTGCGTCCGCCACGGTCCCAGCGCGATTCCCTCCGCCATCGTGATGAGGCGGGGGGAAAATCACGGTCCGATTGCTTAAGCACCGCCACCGCATGGCTGCCGGTGACGGGCCTTCCGCAATCGTAATCGGGCCCTTAGTCAGGTAACTATTGTACAAAAGATTAAGCTCTGTGTGCAAGATAAAGTTCAAGGGTGGCAAATGCATTATCTACCTACAAATGCGGTTTTCTTCAGACTGTAGGGCTTCATTATTGCTAAAGCTCCAAATTCCAGTCTCATAAAGAGCAGTGGAGATGCACTGAGCATTATAAATACTTAAACTTGGGGGAACAGAGCCCCTTCCATTACCCTGCGGTACATTTAAAACTGCTTCAGCTGTTCTACTGAGCTTTAGGCCGGAATTTCTGTATGCCACAACCCTGCACTACTAAAGGTAACCCCATAATAGTTAAAATCATTTACATCACTCAGGGAAGTTCCCTTCACTATTATCCTAGCTAGGGGTTTCTTCCCTGGTCCACAGGCCATAATATGAGACTTACTGTAGTTGGTAACTAAATTCAGATCGCTCATAAATGAGATGACGGCTTCTACAGGTGGAGAGGTGTGGTGCAGCGGCCAGGGCAGCTGACTTCAGAGCACAGGGTTCACGGTTCGATCCCCGGCTCCGGCGGCAGCTCAGCTCAGCACCATGTGACTCTGGGCAATAGCTCACTTAATTTCCACTCCGGCCCTCAGTGCCTTGAGACCCGTAAGGGTGAGTAGCTGCGCTATATAAAAACGGACTTACATTTTACAAGTAGACGAAGGGCCCTATACATTTTTAACTGAATGATGTGATTATAATATGTTACCAATAACCATCTATAGAACCCATACCTTTCTGTTTGGTAGGAAGAAAGTGAGAACGCAGGAGTGTGTTGGTCTCCCTGGAAGTGATTATAGAGCAGGCTCTAAATCGATTTAATAAAATATATATGGGACTGTCTATTGCACCCCTAAAGGTGGCTTGTTGGGTATGGAATGCTCCACTTGCATTTCCTGGCTCTCCCATCATCTGACTAGTCGGTCATGCAAAAATAAATGAGTTATAAGGGAAAAGCTTGAAACTGACCCTGTGGTTCAAGAAATCCTTCTAGAGTTATGTGACTCCTTGCTTGAGGAGTTAGTGGCACTTCGACCCTTAAATTTCAAATTAGATACAAACAGTCCTCGGCTGAATGGGAGAATGTCTTAAAGCATTGGTTCTTAACTTTTTGACTTCTGTGGACCCCTATTTAATCATCATTATAGGAAACCGGGAACCCCCACTGATTCATTATTGGAATCCAGGGACCTCCACTGAATCATTACTGGAAGCTGGGGACCCAGCCTACTAATTTTTTATGATTTGAACTGCAAAGCAGTACACAAAAATACAGAAACAAGCATTCATCCAAAAAAAAAAAGAAATTCTGAAATATTTTATCTAATTCACAAGCAAATTAAAAAAAACTAAATGGTAATTTTAATCGAAAGGTTGGAGGTTTTCTAAATTTAATTGAGGCCACTCATAGTCCAATTTTATATTCTATTTGATCCATTTGCACTGCTCCCCCGAATTAGGCTGAGGATACTAACTTAAATTTTAGGCTCCAATTTCAAATTCTCTAACACTTACAGAATATTTTCAAATTTTCAATAGTACATTTAGTTTCTTTATTTATCTACAGTTTATTAATATGTTAATTCTATTTAATTTTTTAAGCAATCGCAGACCCCTGCATAGGCTTTGCTGACAACAGGTTACGAACCACTGTCTTAAAGAATTAGAGAGCATTAAAGCCTCTACATGTTGGGTGCTTTTATTTAACTTTAAACTTTTATGCCCTAAAAAACAAATGCATTGAATTATGCAGGATTGGGTTCTCTTTATTGGGGTTATTAAGGAATGTTTTATTTAAATCACACAATTTGGAGATTACTATTTGAATTAATTGGAAATGTTTCAGTCAAAATGATTTTGGAATCCCTGATAGTGTTAATTGACATAAGCTATGATTTATGCAATATATTGGACCAGTTAATATGACAATTACTCTAAAAGAAGCATCTGGAAAAGAATAATTTTAGTACTAACTCTTGGGCTCTGTAAAGCCTCATCTGGATGTTGGTTTTTGTATTGTACAGATCATTTAGGTTTGCCCCAACTTGTTCGCGGAAATACACTCTTTCTTAAACCTTTATTCCTGAACTATCAGATTTTTCCGGAAAGGATGTGCTGGCTGTCCCCTAGTATGGCTATGGCCACAATCTCTACGGCCTCTGTATCTGCCTCAAATGGGTTTGTAATTTTGAATGTCATTTCATGTGGAAGGGATTTCAACCTGATAGTGAGGAATATTGACGAAATTATGTGAATATATGGAAGGTAAGTAATTATTTCATTCACATGTTAACCAACAGTGTGATCGAGTCTGAAACAGGATAAATGATTGATAGTTTTTATATCACTAAAAGTAAAAAACACTACTATAGATTTAATTGCCTAAATATTTTTTGCATAAGGCTCCAAAATGTGATATCAGCAATTTATTTCATGGTCTCTTGCAAAGTGGATCTCATTTCAAATCTTTATCTCCCCTACATGCTTGGACTTGTATTGGTCACCACACTTAATTTTTGGTTTATTTCATTTTTT
Organism: Calotriton arnoldi; assembly: GCA_963921515.1. Taxonomy (NCBI): domain Eukaryota; kingdom Metazoa; phylum Chordata; class Amphibia; order Caudata; family Salamandridae; genus Calotriton; species Calotriton arnoldi. The sequence goes on along the minus strand of CAWUFW010004432.1, from coordinate 1,266,281 downwards.
AAAAGGGTGCTAATTGAGCCGACTAAGCCCTTCATTCTTCCCAGGCTGGTAACATGAATTGGGTGACACTGAAACAAGTTATTTACCCTGCTATGAAATGACTAGTTTGCAGACGCAAGGGCCATATAAAAAGAAAGGTATTATTATTATTAATATGATTTATTATTACAACTATAACTATTATTGCTATTATTCGTTTTTTTCAAAAGAAATATATATTATTGTTGTTATTATTGTCGTTGTTGGTAATAATAATATTAATATTAATAATATTGCAATTATCATAACTATTATTAGTATCACTCATTTTATTGATTTTATTATTATTAGCAGTAGTGTTATTATTATTATTGGTAGCAGCAGCAGTATTAATAGTTTTATTAATATTATTAATAAAATTTCTATCACTCCTATTATTGCTACTACTTTATTATTATTATCATTATTATTAGTAGTAGTAATAGTAGTAGCGGTATTAGTGGTAGCAGCAGTAGTAGCAGTGCTTAATTTGAGCTGGTGGTTTCCGGTGCTAGGTACTGGCACTTAATAGTCATCCCCTTTGGTTTTGCTTTGTTCGCCCTAAGTTTGCAGGGTATGCCCAGACGTGGGTCCCTTGCTCACTTTACCACTGGATTCAAGCTAGCCTGGCTGATGATGGCTGATTAGCCAGAAACCGGTCCCAGGATGCTTGTTTCCGGTCCAGGGAAGACATGGCTTGGCAGTTCGGGCTGGACTGTTCCCATGAGGCACAGGGTCAGACTGATTTGCATATGGCCATGTCTGAACTGGTGTGGTTGAGTGAGCTAAAGAATGATGATGGATTAAACCCAGATCAGTTGACTGGGGGTGAGTGCTTGCAATGTTCAACACTCCGTCCATCATCCCCTTTGGTTTTGCTTTGTTCGCCCTAAGTTGGCAGGGTATGCCCAGACGTGGTCCCTTGCTCACTTTACCACTGGATTCAAGCTAGCCTGGCTGATGACGGCTGATTAGCCAGAAACCGGTCCCAGGATGCTTGTTTCCGGTTCAGGGAAGACATGGCTTGGCAGTTCGGGCTGGAAGGTTCCCATGAGGCACAGGGTCAGACTGATTTGCATATGGCCATGTCTGAACTGGTGTGGTGGAGTGAGCTAAAGAATGATGATGGATTAAACCCAGATCAGTTGACTGGGGGTGAGTGCTGGCAATGTTCAACACTCCGTCCATCATCCCCTTTGGTTTTACTTAATAGTCAACACCAGTGCTTGCGACAGTCTGCCACAAGGTGGCGCTCTCTGGCTAATTTAATGAAGACCACAACAACAGTTAATTATTAATTCAATACACATTAAAAATGATTACTACCTGCCGCTCAAGCCATTCTTATAGCTTTGGGGGCCTGAAATAGTCCGAATTGCCACACTTGTGGGAGTGTGATGTTTAGTAGCTGTGTTTTTACTATCATTGGCAGCATGGCTTTTTTTTTTTTTTTACAAATTAGGCACTGAGTAGGAGTATGCTTTGCTCAAGTAAAAAGATGCTCCCTTCACCCTTGTTACTGTTCTCGCTGCTTCCCCTTTAAATAAAGCTGACCCAGCTGCTCCAGGTAGTCTCTCTTTGAAATTGTAATATATCGGTACTAACACTTTCACCTGATGCCCCCGGGGTCTGGGCTACACTTCAATTTCTCTTGACACGCACTATTGCATATTTCTCGCAGTACTTTTCCCATTATTAATGCAATTTTAAAACTTGATTGAAAAATGTTTTTTCCGAAACGACTGAGTGGTTGTTTCTCCTGCAGCGTTGTGCACCTGCTGTGTCGAAGATTCATGGCATATTATCTTTTCTTGAATTTTACCGACTCCCTTTGGCCATTTTCACTGCATAATATGTATAAAATGAAGCATCCTGGGGAGGTGCTGACTTGTTCTCAACAAATACATGAATGCAGTCATCTGTCCAAGGCTTAGTGGGGGATGGGGTAAAGAAATGTGGGGATGGCGAGCTACCTCAAGGATGCCTCCCGCCCAGGGGTGGGAAATACAGGAGATCCACCGGATCCCGGATCTGGCAACTATTATTCAACTGGATCCAGGCCAGCCCCAGTGAAACGTGCCGTGTCGCGACACCTGCACCAGCAGCACATTCAGCAGCACCTTAGCCTGCTTTATGTTCACAGCAACAACCTGCAGGGGTTGAGAGAGGTTTCTTAGATCAGTTCTAGCGGGGTCCAAAACAAAGGCCTCACTTAAAGGGCCATCAGCACCCCTTTTGTTCGAGGCTCATCTTTGTTTGGCACGAGGTAGAGCTTAACAACTTGATGCCAATGCCATCATAGAAAAAAATGGGACTTCACAAGTGCTTAAAAGATAAACTGTGATTTGGAGACGGGTATCTGAGGTTTCATAGCTCTGTATGTAATGGATATGTCTGCGCTCTAAGGCCAGATAAATGTCTATACGAGTACTTTAGGTAATCATTTATATAGCACTTATTAATAAGTACTAATATCCAAAGGAACCTTTTTAGGAACCTAGAATAAGAAAAGATTGAGAAAAACAGTAAGGTTCTACCCCTAAGCAGTTCAGCTTGCATGCAGCTCCTTGTTGCTGGTTCATAACTCACTGAGTTATATTAGAAGGATTGCAACTTGTGACCTGCAGGTAACATGAGAATCTCTGATGCAAAAGGGCCACACTGCATTTGTCTGCATAAAATACAAATCTGTCACCTGCATCTTACACGTTGTGTTATGCAACAGGCACACTAACCCTCTGCGGCTTTATGATTAGTCAAAACGGTGACTAGACTGAGCATAGATCTCTCCAGCAATCCAGGAACCAACAGAGTTGTTATACCCTGGAAAATGCTGAGTACACAGATATGTCCAGCAGGGGCCTTGGGATATCTGACAATGCAGCCTCTTCGTTATCAATTCAGTAAGCCAGAACAGATTTACGATCACGTTTATTCTCGTTGCCAATTCCTTTGGACAGGGTTTTAAAAAACATCAATGCATACACTGACTGTGAGACCCCGCTCCTCGTGACTTGGCCCCTCGTGACTACACCTTAATCCCAAATTTATATTATCCCTGAGTATTTTTTCCATTTCCAGGCTGCTTCTGCCTGTGTCCCCAGCGTGCTTGGCAGGGATCCCCTTCGCCCCATAGTGTTCGGTCCGCTGCCGCCACCTGCCGGCCATGTAGAGTTATTGAGTCGACCTGTTTTAGCCCGAGGCCACGCCCCTCATTCAAACTGTTATAATTTTGTTTAGTTGGGAAGGATGAAAGTCTGAGTTGGCCAAGCCCATCTTCAAAGCTGGCTCAGACTTGCATCCAAGAAAGGCTGGCAGGGAATATAGATATCGGAAATTTCTTGAAGAAATCTAGCAAACAAGTTATTTTCCTTGTTTGTTTTACAAATATTTTAATCATACCTTGTGCGCTTACGACGAGATTTTAGGTGAAATGGAATGTATTCCTTAAAGCGCAACATCAACCAGCAAAACACAATGCAATTAATTAAAGCTGGGCACGGTATATTTTGTTTATAAGAGTCTTCTGTGGGTCGTTCGGCAGAATCCAAGGAAGTGCTTTAGTTTTTTCTGCTGTTCGTAGAAGAAACTTTCACAGAGGCAGATAGCCCTGACGCTGCAGCACTGCCTCAACACAGGCCTTAAAGGGGTCATAACAATGGTCGCAGGATCTCAAGAACTCTTCACTATAATCAAGACATAAATGTGGTACAATGCAAACAATCGTGCTATGGACCAGGCTCGGAGGGGATGGATTTTTAGGTCTCGCCTAGCGTTGCAGCGCATGTGCTGCTCGCTCTGCGAGGCTTCTTGTAATCAAGCCAATTTCAGAAGTGGAGTCTAGGCTCGCCCCTTCTTTCCATTGGCTTGCGTCATCGTGCACGCTAAACCCTGGCTTTCCATTGTGAGTGAGGCTTTTTAGTCCCTCCTTGTTGCCGCCCTGTCTCCTTTTGGCCCCGCCCACCCAGACTGGATCTTTTACTCGGGGCGTTATCCAGTGTCCTTTAATTACTGGGTAGGCACTTTTTTTCCCACTGGTCTCCTGTGGTCTCTGGGTTGTATCCTCCAAACCCCCCTAAGTCCTGAATGTTTCCCTGCCAATACGTCCGAGTAAAGAGCCCCCTGCTCCTTCTCCTGTGATAGCTCTGCCTGGATTACCCCGGATGGAGCGCTGGGCGACCGCCCTCCGATCCCTGCCGAGCTTACGCTCTGCTCAAGCCCAGCAGGAGTATTGGCTGGACGACCCCACAGACTCCACCGATGCCGCTTGCCCACTCCGACCGGGCCAAACAAAACCAAAGGGCAAAACGAACAGTAGGCTTTTTTTTTTTTGTAATTTCTTATGCCCGCAGTCGCTGCATGCTGTTTTGCCTGTCTAGCGGGACTGGTGTAGGATCGAAGTGTCTCGCTTCATTGGGAGCCTCCGCGACCGCGTCTCAGCCGGCCGCCATGTACTCCCACTCTTGCTCCGCAGAGATCCTTTTGTTGCTTGCGTTCATGAGTTGCAGTCCTATTATAGCACAATGAGGTACAAACTGACATCAAAGAGCTGCATGCATACAGAAAGGCAGGGGTTTAGACTGAACCTTGTTGTTTTCTCAATCTGTCGTTATTGTGAGGTTTCTAAAAACAGTTCCTGTGAGTAGTTATAAAGTCTTATTAGTACAGACATCCCCTACCACTGAATTACGTTTTAAACCCTGACTTTGTGTTTCTCCCAACCTTGCACTCTTAACATATAATGCCTACCAATATGGGCGATATGTTTATTTATTTATTGCGTTTTCTATAGCGCGAACTAGACCCGAAGGTATCAGAGCGCTTCACAGAGTTGGCATAGTCGTTTTAACGGTATACTTCTCGGCTGCATAAACGCGGTTTCTTGTAGTGTAATTTCCCTGCCTCACACCCCATCGGTGGCTTTTAGAAGCCTCTCTCTTCTCGTTAATGCACTGGATGGGCTACACCAGCTGGTTTGTAATATGCAACGATGTTACCCTTAATCACGAGAGCAGATTATCTATCAGCTGCCTCCCGTCTATAGACTACTTTAAGTGCTTGCGGTGAACGTAATGAGTCACGTCTCCTAGTCTGTTTCTCCGCTTCCTTCTGTTAGTTGTTTGTAAGTCTCTGTATTTTCCAGGGTTTCATTGGTCCCTCTGGATGTGGGTGGGGGGAATTAAGTGATTGAGGTCACCATGGACTGCATTGTAGTTTAGTGCTGGGACAGTTAATTTGCTTAACACACAGACAGTTAATTTACTTAACACACGCGCTAACAAGGACTTGTGACTGGAAAGTCTGGTTCCTAATCTCTGATCCCTAGTAACAAGGAGCCCGACCCCCATGCACCCCCTGCTGCTATAAATGGGGTAGTGGGAACAGGAGGGGATGGCCATCCACTTACCTATAAACAAGCATTTGCAATGCAATAGGTCTTGCATTTACGCGAGTTTGAGCTATTGACATTCAAAATAACAATGCCTTTTATTTTTGTTTTCGTGTTCAAAACATAAATAAAAGGCATTTTCATTTACAATGCCAATAGCTTAAACTCGCGTAAATGCGAGACCTATTGCATTGCAAATGCTTGTTTGTCGCCTCCATCTGGCTTTCTTAAAGCGTAATAGCTTAGGGTCCACGTCTCAGTGTCTGTGTTTCAATGTCCGAGACACATAGTCCATGTCTCAATGTCCGTGTCTCAGTGTCTGGGACACAGGGTCCATGTCTCAGTGTCCGGGACACATGGTCCGTGTCTCAGTATCTGTGTCACAGTGTCCGGGACACAGGATCCATGTCTCAGTATCCGTGTCTCGGTGTCTGGGACACAGGGTCCATGTCTCAGTGTCCGGGGCACATGGTCCGTGTCTCAGTATCTGTGTCACAGTGTCCGGGACACAGGATCCATGTCTCAGTATCCGTGTCTCGGTTTCTGGGACACAGGGTCCATGTCTCAGTGTCCATGTCTCAATGTCCGTGTTTCAGTGTCCTGGACACAGGGTCCATGTCTCAGTGTCCATGTCTCAGTGTCGGGACAGAGACTCCATGTCTCAGTGTCCGAGTTATTTTCTCTTGGACACATGGTTCATGTCTCAGTGTCTCAGTTTCTGGGACACAGGGTCCATGTCTCAGTGTCCAATGCACAGTGTCCAAGACACAGGGTCCATGTCTCAGTGTTCATGTCTCAGTGTCCAGGACACATGGTCCATGTCTAGGTATCCATGTCACAGTGTCCGGACACAGGGTCCGTGTCTCAGCGTTCATGTCTCAGTGTCCGGGACACATGGTCCATGTCTCAGTGTCCCTGTCTCAGTGTCCATGTCTAAGTGTCCCTGTCTCAGGGTCCAGGACACAGGGTCTATTTCTTAGTGTCTGTGTCTCAGTGTCCAGGACACAGGGTCCATATCTCAGTGTCTGTGTCTGATTGTCCAGGACACATGGTCTATGTCTCAGTGTCCATGTTCCAGTATCCGGGACATAGGGTCCATGTCTCAGTGTCAGGGACACAGGGTCCATGTTTCAGTGTCCGGGACACAGGGACCATGTCTCAGTGTCCGTGTTTCAGTGTCCAGGATACATGGTCCGTGTCCCAGTGTCCGGGACACAGGGTCCGTATCTCAGTGTTCATGTCTCAGTGTCCATGTCTCAGTGTCCGGGACACATGGTCCATGTCTCAGTGTCCGTATTTCAGTCTCCAGGACACATGGTCCATGTCTCAGTGTCCGGGACACAGTGTCCATGTTTCAGTGTCCGGGACACATGTTCCATGTCTCAGTGTCCGTGCCTCTGTGTCCGGGACACAGAGTCCATGTCTCAGTGTCCGTGTTTCAGTGTCTCTGTCTCAGTGTCCGGGGCGCATGGTCCATGTTTCATTGTCCATGTCACAGTGTCTGGGACACAAGGTCCTTGTCTCAGTATTCATGTCTCAGTGTCCGTGTCTCAGTGTCAGTGACACAGTGCCCAGTACACAGGGTCTGTATCTCAGTGCACATGCCTCGGTGTCCGGGACACATGGTTCACGTCTCAGTGTGTGTGTCACAGTGTTCAGGACATGTTATGTTATGTTATGTTATGTTATGTTATGTTATGTTATGTTAGCGTGATTTCTAAAGCGCACGAATACCCGAAGGTGTCTTGGCGCTGGACCTTGATATAGCCTTGACAAAGAGAAGAAAAAAGTTTAAGATGAAGTTAGTTAAACAACCAAGTTTTCAGATTTTTTCTGAAGGAGGTGAGGGAATTGGCCGCTCTTGTACTTGCTGGAAGAGTGTTCCAGAGTTTGGCTGTACAGTAGCTTATACTTATACATAGGGTCCGTGTCTCAGTGTTCATGTCTCAGTGTCCGGGACACATGGTATATGTCTCAGGCCTTATTACGACTTTGGCGGTCTTTGGTTGGGACCGCCACGGTCCCAGGAAGACCGTCAAGGCCGTGGTAAGCCTGCCCTCCGAATTATGACTTTAATCCAAGACTGGTGGAGGGTGCCGTTGTGATCTCATAACGGTGGTATGTTAGGCTCATAGGAGAGCCAAAAAAGCATACGACCGCCGTGAGAGAGCCTGCAGCACGTTCCTGCATGGTGTGGCATGCACCATGTCGTGCATGCCACACCGTGCAAGAACAAGGGTGCAATTCCAGGGGGGCACAACATGTGCCCAACCACATGCACCCCCAGGCCCATAATCGGCCGGGGACCTTATAGGGCCCCTTTACCTGCATGTTCGCCACCCTTTTCATGGAAAAGGCGGTGGATATGAAGGTGGATATGAAGGTCGGAATATGCTTATTCAGCCCATTGTCAGACCGTCACCACAGCGGGATCCTTGATCCCAGCAGAGGCAGCGGTCTTGTGGCGGTCCCACCGCCACACTCGTAATAGGGTGGATGGGCGGTGGTGGTTGGACCGCCACCGTGAGTATGGCGGTCCCAGGACTGCCGTACTCGTAATAAGGCCCTCAGTGTCCCTGTCTTAGTGTCCAAGACATAGGGTCCATGTCTTAGTGTCCGTGTCTCAGTGTACGGGTAACAGGGTCCATATTTCAGTGTCCATGTCTGAGTGTCCAGGACACATGGTCCATGTCTCAGTGTCCAGGGCACATGCTCCATGTCTCAGTGTCTGTGTCTCTGTGTCCCTTTTTTGTTGTCTCAGTGCCGTGACTTAGTGTCTGAGCCACAGGGCCCATGTCTCAGTGTCCGGCTACAGGGTCCATGTCTTAGTGTCCGGGTCACATGATTCATGTCTCTGTATCTAGGTCACAAGGTCCATGTCTCAGCGTCTGGGTCATAGGGTCCTTGTATCTGTATCTAGGTCACATGGTCTATGTTCCAGTGTCACTATCTCTGTATTTCGTCCACAGGGTCCATATCTCCAGTATTTGGGCCGCCAACAGGGGCCATGTCTCTGGGTCTAAGTCACAGGGTCCATGTTCCAGTGTCACTATCTCGGTATTTCATCCACAGGGTTCATGTCTCAAAATGTGGGCTTCAGGGTTCATGGCTCAGTATTTGGACCACAGGGGCCATGTCTCAGTGTCCAGATCACAGGGTCCATGTCTTAGTGTCCAGATCACAGGGTCCATGTCTCTGTGTCTAAGTCACAGGGTCCATGTCTCAGTGTGCATGTCCCCCGTCCTATTATCCGTGTATGTCTGCGTTCCCACATGCCTTTGCCCCCATGCACATGTATCCATGTTCTTATCTCCTGCCTGTGTGCTTTTAGTCTTATTTGTTGTGACCATGTGTTGTGCTCTTATGCCAGTGTCAATGTTTGTGTCCAAGGGTTGGTGTCCCCATGTTGGTGTCATGCTGTTCATGTTTCAGTGTCCATGGATCAGAGTCTGTGTCCTCATGTTTCTTTGTCCCTGTCTTAGAATTTGTGTCAATGGCTCGGTCTCTGTGTTCATGTGGCAGTGCTTGTTTGGTGAGGACTTCTATGCTTATCCTGCACTTGCCAGTATACCGACAGGTTACATTTGAATTTAAATCATTTCTTCCTTAGCTGCACGTTTATTAAATGTGCTTCTTGTCAAGTTTACACTTCCTTGTTTTATCATTACAGACTGTCTACACAGAATCTATATACTCTATAGGATTAGAAATTTCCTCTTCCATTTGACAAGAAAGTAGGATCTGAATTTCATGACACTAAATCAAAAATTGGCCACCAAAGGCTCCAACCCATCGTGGAAGTGCCCGGTGGAACGAAACGGCCGGTCCGGGCCTGTACAAATGACCAGGATGGGTGGATACCAGTCAGCAGACATGAGGCCACTCGGCAGGTGGGACTGCACGAGAACCCGAACAGATGTACGGATTACTGGCTTGTACTTTGGGTCAGACACGAATTGTTCGCATAACTTCAGCTTTGACGAGCCACTGACTACATCAACACTACAAAGAGAGCCACTTTCAACCTTATCGCAAAAATCTGTTTGCGTTTGGGCACCTTTCCATGTGTATATTATTTTTTGCAAGGCGTGTGAGCTAGAATGACGCGTGGGCCCTAACTCAACAAACACAACTGCTCGGCGCCCATCCAGACAAGGAGATCTGGCCCGACAGGCGCATGGAGACAGTTTTCTTGCCCATGACCCAGAGAGGCACAGTTCAAGGGTGTTTGCCTCCCTAGGTGAAGTGCTGTTTTGTCTTTCTCCCACTCAAGAGGGAACAGAATTTGCATTAATTGGCAAAGTGGCACCCTCTGCAGGAGGGGCCAATGGAGTCAACGTTTCAGCATGCCCCTTACTGAAGTGCAGCACTGAAGGATCCTTATTTTGATATCCCATGCAAGGGGAGAGGGGTTAAGGATGCACAAAATCCCATGTATTCCAGAGCAGGATAATTTACTATTCTGATTCCAGTCTTTGAATATTTGGGGACAGTGTATTTTCCAATGACCTTGCCAGGGACGTACACAGGCTACCGCAACTACCACAGTGCACAGGGGGCAGTGGCGCTGGAACAATTTCCAGACTGTGGTGCTACCATCATGAAGTCATAGGGATTGGGAAAAATCCAAGCATCACACAAAGAGTAAGCGTAGCAATTGAGCCACGACAATTCAGCAGGAGGGTGGCGGGGGTGGTTTGTAGCCGGTGGTGTATTTTGGAGCACTGGTCTGGTAGCGCACTGACATTTACTGACCGTATATTTTCCATTTAAATGGTCACTAAATTTGCGCAGAGACATGCAGTTGTACTGGTAAAACTATGGAGGACACATGATAATGTGTGGAAAACAGGTTTCAGCGAATATTTATAATTTGTGCATTTTCAGGTAAAGTGTCTTGATTTGCTTTGATCCTATTCAAATCTTTGTTTCCATCACACTTCAGAATTAAAAGTGTGCCTCATTTGTGCTTTCTTGCTGCTGATACATTTTGAAATGATTTGTAAAGTTCACTTACAGATATTTACATTTTGTTGTGTTACAAAAAACAAGCCACCTTTCAGCCTTTCCTTTCACACTTCCTTTACCCCAGCAAGATTGTCACATAGTTCACTTTACGAAGATCTCTCACTTTGCAGTCTGAGGAAGAAAAGTAAACACCAATGTCCCTTTCACAAGAATAAGCAGCAGCCAGACATTAGAGCCCTTCCTTTGAACACTCTGGAAATGGCGCAAGCTATAAACAAACTTTAAAGGCATCTTTATTGCTCATTCACCTTCTGTGCTACAGCGGGGGGTACTGAGGCACCTCTACTGCCAGCGCTAATGCCGGGGGCCCTCATTCTTCCCTGTCCTGGTGGGGGGCTCAGTATTATGACTGTCATGTAAACAGCAGCTTGGAGAAGCCCAGAGCTGAAGATATACAAGCATTGGCAAAGTCAATGAATCTCATACATGCAAGGTCTTCTGGCTTTGTCTAAGTTTTTTTTGCCACGTTGCAAACCTTTTGTCCAAAAGGATTATTACAATATATTATATTATATTATATTACATTATATTTGATATATAATATTATAATATGATTGTATGATAACTTTTGTATAGTATGACATGGTATGGTATAGCCTACCATTGTATAGTATGGTCTGTCATTGTATAGTGTGGCATGGTATGGCCTGTCATGGTATGGTATGTTATGGCCTGCCATTGTAGAGTATGATATGCTATGATATGGTATGGCCAGTCATTGTATAGTATGATATGGTATAATATGGCCTGTCATTGTATGTTATGGTATGGTAGGGCCTGACATTGTATAACTCAGTAGGGTATGGCCTGTCATATAGTAGGCATGGTATGGTCTGTCATTGTATAGTATGTAATGGTATGGTCTGTCATTATTTAGGATTGTATGGCATGATATAGTATGGCTTGCGATGCTATATTCTTTTTTGTTATGATATGGTTTGTCATTGTATAGTATGGTATGGTATGTTATGGCCTGTCAGTGCATGGTATGGTATAACCTGCCATTATACATGGTATGGTAGGGACTGCCATTGTATAGTATAGTATGGTATGGCCTGCCATTGTATGATATTGTATGGTATGGCCCGTCATTGTATAGTATGGTATGGACTGTCATTGTATTGTATGGTACGGTATAGCCTGTCATTGTATAGTACGGTATGGTATGATAGGTATGGAATGTAATGGCAAGTTATTGTATAGAAGGACATGGTATATCCTGTCATTGTATAGTATAGTATGGTATGGTATGGCCAGTCATTGCATAATATGCTATGGTCTGTCATTGGTATGGTATGGTATGGGTTGGTATGGTATGGTTTGGCCTGTCACTGTATAGTATGGTATGGCCTGTCATTGAATACTGTGGCATGGTATAGCCTGTCATTGTATGGTGTGGTTTGGCCAATCATTGCATAATATGCTATGGTCTGTCATTGGTATGGTATGGGTTGGTATGGTATGGTATAGTGTGGTATGGTATGGTGTGGCCTGTCATTGTATACTATGGTATGGTTTGGCAGGCCATGGTATAGGATGGTATGCTCGTACCATTAACGTCTTCTCGATACCAACACGCATGACAAATCTATCCAAGTGTGTACCTAGGTAGTACCTAAAGAGCATTTTCCGGACAGGCGTCAATCAAATATGAACACTTTACACTCCGCACTGTAGATGCACCTCACACGTGCTTTCCAGCTCCCATGCTACTGAAACATGGTATACTGCTATGTTTGAAGTGCATACCTCAATGATAAGAAAACAACAAGACACAGAGTGCAAAGGGCTGTTAACTAAAAGCCACACCTATGTTACTATGGCGATGGTCTAATATTGGGCTTCATACTTGTAATTCTGAAGTTCTGCAGATTGTCACCTGGCTCATTGGGTAGCATTGTTGAATTGTGTCTCAGGTCATAGGGGCTCTGATTTAAACTTTATTATTTTCTATAACTTGCGTGTCTGTCTTGAATGATTCTCCATTCATTTCCCACAGTAATAAAGGGCTTCCTCTGACTGTGATCATGCTGGTCTGTTGTTCGCTTACCTGCCGGCTCGGCATGGTGCACATTTTGCAGCCATCATGGTCCGTGATTTATTGCATGTATCTATCTCCTCCGTCTCGACATCTCTCTCTTCCTTCATGCCTACATTTCTCTTTACCCTCACCCCACACCTCAATCATATTATTCCCTTGCAGTGTTAATTATGAGCTTCCACTCGAGACCTGCATCTCCAATTAAAATCAAACGAATTGTAAACATCGATTTAATAACTTTACACAGCACTGCAAGTGACAGCAACAACCCCCACCACCCGCGCAAGGTGCAAAAGTGGGTGGTTCATGATGCGCCTGCTCCCCTCCCTGATTTCTCATCGCACTCACCCCCCTTTGCCCTTTCATCTCTCCTATCCCATTTTATCACTTTCCTCTCTGCTTGTGTCTTCCCTCCGGGGTTTCTTCCCTGACTCTTTTGACAACCTCTCCCTCTCTTTCCCTGTTTATCTTTTTTCTCTCTCACTCTCTTCCTTGCTTTCCATTTCTCCCTCTTCCTCTCATTCTTCTTTTTAGCTCTTGCTTCAGACAGTGCATGCACTTTCGCGTGCGAGACATTTTGTTAGGTTATAGTGGGTGCAGAGCCTCACCCATTGGTTGGCTTCATCATGACTCTCATTTGCTGGCTCCTCTTTGGTCAGCGTGTGTCGGCTTCATTTCCTCTTTCTGTAATTGTCCCTCCCCTGAAGCTTCACCCAAGTGCTGCCTCCTTGGCCACAGTGTTCTCACTCTGTGGTCAATGCTCGCTCTGTCATTGTTGTTTGCCCTTTGGTCGTTGCTTACCCAATTGTTGCTCGCCATGCTCAACAGTTGTGTTGCTGTTACCTCATACCCCCAACCCCGTTCCCGTTGTGTTGTTTGCCCTATCCCTCACACCTCCCTCAGATGTTGTGTTGCTTCCTCCCTCCACCCTCTTCCTGCATTGTGTTTTTTTGCCCTGCATGTCAGAAAAACAAGCATTAGCAAAGCCAATAAGTCACACCTACGAAAGGTCTATTGGCTTTGTAAACGTTTTTTTAGCCATGTTGTCCACAGGTGCAATGTTTGTAAAGGGCCTTTGTGAATGCTTATGCTGATCTACTGCTTTATTAGCTCAGGAAGACTTTCTCTTGATGCACTCCCCAGCAGACACCCTTCAAGCTGGGAATGACTGGAGTTTGAGCACACACCGGCACTCACCACACAGGAAATATAGTGAGGAACGTATGAAGCATGGACAGAGTTGGTGCAAAGGCGTGTCTGATGTGAAGCACATAAGTGCACTGCAGTGGAGAGAACAAGATGTAAAGTCAATAGGGAAATGCAGCAGTTTTGCAGGAGTAAAGCAATAGAAATGTTACAGTATAATGCAGGAAGATTTCAGTTGTTCAGTCCAGATAGTGTGCACCTTTCAGTACTTAATTTGTAAAGAAATAAGTGCCAGGGTCCTTGTCAGGAGACCACAGCAGCTTCAACCACCCATTGCGCTACTAATGACAATTCAGACTTTTTATACAGTAAAAACTGACTAATACCTGCCACTCAAGCTATTTGCATAGCTTGAGTGGCAGTTATTAGTCATTTTAATGTATATAGAATTATTAAACAACTGTTGATGTGTTCATCACAAAATTAGACAAACAGCACCACCATGTGGCTGACTTTCATAAGTCTTGGTGTTGACAATTAAGTGTCGGTGCCGAGCACCAGAAACCACTGGCTTAAATTAAGCACTGGCCACCTTTCCTTTCAGGCAATGGGTATTACTTGTTGAGCATGGAGGTTGGTAGTGAAGTTGGGGTGTTGAGTAGATGGTGGACAAAGGGGAAGGGAGGGTGTTTGAGCGACATCCTCCAGCTGATATGTTACTGGCCGAAGGACAGGAAAACACCTATGCAGGGTTTTCCTATGTGGCAGTAAAAGACAGGACTAACACACTAGCCTGGAAGGGCTGAGACAACACCAGGAGGAAGATGGCAGCGAGGAAGGGGAAAGGGAGTGGAGGAAGTGTACTCAGAGACATCAAGAAAGGGGCGTGAGAGACGTTTAAGAATGGAATGGCGCATGGAAATCAACATTTTGGTTATGTTCGAAGGATGCCGGTTGGACAGGTGGCATGAGGGGGAGGTATAATGGTGGTGGGGGGTAGGCAAATCTTATGTATCAGCGAGGCAAATATTCTTCTTAAGTATTAGTGTTTTAAAAGCTAACTTATGGACCTGTCCAAACAAAGCAGCCTTGTACTCTCTTATCGGGTGTCTTGACTTCCTCCTGCTCCACCTCGCTCAGTGCTGGGGCAAAGAAAAGAGACGAGGCGCTTTTGCAAGCATGCGGGTACAAATATGAGCTCTGTTGAAAAGATGGTTCCGATGCCAGACGAAGGACGCATGAGGTCACCCAGCAGGTAGAATGGCGGCGAGAGCCAGGACCAAGGTATGGATTACTGGCGTGTACTTTGTGTTAGACCAGTGCTTTAAATGGGCCGGTACTCACCGGTACTAAGTACCGGCACTTCTAAAATTTCTGCCTTTGAGTACCGGAACTTTTTCTTGTCCCAAAGAGAGTACCGGTACTCATGGGGCAGCAAACCAACTCAGTGCAATTTGGCATGTAAAGAAAGAAGCGTGACACAGCTGAGGAGTCGGTCCCTTTTCGTGAAGCACTCAAGTGCTAATCTCCCTTTACAATCTGCTAATTGAGCAACACCCATATGTATTCAATCAGAGCAGGCAGGGAGTTTGGGAGGGGCCCGAGTCACACTGTGATTATTGACACAGTGTCCACTCAGGCTCTGTGGAGACAATTGCACTGCAGGTGTGCGAGAAGGGCCTGCTTACAGGCACATCTCGTGACTCGGGAAACCTAAGAGAAGGCTTCCTGCTGGCATAGCAGAGTAGGGCAACACTTGATTGAGCCAGATCGAGGAAAAAGGTGGTGATGATGACACTGTAGCACAGCAGTGGTAGGGGTCGGGGAATCAAGGTGTAGTAATGTAGACATCAGAATATGCGTTTCTAAAACACATGAACTAAATACCCTGTCTGCGTGCACAAGTGCTTCTATGTCCCTGTGCATGTACTTGTATGAGTGAGTGTTGTCTGCAGTGTGCATATCTGCACACCAATTAAACCTCAATCAAATTAAATGTGTGCCTCTGGCCCGTCCCTTAGCCCCGCCCCCATAGCCCTGCCCCCTCTAACCCCGTCCCCTAGTCCACATCTCAGGTGAGTACCTGCCCTTATTTTTTTCCATTTAAAGCACTGTGTTAGACACAAATGCTTCACATACCTTCAGCTCCATCGAGCCCTAGTCTAGGAGAGCATTGCAACGAGAGCCACTTACCAGCTTATCACAAAAAGATCTGTTTGTTTTTGGGACCTTTCGATGTGTATATTATTTTTTTCAAGGTGCCTGAACCAGAATGGCGCGTGCGCCCTAGCTCAACGCTAGTGCTACACGCCCGTCCAGACAAGCTGTTCTGACAGTACAGACGTGTGGAATGCACTTGGAGCCTGTTTTCTTGCCCATGACCCTCACAGACATAGTTGAAGGATGTCTGCCGCCCTAAGCGAAGTGGCACTTGGCTTTTCTCCCATCCAACAAGGGGTACCATGTGCAATCTGGCAGCCCATTGCTGGAGGCGCCAATGTATTAAACATTCCAGATTGCCTTTAGTGACGTGAAGCACAGAAGGAGCTTGTTTTGATGCGTCACCAAGCATGGTCCGAGGCAGAAGCGGCTGGGCTGTCCATCAGCCTATGGGTATATTCCACGCTTTAGATGGTGTGCTTTTAGCAACAGGGATACTGGTCAATCAAATGGAATGAAGGCACTTTAAGGGACAAAGGCTGGGGAATCCCACTGTCAGAAATGTGCAAGGCCATTACCTGGGCATCTTTGCATGCCTATATACATCCCAAGAGGTTGCAGGGGTTGGCCACAGACAGACATCATTTTGGAGTTGGAATTCATTGTTCATTCTCACTAGAATGTTGTCTAATTTCAGAATAAAAGTCACGGGGTGTTTCAGCATCAGTGGTTTTCTGTTTTTCTTGCTGGCACCAAAGACCACTCGTTCCTATTTTCGTATTCCTTTTTAGTAACGACTGGAGCAAAAATGAGGGATGTACAGCTAATGCCCTAAATACTTAAAGGTAAAACAAATTTTTCTTAGTCCTACACTTTCTTGTCACAGTCCTTACAGCTCATTCATACATCCTGTTCTTGTCAGTTTCAGTGGAATCTTGGGCAGTTCAGGGGCATGCTGGAAAAGTCAGCCCACTTTCTGGCAATCAGGCTGGGTGGGCGGGGTTTGCATTTCAGTGTTTGTACTACAGTTCCTATCTTGAATGTGGGGTCCACCTCATTAGTAATGACTGAGACAAGGAAGGGTATTGATGTATCTTGTCAGTAAGTTGCTTCCCTCGCCGCACAGCTCCACCTGGTAGCTGTTGCCCCCTGACCCTTCCAGGCCCTTAGTTTGAGGCCCTCCTCCACCCGCAGGCACCCACCTGTGCCTGATCCCTGGTGATCCAATGGGGAGCATCTCTGCTCTGCTGCTTCTATGGCCTCTGTCTTCTGCTTTCTGCCTTTTTTGCTCCTCTGCTCTTTTTTTCACCTTCATTTTTTCTACTTCTTCTTTTTTTGTCACTTTCTCTCTTTTCTCCTTATTTGCGCCTTTTTTCCCTTTCCCTTGCCGCTGCTCGTCCCCCATGGCCTGCCCCCCTCCAAAACCGTTTTCCCACTTCCCGCCTACCAGCTGTCCAGCCCTCCCCAAACACTATTTAATGGCGGCTGCTGTGCGGCCTCGCTGCTGGCAAGCCTGTCTGCGCCGGTTCGCGCCTGGACCACGCCCAGCGCCACGGACCCTGGTCCCCCGACCATCCACCGCTATGACTCCAGCACCGTCCGTGCCCTCAACACCGAACGTTCCACCGCCTGTCACCGAAGAACTCCCAAGGCCCGTTCACCTGCCGCACCTGCACCTTCGGAGGCCTCCGCACACAAGACCCACCAACTGCACGACCCTCAAGAACCGTCCCGACCACCTCAGATGCATCCTACTCAACACCCGCTCCCTCAAAAGACACGCCGTGGAGATCTGGGACCTGCTCGACTCCATCTAGCCCAACGTCTCCTTCTTCACAGAAACCTGGATGAACTCCAGCCCAGCCCTGGACATCGCAACCGCCATCCCCTACGGCTACAAAATCATCCACAAGGACCACGTCAACCGGCCGGGAGGAGGCATTGCGATCGTACACAAAGACACCCTTTGTTTTACAACCCTCTCCGACGACCACTCACCCGACATGGAGCACCTCCACTTCCAGATCCAGACCGACCTGAACACCACCCTCTGCGGCACCCTCACCCACAGACCTTCCGGACCCCGCCCTCCCTTCAGCGAAGCCATAACCAACTTCATCACTCACCAAGCTCTCGCCTCAACGGACTACATCCTCCTCGGCGACCTCAATTTCCGCCTTGACAACCTCAAAGACCATAACACCTCATCCCTACTGGAGAACCTCACCACCATCGGACTCAAACAACTGGTCACAATGCCAACCCACTCAGCAGGACACACGCTCGACCCCATCTTCTCTACAAGCAACAACATCTCTGTCAGCCACACCTCCGAGTCACACTGGACCGACCACCACTGCGTCCACTTCTCCTTTACCAAACCCACCATGCCCCACCACGCCCGGCACAGACCTCGTAGAGCTGGAACAAGGTCACCGAAGACCAGCTCACTACCTCCCTCAGCAAGACCCCACCACTGACATCCACGGACGCCAACACATCAGCATGCAACCTCCACTGCTGGATCTCCGACTGCGCCAACACACTGGCCCCCCTCAGGAAACCCTCAGGCAAACAGCCCTCCAAGAAAGCCAGCTGGTTCTCCCCTGCCCTCCAAGAGTCCAGGCACACCTGCAAACCGATCTATAAAAGATGGAGGAGCAGCAAGATCATGGCAGACCATGCAGCCTTCAAATCCACCGTCACCGAACACCACTGCCTCATCAGAACAACAAAGAAAGCAGCCATCCAGGAACGCATCAACGCCAATGCACACAACAGCAAAGAATTCTTTGCCATGGTCAAAGAATTCCCTAAACCCAGCACAGAGACAGCAGACATTCCCCCCTTCTCAAGACCTCTGTGACAACCTCGCCACCTTCTTCCACCGCAAGATCAAGTAGATTCGCAATCCAATAACCACCCATCCCACCCACAAGCACCTCACCAAATGGCTCCAAACCCCAGCAGACCTTGACCATCTGGACTACCCTGACCTCTGACGACACCCTCAAGATGATGATGAGCATCTACTCCAGAGCTCCCTCGGATCCCTGCCATCACAACATTTTCAACAGAGCTGGCATGTCCATCGCACCTGAACTCTGCCGCACCATCAACTGCTCCATCAAGTCTGTAACCTTCCCGGAAGACTGGAAGCATGCAGGGATCCCCCCTGAGCCCCTCTTCAACATCTACATGGTCCTGCTTGCAGCCATCGTCAGAAGCCAGGATCCCCCCTGAGCCTCACCCTCTTCAACATCTACATGGCCCTGCTTGCAGCCATCGTCAGAAGCCACGGATTTAACATTGTCTCTTACGCCGACGACACCCAGCTGATTCTCTCCCTCACAGGCGAACCCACAGCCACCAAGAGCAACTTCCAAAATGGGATGAAGGCAGTCGCCACCTGGAAGAAGGACAGCTACCTCAAGCTTTACTCAGACAAGAACGAAGTCCTCATCCTGTGCTCCTCCTACTCGGACGACTCTTGGTGGCCCGCAGCGCTTGGAACCCACCTCCACACCCACGGACCACGCACAAAACCTCTGCATCATTCTGGACTCCTCGCTGTCAATGAACTACCAAATCAACACCGTTTCGTCCTCCGCTTCCACACGCTCTGCCTGCTTCATAAGATCTTCAAGTGGATCCCCACGAGTCCAGGAAAACAGTCACCCATGTGCTCGTCAGCAGTAGACTCGACTACGATAACTCCCTCCACACCGGCACCACCCACAGACTCTAAAAGAAACTGCAGAATGTCCAGGACACCTCCGCCAGACTCATCCTGAACATCCCACGCCGCAACCACATCACCGGCCACCTGAGAGACTTACACTGGCTACCTGTCAACAAAAGAATCACTTTCAAGCTCCTCACGCACGCCTTCAAAGCCCTCCACAACACTGGACCTGCATACCTCACCCACCACCTCGCCTTCTACACTCCCACCAGACATCTCCGCTCTGCCCAAGTGGCCCTGGTCACTATCCCATAGATCCGCAAGACCACGGCTGGAGGAAGATCCTTCTACTACCTCGCTGCAAAGACCTGGAACTCCCTGCCTCTGCACCTCAGGCAATCACCATCGCTGCCGAAATTCAGAAAGGACCTCAAGAGTAGACCTGGCTCTTCGTCTTAACCGCAGACCCCCCCACTTAGCACCTCGAAACCCTCACAGGTGAGCAGTTGCGCTCTATATGATTACTGATTAATTGATTGATTGATGTATGTATGTATAGTGCAAGCCTAGCCAAAAAGGCAGTGGAGTGCTGTACAGGGCCAAAAGGAAGCATAAAGTCAACAAGTAAATGGGAGGTAACTGGTTTGTGGACCTAGAATGCCTTGTGATGTAGTGTTCCTTGAAGAGGGAGTCTTCAACTCTTTCCTAAATTGGAGCAGTTTTGTGGTGGTTCTGAAGAATATAGGAAGATTGTTCCAGATCCTGGGTGCATAGATGGAAAATGTTTGCTGCCTTGTGCTTTCTTATTTACGCATCTTAGTCTCCAATCTGATGGTGTCCTGGCTGCGGGTGTGCTGTGAACCACCAGAGAAGGTGAGCTGGTCTGCAAGATAAGCTGGAGTGCTGGTTGTGATAGCTTTGTAAAGGATGCAGCTAGTTTTGAAGATGGTGGGGGCAGGCATTGGGAGCCAATGGAGTTCCCTCAGGATGGGGATAATATGACCATATTTTTTCAGGCCCTGAATGAGATGTGCTGCAGGATGTTGGATCTCCTTAAGGGGGTCAGTGTGGTGTCTGGGAGGCCATGGAGGAGGGGTATACCACCATCCAGATGCAAAGAATGAGGGCTTGAACAGCAGTTCTGAAGTCTTTTTCTATAAAAAACTGTTTCATTTTCTTCAGAAAAGAGAGCTGGTACTAAGCATCTTTGTTTTTTGGCAGTGTGTTTTCCTTGATGGCGAGGTTGGTGTCCATGGAGAATCCAAGTAACGTGGAATTCATTGAAAGTTGGGGGTTTCAAAGCTGTCAAGGTTCATATCATTGAGCCAGGTTTGTACTGTTTCTAGTTTGTTGATCCTGGCAAATAACATGAATTCTACCTGATGTGAGGAACTCTCATACATTTTCCATGCACTACCTGAAGGATTCAAGTAAGACTAATTGAAGGTATAGTACACAGCTAACATCAATGGGTCTTATTGAGGGTTGGGCAGAGTGAGAGGAACCCCATAAAACCAGCATTGCACCGGCCCCATCCAACCAGTGGTTTTACCTCTCTATTCAGTTTTGGGAAAACCACTGGGTTCCCATTGACTGAGCATCTGTTAGCTCTACTGAACATTATCCCAGACCCAAATAGTACACAGGAACTTCGGGGCGTTTTCTAAGTGTGGACCTGGCGCCTCCCAATTATACGCAATTCTTTGTGAGGATTATCTGTGCGGTGCAGAGGGGAGGTAGACTAACACCCTAAACCCTCATTCGGGGACCCTAGACGAGGTCCACTGTAAACAAAATGTGATCCTGTGCACACGCTATGTGTTTGGTACGTTATGGCGTAATTCTACCACCTCAGTTACATATCGTACATGTAGATAAGTATTTGTTCTTGTAATCACGACAACTTCGTAGAGTATTCTTTCTTTCTTTATTCAGTAAGATAGCCCAGCCATATGTAACTGAGGTGGTAGAATTACGCCATAACGTACCAAACACATAGCGTGTGCACAGGATCACATTTTATTTTTTTTATTATCCCAGACCCAGCGGTCCATCTGCAACAGACCGCTGGATCGTGGTGATGGTAATCCCACTTTGCTGAGGATGCGACGACCATCACTCATTTACCCTGCCCATTTCAACCACGTGAGGAATACCAGTAAGGGGCAAAAAAAATGATACGGCACCCACAGACAGGGAAAAAAGCTCCCTGTGCTTTGGTGCCATTTGTGTTTTGTTCAGAGAAATCAAACTCTAACGTTGGGATTTATTTTCTCCCCAAAAAAACGAAGAGCAAATGCTTGGAACATGGCACCCGCTCTGCAAACTTCACTGCTGTGAGGAGAGTCACGCCGGCGACTGCTTACTGTACAGCAGGGAGGTCCCGCCAAGCAGGCAGGGATCTGTAAATATCACAGATGGTCTGCCGTCAGGGTGGAGGAGGTCATGACCTCCACCCAGGGGCGTAACACAGGCCCCGCAGCCCCCGCGGTGCGGGGGGCCCCAAGCTCCAGGGGGCCCCCTCAGCACAGCACTTTGGCTGGAGAGCTCCTGAGAGAGTCCAGAGGGGGCCCCTCCACGTATGTTGCAGGGGGGCCCCCTCAATTTTTGTTACGCCACTGCCTCCACCCCCTCGGCGGGATGGCGGGCGAGTTCTCTTAGACACTACGCTGACAGGCAATGGCTCATGTAAGTGTGTGGGTCTGTCCCTTTCTTTCAGTAAAATGCCCTTCCAGGCAGTGTGCGTACATGTACATATGGTTACGTATTAACCTTTTTTTCACATTACAGGAGGATTAATAATTATCTGCTCTTTACTATTATGAGTTCAGATAAGTGTTTCAGCTTCCAAATTCCTTTTCCCTTTTAGAATGTGGGGGTGCAGTGCACTGAGTGTTTTGAAGCTGCTGTCGCAGTTGTGGAAGCCGGTTATCTTCCAAAACTATTCCTTTTATAGTCCATTTTGGGTATAAATTATGGTCGGGTTTTAGAAGCCCTACCCCTGGGTGGAAGTAGAACACACCCACCTAGAGGAATTCTCATTTCTATTTCATGTTGCAGGGCCTATAAAACACTGTGAGGACTAACCACATACTCTTATGTTGGGAATACCTGATGGTAATACCTTCTCTAAAGGTAGGGTGACCATCACACTCCATCTCAAAACAGACATTATTTCCCAACTTAGTAGTTGAACTCACATATCATTGATGTCAGCTGTGTTAGTCTATTCACCTCAATGGGACAAACTAAGACTCCCAGAATGCACCAAGTCGCAACATTGTAGCTCAGGACTGGACACACTGTCCATGATGATATGGAGTCAGGAGGCCACCCTAGCTAAGGGTGGCGTAAGAGGAGTCTTCTGTTAGAGCACCTCTCTAAAGCAAAAATAATCTCACTACTGGTAGATTACTGTTCACTCCAAGTTTGGGCCTTAGACCTGTGCCAGGCTGTGACTGGCAGTGCAGCAGGCTCTGCGGAGAAATGTAGTGTTTCAGCTGATGCCCATGAGATGGCTGACACTCTCCACAAAGAGCTCCTTCAGGTCTTTTTTTAAGTGATTATTGATTTCATGTTGCCAGTCTTTTATTCTCTACAAGCACACAAACAAGTGTTCAATGGGACCCCGCGGTGACCTAAACATAATCTTACACACAGACACCCACACAGAGGGCCTGATTTAGAAAGGTAAACTTAGACCAAAAGTCTTACCTTTGTGAATCAGGCGCACAGTCTCTCACAAATACACCGTCCCGTAACCTGCATGGAATGTTGGTTTAGCTAATCTGGAGGTTTATGAGGCCGGCAGTAGCTACTGCTGTTTTCCTGAATTCTAGGTTTAGTGAAAGCCTGTGAGGCACATGAAATAGTTTTTTTTTGGGCTCCCTATATGGATAAGATCAGGCTAATATCTATTGTGCCCGGACCCACACCTCAGGAACCTCCAGTGGCTACCCAGCCAGAAAGATGCCAATTCAAGATGCTGATACATGCCTACAAGGCCCTCCATGACCAAGGACCAGCATACATCAACCACAGCCTGAACTTCCACCAACCCTCCAGACACCTGCGCTCTGCCTCCTTCGCCGTCGCACACCCCCCGCATCCGCCAAAGCTACAGTGGAGGACGATCCTACTCCTACCTCACCGCCAAATCCTAGAACAACCTTTCCCTCCACCTCCGAACATCATTCTCTCTCCCAGAATTCAGAAAGGAACTTAAGAACTGGCTTTTTGACTAATCCCAGCAAAAACATAGCGCCTGGAAACCCTCCCGGGTGATTAGTCGTGCTCTATAAATCTGAGTTGATTGATTGAGGCACTGTGAATTAACAGTTAACAGTCCTATGAACCTTTTCCTCAGGCTCCTGTTGATGTTAGAAGGGTTGGCAATAGACAGCAATTAACACCAGCAAAGGAAATGATTTACTGAGAGGAGAGTTTCAATGTCTGAGAAACTGGGGTAAGTGCAATGCAGTGTTGCAGTGAGCCTGGGTAGCAATGAAACACTCAGCCATGTGTGTGTATTCACCAACTGCACAAGCCAGGCTCAAAGGAGGTGAACTTCTGGTGTCTATGCATATGTAGGTCCTCAGTCGCCCTGTGATGATCCCGTCCAGCAGCGGGTAGCGGGTAGCGGGTAGCGTGTGGGTGCCTGAACCATGCGGAGCTGCCACAGGTAGGAGTGCAGCAGTAGTGCAAGCAAGGTCGGACTGGTCTATAAGGTATTCAGGCAGTGCCCGATGGGCTGCTCTGACAGGTCAGTGTGTGGGACAGTTTTTTGGGCTGTTTGTGGGCCTCTTTTATGGTCTGCTGGGCCGGTTTATCCTGTTGATTTCCCTGATATTAAAACAAACATTGCTTGCAGCAAGCTCAAAACTCGCAAAACACTTATAAAGCATCTTTACAAGTTCAATTTACAAATCTGGAGCACATTTTTAGCTTTCTAATTCAGTAATGGGGGCCACTTTTACTTTGGTGCCCAGGCCTTTTTTCTGTCCCAGTCCGACCCTGAGTGCAAAAACTAAATAATGTGAATGTGGAAGCCGACGAGGCCCCAGGACCCTTGCTGCGCCCAGTGGCACTGAAGGACCACTGCGCGGCATGCCAAAGGCACTGAAGAATGTGCAGCGGCTGCGGGATTTAAGATACCCCTCCCTTTCCCTTGCCTTGTTGCTCTACCGCGCAGCTGCACCGGAGGGTGCAGAAAGAGCTGGGAGGACCAGGAGGTGCCAGTTGGCACCTTGAAGAGCCACATGTGCCAGAAGAGGCGGGGTGGCAGCCTGAAGGGGGAATGCCGGTGGCCTTGGCAGGTAGAGTTCCTGGTTAATGGTTTCCAACTTCATCTGCTCTTTGTCGCGGTTTTGGGGCCGGACCATGGCAGGTACTCCTCACTTTTTCGCCTACTGGGTGAAGAGGCAGAACTAGAAGATACTCTCAGTCTTTAAAATGCTGCAATAATATCTCATTTGCTGAAATGATTTTGTGTCCAAGAGAGCTCCCTAATCGGAAAATAGTTTATAAACCCACCTTGGTAGAAAATGGATCTGAAGATCCAAATAGTGCACAAAGTAATAGTCAAGAGTCTGCACCGAGGACTGTGTCCACACCCAAAAAACGCACTCTTCTGGATTATTTACCTACAACAGGAGACAACGGCTGTAATCGATCATCTCGGCAATCCTCACTTGGTCCTGAAGGAGGAATGGTCACCATCCATGCCTTGAAGCCGTCTTCTTCTCAAAGACAAATTCTGAATAAGTGTAGTTTTCCAGAGAGCCCGAAGGCGCAAACTACACCCCCACAGATGGCATTAATTACAGGGTCAATGCCATTGGTTAATAACTCACACACTTTTGACAACTCTTTAGTCCTATGTTAATTGACGATTCGAGTAATCCATCACAAGACGTTTCGTTACTAAAGATCAATTGTTAATGAAATGCGCCTCGGTAATGCAACACAGAGGTTCGCCATCGCAAGTGGCGGAATCTGTTCGACACCCACACATTGCTGATCCCCCGATATTCACCATGTGGTATCCATGAACTCAGTTTTTTGTCCACCATATTGAAATTAGTTAATAAACAACTAATAGTTGACGAGCAGTCATTATCTACTCTTACTCTCATTTGAAAGGCTCTAACAAAGGAGTCTTGTAATGAGATCATGAAGGCTCCCACTCACCCGGTGATCAGGAACCAGCCAGAGTGCTTACAAACCCAGGATGGTCCAATGCAAACCCTCAAACAACTCTAGGAACCAATATTGAAAGCAAAGTTGAAGGTAGTGGGCATTTTCAGTCATCTAGAAGGAAGCCTAACATTGAAAAAGAAACCTGTTCATTAAATCCAGTAGTAAATGCATCTTGTCCATCTGGGGCCTCAGAGATATTTAGGTAAGTCCACAACAATTTTTGCAAACTGTAATATTTGTTCAAATAAACATTTTATTCCTCAATTTTCTCAGCACTTGATAACATTCACTGACCTTTTTGCAACACAAGGTGAACATTATTATCTGAATAGTCAGAACGTTTTAAGCAGAGTATACAACATCTATGAGCTGAGACTTGTAACACCAAGTGACGTCAAATAAGTAGAAATCTGCTCTCATTTATTGGCCTCTTGGGCACAACGTGAATCAAGAGTGCATTTTTACTTTCACTCTGTAGCAGCTTTAGTTTTGAATCTTAGCCAAACGTTCTATAAAATGCACTTTGATAACTCAGAACTCTGTTGTCTAAAGCAATAACAGATAATGCACAAATCGGACGTTTCAACACTCTCTTCCATTAAACCTCAAATTGCAAGCAGAAGATTTCACGCTCTTTCATCAAAATGGAAGTAGGCAAGTTATTGAGAAGTCTACCAGGTTGACACACAGTGATGGTGCAGACCCTGGTGGTGGCTTCCAAGGGTTTTAAATCCAACCCGATGACATCAATGGGAGCTGGACACTGAATAGTTGTAACGAGGCTAGTTTTAGGAATCTCTGTATACAATATATTTTTTTATTTTACTTTGATAGAACATTGCTTGTGTGTTTGCAAGAGTTTTGTGCGTGTGTGTGTGTGTGTTTTTAAATCGATACTTTTAAGGTCTTTTTAGTACCAGTTATTCCTCATGTGAAGGGGGGCTTACGCACCCTTCCGAAATCTAGTGAGAAATGGAGGGCTATTCAGTTGGTATTTTCTGAAGATTTAGCACTGATAATTTACTGTTCTGTTCTGGACAGGAAAGGTTGTTTAATAGTATTTATTCTATGCAATTTCTATTTTGTCCCCCCTCCTGTAATTTTGCCACTTTAGTGATAGAACTTTAAAATGCTTTAAAAGTCTTTTTCTAAACGCTGTCTTATTGGTGATTGGGGATTTCAACACAAAATGTTGTCAAACTCATGTAAAAATAACGAGTTTAAAGAATTAGGTAGCCTATGGGAACTCCCAGAACCAATTCTTTCACACAAAAAAGACAAACGTTTATCTATTCTATTAAACGCGGCTGTGAGTTAAATGTAGCCGTAATTAATGGCAGATTTAAGGTTCAGGCTGTGAGAAATTACTCTTGGCAACAAGGAGCGTAAAGATTGTTGATAGATTACGCTTTTATTCATGTCTGTGACATTAAGATAGTGTCTAACTTTACATTAAACTTGAACTCATGGAGCGACCATCAACACAGGGCCAGGGCCACGGGAGGGCATTTGAGGGCCGGGCCAGCCCATATTAATATGTGCCCCCCCCCCCCAAATAATCAAGCAGCTGGCATAGTATTTATAGAAAACTCACTTTAAGCCCAGTTTAGCTAAACAAACTGCATTCACATTTGAATGCATACAGTCTAATAAAAAGAACACAGGCTGGAGTTCAGAAGGCAACGAGCAATAAAAATGCCTTTTTCATCTTGTAACATCTGCTGCCTGTTCAAAGGCAGAGTTTAAATGTCAGGCTGTCTCTGACAAATTGCTTCTTATTTTTGTAAGGTGGAGATGTTGTTTACTTTTCTTTCTGTGACTACAAAGTGAGAGGATTTTGTAAAGTGAACTATGTAAGACTCTCACTGGGGTACAGGCAGGGCCAGTGGAATTATGAGGCAGAGGAGGCCAAAATGATGCAGCAAGTTTGACTAAATGATGTGGACAGAAAACACAAATTATGTGGCTTACTGCCTACAGCGCCACCTGAGCTTGCGGCAGCAACTGTCTGATTCCTTACCCCTCCATACATGTAATGCAGGTGGACCGCGTCTGTAGCTTAGCCCGCTCTAATCAACCGTCGAGTGCTCCTGAGGGGCAAATATCCAGTCGTTTATAGTTACCAAATGAGCGGCCTGATAGTAGGCCTTAACGTAAGGGAGGGCAATTCCACTGTTATAGGGATTAAGCTGCAATGTCCTAAGTGCTATTCTGGGGTGTCCCTTATTCCACTATAGGGTTCTCGACGCCCCATCTATTTTGGTGAACATTTCTTCCAGAATTTTATAATACACGTTCTGGAGGGCATAGAGGAGCTTGGGAAGCATGATCATTTTAAAGATGCCCACCCTCCCCAGGAGCGTCAGGGTCAACCCACACTACCTCTCTGCATCCTCCTGGAATTTTGTATTACCCTCCCCAAGTTCCTGTTCAAGCACAGCTCCCTATGTGGGGTTACGTAGATTCTAAGGTATTTAAAACCCTCTACCGCCACTGGTAATCTCTGAGGGAGGGTGGTCTGGCAAATGAGTGACTTTCCTCAATTTATTTTATACCTCGAGTAAGTACCATATGTCTCAAAGGTCTGGAAGATGACCAGGAGCGTTGTACCAGTCTCAGTGATGTAGAGGAGAATGTTGTCCGCATAAAGTAAGACCTTTTCCACGTCTGTGCCAGTGTCAGCTATGTTGAAACCCTTTATGCCTGCATGGTCATGGACCATGCAGGCCAAGGGCTCAATGGTGAGTGCGAACAAGAGAGGGGACGGGTTCCTTCCTCACCGATAGAACACAGCGAGTTAGACTACCACCGTTCCTCTCAGAACCCATGGACATCGGCTGCAGAGTCCCCCAGGGCTCCTCCTTGAGCCCCACCCTCTTCAACGTCTACATGGCCCCGCTCACAGCCATAGTCAGGAACCACGGACTCAACATCGTCTCCTATGCCGACGACACCCAGCTGATTTTCTTCCTCACCAATGAGCCCACAATTGCCAGAAACAACTTCCACAACGGGATGAAGGCCGTTGCTACCTGGATAAGAGACAGCTGCCTCAAGCTCAATTTGGACAAGACCAAAGTTCTCATCCGGGGGCCCAACACCTCCGCTTGGGAAGACTCCTGGTGGCCCGCCGCGTTAGGAACCCCCCACACCCACGAACCACGTACAAAACCTTGGCATCATACTGGACTCCTCACTCACGATGAACCACCAGATCAACGCTGTCTCCTCATCATGCTTCCACACTCTTCACCTGCTTAGAAAGACCTTCAGATGGATCCCCATAGAGGCCAGAAAGTCGGTCACCCACACATTCATCAGCAGCAGACTCGACTACGGCAACGCACTCTAAGTAGGCGACACCCAGAAACTCCACAGGAAACTACAGAACGTGCAGATCACTGCACCCAGACTGGTCCTCAACATCCCACGCCGCAGCCACATCTCCGAACACCTGTGCGAACTCCACTGACTCCCAGTCGACAAAAGAGTCACACTCAAGTTCCTCACACACGCCTACAAAGCCCTCCATGATGCTGGACCAGCATACCTGAACCACCGCCTCTCATTCCACGTACCCACGAGACACCTCCGCTCCGCCGAACTGTCCCTTGCCACCGTCCCTCTGATCCGAAAGACCAGGACCGAAGGAATGCCCTTCTCCTACCTCTCTGCCAAAACCTGGAACACCCTGCCTCTCCACCTCAGGCTATCCTCGTCCATCAGGACCTGCAGCGCCCCCCCCCAAGCACCTTTAGACCCTCACGGGTGAGTAGTCCCGCTTAACAAACACTGATTGATTAATTGACGGGAGCAGGCCTGCAGAGTCCTCCTCTCAATTGGGAATATTAGCAAAAAGGTACCCTTAACCCTCACCGCCGTTGTCGGGGCCTGGTGTAGCAACGCTAGCTACTGTCTATACTTGGGGCCAAAATTAAACTTCTTCAGTGTCTGATGAAAGAAAGGCCAGTGTATGGCATCAAAATCTTTTTGGCATCTTACGAGAGGAACACATGGAGCTCCCGCCAATCACAAATCTCCGCCATCCAGTTATGGAGCCTCCTCAAATTTAATCTGGTTGACCTACCAGGCATAAAGCCAGACTGGTCTCTATGTATTAAAGGGTCAACTAGCTTAAGGAGCCTGGTGGCCAATATCATGGCAAGTATTTTGGTTTTGATGTTTAACAATTAAATTGGACGATATGACTCGCAACTTTCTTTGGGATTACCCTCTTTCTGGATTACAGTAATGATAGCACGTTGGAGGTTGGGTGGTAGTGCCCCCCTGTCCCTGGACTTCTGGAATAGATTCAACAAATGGGCCTCAGGAGTTTGGTGTAACGCTTATAGAACTCCGCCAGGATACCATCGGGCCCCGGGGTTTTATCTTGCTTTAATTTCGTTATGACCGCCTGAACCTCAACTAGTGTGATGTCTTCCTCCAATTTGAACAAATACTAACGGAATGATTGTGACTTAGTTTTACCGCACTCTGTATTGTTCCCACTAACATCTGGGTGCTCTCTCACAGGGCCAATCATCCCAAAAAGACCCCAAATAAACCAAATGCAAAACAAAATGAGAAGCACACACGTGTTTATGTCCAACAAGAAAAGGAAAACATTTCCTTTATGTGTATTAAGAAAGTTTCCAAGAGAAAAAAATATATATGATAAAGCAGAGAGACATCATAGAAATCCTTGAATAATTTTTCTTTTACAAAAATATATCTTTTATTTCTTTTCTTTCATTAAAATCTGGGACAAGGACACAGCCAACACGTTTCATCCCTAGGCATTAGGACTTCTTCAGGGCATAAAACAAAAAGCTTTTTTAGAAACCGCTGTGTAGCCCAAATAATGAGTATTGAAGGCGACCACTCTGCTGTATTTTCCAAAGCATATCCCAAGCAGCAACCAATTACACCTCAGGTATGTTATTAGACAATTGGATCCTCATTTTATAAGTAGGGAGGTCATCCAGTGGCAAGTTAGATTTGCCATATTCCAATCTCAAATCGAGTCTCAGTAAGAGCTTAACACGTCGACCCGCATCTCACGTCACGTACACCAATAGTAAGCAAAGGTCATCCGGTGACACCACCAGGGTATCCGCGGTGTAAAGGAAGTTCTTGATGTGCTGCGCGTCAGCCAGTGGATGTACTCTATAGAACGACTCTTAGTAGCTGGCAAACTCCTTTGCAATGTGCCTGTCTGTCATGTGGGTCACCCCAGATTGGTCAGTGATGCGCCGCACGCATCGGGCCTCCGCTTCCTTCCTAATTAACCATGTTAGCAATTTGCCTGCCTAATCTCCTGTGTCATACAGTTGTTGGTGTGTGGCTAACATGTGTTTCTCTGCCTCCCCCTGTGCTAAATTGCAGTTTTCAGTGCGTAGTACTACTATCCTTCTAAAAACATGCAGGTCAACTAGTGCCGATGGGGAATTCTCTAGCTGCCGTAGCTGACACTCTATCGCCTCTACCTCCGCCACCCCTCGCCTGTTCTTTCATGCGATTACGTTTTGAGCTCTGTCCCTGGGGACCGCTTTGTATGCCTCCCAGAGAACTATTGGGGAATCCACCGACCCTTTGTTTTTGATAAAGAAGAGCTCTGTGTTGATTCGGAGCCTCGGGGTCACCTCCGCGTCAGTAGCGGCTGGCACGGATTGTGGGTGGCGTGGCGGGGGGCTGAGATGGGAACGGGAAGGGGGGAGCGGTGTAAAAAAAAAAAACTTACCCTCTCGCCGCTTCCTCGCTGCGTCTCTCCTCTGTAGTCCCTCGCTCCGGCCCAAACAGGAAACACACCCAGACTCCCCATAGCCAATCACAACTCTGCAATGCAGCGTTGTGACTGGTCTGAGCACCGTGGTTCTGTGCTCAGCCAGGGAATAGGAGCCTAGGCATTTTCTCCACCCAGGCTGCAATACAGCCTGGGTAGAGAACATGCAAAGTGTGCATGAATGTTTGGACGGCCCGAGACGGCCAGCCAAACATTCATGCGCACTTACTAAGTGTGCTCACCACTTCCCCTGCTCCTGTCGTCAGAGCAGCCCCGCCCCATCCTGCACAGCTGCCGCAGCAGGAAGAAGTAAAATGATGATAACGTCAAGTTATTATCATTTTATTTTTCCTTTATTTCACTGCTAAAAAGCAGTGGGGCGAAGCTCCTCCACCTTAGCGGAGGTGCCGCCACTGCTCCACGTCCTGCAGTTCCCAAGGATTCAGTTTCCAGCTACTGCCCTTCAGCCGTTGCCTCTTGTCCACAGTGACCCAAGGAGGGGAGTGGTCAGATAGTACGTAAGCCAGATATTCAGCCCAAGTCTACAGTGCCTATCTCTCCCGCTGGGGTGAACACATAGGCCAGCCTGGAGAAGACCCTGTGCATCCCCAATACGTATGAGTAGAATCTCTCCTCTGGGTGGTAATGCCTCCACACATCTGACAGACTCAAAGTGGCAACAAACCATGCCAGGGTCATGCCTCTTAAGGGCACGGTGGTGGACGTAGAACGATCCAAATCAGGGGCCAATACATCATAAAATCCCCACCTATGATGTGAGGAGTAGAAACAGTTTCCAGGAGTTTGGCAGCCACCTTCTCAAATGTGGGTGCTTGCAACCGTGGGGGTGCTTAGATACTCAAGTTCTACCCCAAAATCCCCAGACCCCCACATAACCATCATGCAGGTCAGTCTATGTTTGTATTACAGGAAAGGGAGGGTTCTGTATAATCAGTATAGCTACGCCCCTAGAACCAAAGGTAAATCTTGCATGTGCCAAAGTTACCCAAAAAACTGTAGTGTGTCCCTAGAAGGTGTGTTTCCTGAAGAAGGACTATATCAGGCTTCAGTTGACGTATATATTGTGCTACGAGTCACTGTTTGAACTTGTTCCCTAACCCATTTGCGTTCCATTTTAATATGAGTATTGTAAGTCCTCTCAGGACCTAGTCTGTGCAATTGATACAGTGGTTATCAGTACCCAAGTGTTTGAGTACCCTAAATGCAGTTTTGATGCGTCTATCCTGGCTTCCCACCTCTATGAACTGTGAAAAACACTCAGAAAAGGGAGCTAGTCCCCCGTCACTACACTCCACCCTCCCCTCTCCCCCATAAGTATAAAACCGCATTCGAAACCACACCTACTCGCAATCAGGGTCTGAGAGGTCTGTAGCCCACCCCTATACAGCAACTACTTAAACTTGTGTAACATGAAATCAGACTGCAAATCTCCCATTTTCACCCACACTGCATCATCAACCAATTGACCAAGCGACCACTGCGAAGTCACAGGTGTCACAGTGCTGGGGGGAGGAGGAAATCCTAACAAAATGAGTTACCCCATACGTCCATAAAATGCAGCCGCCTACATTTGATGACCTGTCCTCCACATCCGGGTTCACTGTAGCGTCATCCGAGCTTTGATAACGTCAGTCATCTGTTGCAGGCTGGGCCGCGGCCCCCGATCCCCTCTGAGCGGGTCGGGTACACCCAAAGAGGTGTGGCCCCTTCCAAGTCAATTGTCCCGTCACCCAGTCATTAAGCATCACTTGGCTGCGGTGTGCCCCCCCGCCGCCCCTCATGCTTTGTGTTTTCTTCCTCTTCACTGTGTGCCAGAGCGTAAGCCAGTGATCGCTCTTATGTCGCTCTAAGTTGGGGACGTTCCTCAGCCACTGCCATGCCTCCTCAGGTGAATGGAAAATAAAGGCTTTTTTCTGAAAGACTACCTTCAGTTTCGCCAGGAATAAAAGCATGTATTGCAACTGTAGAGCACGGAGCTTAGCCTTAATCGCATCGCATGTCCCCCTTTCTTTCTGCACTTCCCTAGAATAGTCCGGAAATATCATAATTGTATATTTGACACACTCTTTCTGTCTGGCTTCCTTAAGGAGCATAACCTGGTCCTGAAAGTTCAGAAAGCATGCAGTGACCGACTTTGAGGGTCCACCAGGCGGGGTCCTACCACTGAGTGCTCTACGGGCCCTTTTGATAACAAAGCAGGTGAAGAATTTGTACGCTAACAAGGTGGTGCGGACCCACAGGTCCAAGAATCCCAACATGTCGCTCTTCTCGACCCCTTCCGGAAATCCCACTGGCCGCAGATTGTTTCTCCACGTTCTATTTTTAGTATTGTCAACTCTCCAGGCAGGATCCTTCATGATCCCCCTGACCTCTGTAACCCCCTGCATAAGGGTTTGGACAGTGTCTTCCAGTTCTGAGATTCTGCCCTCGGCTGTGGTCACTCTGTCAGCTACATAGCAAGTCCTGTCTGAGAAGCGACTCCTCTGAGCATATCTCCCCAATTCTGGATTCCAGGGCTTCTGTGGACGTTTGGATCACCGCCAACAATGCTGCATTATCTGGCATCTCAGGGTAGGCACTGGGGCCCACCAATGGGGGTTCCACCATCTGTGTGAAGCGTTCTATCTTGCCCTCTTGGGGCCGTTTTGGGTCCTTATCGTTCGCCATGAGTGGGAGGGCCCCACTGCCACCTCCAGGCCACCTCGATGTCCCACATGCAGTCCACTCCGGAACTAACACCTATTTGATGCAGTGGGGGAGGAGGAGGGACTCTCAGAGCCCACCGCTGGCCCAGTGGCGGCGGGGCACTCAGGGTCACTGGCCTATGCAGACAGAGTATATCAGGACAGGAAGGGCATGCCAGGATCTCACCATCTCTGACTCAAAGGCGAGTAATCGTGGTCCACTTTTCAGGAGAGACTGTTGTTCTACTACCATTCCCCCTCCCAGTGCCTATCCCCTCCAGGAAGCAGCCCAACAGTCAGCTGCGCGTGTCCTTTCCACCCACAGAAACCAGGGTATAGCTATACCAGAATGTCCCAGCATGCCTCAATCCGCTCTTCCTCAGCACTGGGTACTACAGCAGTGCTCTTTTGCCGGGTTCACCATCTCTGCTTGCTCCACCTCTGTTCAGGCTCGAGGCACCCAGCAGGGCGCTACCAGGCCTCTCCCACGGCCACAGTGCCCCGCTTCAAGCACTCTTGTTATGGCCATAGCAAATGAATTGCTGTTATGAGGTCCTAAGTAATTAATATACTTAATGCATTATACTTGGTGAATATTTGGGGTAGTGTTTTTATTGGGAGACGTGTGGGAATGCTGGGTAGTAGTAATTTAATGGATCCCCTCAGATTCCAGAATTTTCCATCACAGAAATATGAGGAAGATCTGAGATTTAACCAAAGTTTGGTGTTTGCAGGGCATTCTGGATAAGAAGAGACACTGGGATCCATGCAAATCACACCACCCCAGAGTACCCTAGGTTCCTTGTTTTCAGAAATGTTTGGGCCTGACAGGTTTCCCCGGTTACAGACTGAGTTTTGGCCTAAATCCTGTAACTACCCACATCATCAGAAAAGGGCAATTTGTAATGCAAAATCTTGATGTTTCCTTGTGTCTTAGGGGGCTTAGGAAACCTTTTCTTTCACAGGTGATAACCCAGTCACACAAGTGGTGTACCATTGTTATCTAGAGAAGTGTAGGAACGCTGTGTGGTAGGACAGTTGTGAATTCCTGTAGATTCCATTAGTGATGTCCGCTTCCACTTTTGTTTTGCTGTAAAACGTCAGTGTGCACAGCATGCTGCGCAATACAGCAAAACAAAAATCTAACTCAGGACTCGTGGGAAGCATATGCTTTGCGTCCCAACTTTGATTTTGGAAAACAAAATATTTCTGGTGTTTTACCAGAAACATTTTCTTTTCCAGTACTGTGGATAACCTGTTGAAGTCCACTGCACTGTGAATGAATTGTGTGGTGGACGTCAATGGGTCGTCGTCTGCCCTAAAGCAGTTAAAATCCACCAAATCCATGCAGCCTGATGTCCGGTCCAATCAGAATTGACAACAACTTCTTTGTGCAATGATTGTAGGTGACTTCTCCAGTTCCAGGAGGCCCCCAGGATGGTAGGCCTCTAGCACTGGGGAACCGCAAAAAGAACAGTGGTCAAAGGGAAGTGGCAGGTGCGTCTAATTGGCATGCACAGCCAAGAGAAAGTTATTAGTTGCTATATATGGTCTAAGGAGGAGAGGGCTAGAAGTACAGAGAAGATAGAAAAGAAGATAGAGAGAAGAGGTGCTAGAAAAGAAGAGAAAATAGAGAGAAAGAATGGAGAGAAAGTAGAAAAAGCAAGATAGCGATCAGGAGAGTCAGGAATGAGAAGATAGATGCAGCAGTAAACGGAAAGGGATAGAGGGGAAAAGGTTGAACGAGGCAGTGGAGACAGAGATTGTGAGATGGGGAGAGAATATATAAAGTATGAGAGAGCCTAAAGGAGCTAAATGAGAGCTACATACACATGGAGAACATTTGATTGGAGATTGTAAGTGGAATGTATGGCATATCATGTTTTGTACAATACACCTGGCCCAATGTGATTTCAATGCACAATTTTGCACTTTATTTTCTAAAATCTTAATGTAAGATCCGAAAATCACCTTGCATAGTGGTCTTTGAAGTCCTAATAAGGTCTAACCATTGTTACTTGATGCACTTTGTGTTTTGCAAATTGCTTAACAATGGCAGAGTCTTGTTATTTGTTACCATACACTCTTGGTGAGAAGTTATGTTATGGTCCTGGCCTTCAAGGCCTTTCATAATATAGGGGCTCCCTACATCAGGAGCAGAATCCAGCCCTATGCCCCAACCAGGACCCTGAGGTCCTCAACTCAGAGGCTGGTGAGCGTGCCAAAGTTCACACGTTCACGTTTGGGTGGACGTTCGTTCCAGGTGGCCGCCGCTAAGCTATGGAACAGCTTACCGCCTCCTCTGAGACAGGTGCAGGATATCCTGAGCTTTAGGAGAAAGCTAAAAACATGGCTCTTTCAACAATAGATGTGGCACTCAATGTTGCGCGATAACTGTTCTGTCAGATAGGGCGAAGTTAGCGCCGGGACGCTCCTAGGAGTAGCCGTGCGCTCTACAAATACCCTACATAACATAACATAACTTGATGCACTTTGTGTTTTGCAAATTGCTTAACAATGGCAGAGTCTTGTTATTTGTTACCATACACTCTTGGTGAGAAGTGCTGAGGCCTTCTTAATGCATGCCAGCCATGTCTACATTTGCTGGTATAGTCGCTGAAAAGTACAACCTACTTGAGAAGTCCAAGTTCTATTTAGCAGGTGATTTGGCTTTCTAGTGTACATTCAAATATGGCATTCTCTTAACTGTTTCATAACATGAAGTATGGCTTTTTTCTGCATCTGTTGTAATGCTGAACAGTCCCTATGCAAGTAAACATACTCACTTTTTAGAACACTTGGCAGGCTTCCACGCATTCTACATTCACCACTCTGAAAGGTTCCTGCTTGTCCAAGCAATGTTAGCCCCGTAGAGGGTGCCACATTGAACATTCTATGCAAAGAGTCTACTGCATGTGAAAGAGTGGAGAATGTCCATCATTACGGAGGTGGAGGACTCTGTAGCAGCCAAATGGGAGGTACCGTGCAAGCAGCATCAATGGGAGATGTTATCACAGAGCAGGATCCTAGATACAAACCATGAAACCACCACTCAGAGTGTTAGAGGCCATGCTGTTGCTTGCCCATCTACAGCTCCTATAACTGGAGATGGAACTAGTGTCCTCAGCCAGGCCACATGCCTCAAAAGGACACATTCCAGGCTCACACAATTACCGTCCTTTACCATGCCTACCTGTCTTATTTTTCAATGTCTAACAAGGGTCTCCTTTTGTATAACTGGTCTGTAACTATGAGGGGTGTTTGCCAATGACAGAGCCTGCTTCACGTCCATGAAGTTTCGACTGGTGCTTTTGATCAAATGTAATTGAACTATTCATATTTTGTCACAACATTATAGTGAGATTCATTTTGGAACACTTTGTACTTCCCCTGTAAAATGGCATCTAAATTCCCCCCACTCTATTCCGAAATCTGTGCACTTCCGTTGGGCTTTCTCTACAAACACTGCAAACCATCCCAAGTTCTATTCCATAAAACAAACAATGGCTATTTGCTCTTACGTTCTTCTAGCCAACGCCTTCCACATCCTATTACATCTCTACCTTTTAGGAATAGATTTATTTTATTGGAGGACACGGTTGAGTGCGATTGACTTGATGGGCAGTGTCTAACACCCCACAA
The DNA here is from genome assembly GCA_963921515.1 of Calotriton arnoldi. Lineage (NCBI taxonomy): Eukaryota > Metazoa > Chordata > Amphibia > Caudata > Salamandridae > Calotriton > Calotriton arnoldi. The sequence goes on along the minus strand of CAWUFW010004432.1, from coordinate 1,228,487 downwards.
TGAGGATTACATAGTATCACATAATGGGACTTCTGTAATCCATTTGCCTTCTGTAAACTACCAGCTAAACACAAGTATACAGCCAGATAGCTCAACCCTGTCTCAGAGCCCGATTCGTACAGAGATTATTCCGGAACCTGTTGCAGTCATTTCTTGGAACATCGCTGGGTATAACCAAAAAAAGACTAACTCTGACTGGCTGTCTTTGTTAATGGGCTATGACATTCTGTGTCTCCAGGAGACCTGGGAAATTGACCAGGTTCATCTGAATGGGTATCGCTCATTTTATACGCCTGCCATACCCTCAACAGCTGGTCGCCCAAAGGGAGGCCTATTGACACTACTTTCTAATACTTTTCCCCTAAAGGTCAAAACTTTTTTAAATACGTCTCCATATTATCATATCATTCTTTTTGAGTTTCACAAAGATAGATTTTGGATACTTATAAACTTTTATAATAATAATTTTGGCGGCAACCAAGCAGTGAACTTGGACCCTTTGGGAAGAGACATTGCTAATTTGGAGAAAGTACATCATAAATAACCCTGGGCAAAGCACTACGCTACGCTCGCGTAGTTTGCGAAGTTTGCGCTACTTCGCACAACGCGAATTGCACGTAGCACAGTGCAAACACGCGTAGCGTAGCGTAGTGCAGCGGTCATTTTTTGCTTGCTCGCGGTCCTCAACGTCAAGTTGGTGACCGCAAGCAAGCAAAATGACATCCCGGCGAGACTTTTTCCTCGTTCGCGATCAGCAACATCAAGTTGCCGATCGCGAGCGTGGAAAATAAACCTGCCGGCGAGATTCTCAACGCGGGAGGTCAGGTTTCTCATTGCGAGTGGTCGCGTATGCTCGCGACCGCTCGCGATGAGAAACTACCAGTCCGCGTTGAGAAAGCTGCCGCTTGAGTAAAAATCTACTCGAGCGGCAGTAAAAGACAGCTCGCACTGTGCAAGATGCCCTTTTCAATGATTGCACAGTGCGGACAAGCATCCGGCACTGTGCAATCATCGCGAACAGCGCACTACGCAGTTCGCGTAGTGCTACGCGTAGCTCGCGTAGTGCGAACTGCACTTCACGTAGCTTCGCGTAGCGCTACTTCACGAACTACGCCCAGGCTTAATCATAAACCCTGTGACATAATTTGGTTTGGGGATTTTAATGCTCACCCTTGTAAAAAGGTTAATACATCAGTATGCGGGTTAGTAGATGAAGATGGGGATTTTGTCCCCCACTTTAGCCATAATGATTATGGTAATGCCTTAAATAGGCTACTAATTATAAATAACCTTGTAATGTTAAATACTTCTGAAACCCTAACCTGTCAACTAAACTTCACTTTTTCTACTCGCTCCCACTTCTCAACTCTTGATTATGTTTTGGCCTCAGACCCCATAAGGAAGTTTTTCACCCAATTTTCGATCAACTTCTACACGTTTAGTGATCATGCTGCAATCTCGTTTCTTATTCCATCCTAACAAAAAGAGGAACATTCTGTTAATCTTCAAATGAACCCAGTGATCGCAAGGGAAAATGGGATTGTTCTGAAGTGGGAAAGAGTCGACACTTTGAAGTTCGTGGTGAATATAGTCTCCAAACGAGCATCAGAGATAATGATCTGTTTAGATCCAATGATTGATGATGGTATAACTACAGCTTTTGAGCGAATTTTATTGGAAATTAAAAACAACTTATTACGTTCCATATGTAATGGGCATCGTAAGGGTCCTACCTGGTTTAATGACAAATGTGCGAAATCACTTAAGAACCTTCATATGGCTTTAAAGACAAAACCTAGAGACCAATATTTGGTCAAGTCCTTATGCCAACTTTACAAGAAAGCAAGGTTATCAAGGTTTAAAATTTTAAAGGAGGATTGGTGGGAAAGATTGCAAAGGGCTGCTGTATTAAACATCCCACAGGCTTTTTGGACACTGATCAATGCACCGTTTCTGAGAGATGAGCGAAGGATGACAACAGATACTCACGTGGAGCAGGAGGCATGGGTCGCACATTTTGAAGGCCTGTTTGGTAACACTCAGGAGGTAACTGTTCAACCCCCCCTTTAGGATTATCTGGATCAGGAGATAGTGTCCTGTTTACTCTGGAAGAAACAAAACAGGCTCTTAACCAGTGTAAAAGAGCGAAGGCACCTGGACCTGATGGCGTCCCAATTGATTTTTTCCTAGACAACCAAGATCTTTGGGCACCACTTCTGACAAATGCTTTTAATAAAATTGCCCGAACAGGTGCGCCGTCTTCATGGTAGACGACTGTAATTGTACCTATCTATAAAAAGGGGGATAAGGCAGTACCAAAAATTATAGGCCCATATCTTTACTAGATTCAACTGCTAAACTAATGGGCCAGTTGCTTCTAAACAGGCTTGAGGAATGGGCTTTGGAAAAGAACATCATAATCCCTTGCCAATATGGCTTCAGAAAAGGGAAGGGCACAGTAGACCAGTTGTTAGTGCCTGACGTTGTTAGAACGCGATACCTTTACAACGCAAGTTATTAGATCGACGCTGTCGGGGGCGCGCTGGACTTAGGAATAGTATAATTTACTATTCCAACTCCAGCCTGCGCAACAGTAGGGAAGGTGTTGGAATAGTAAATTATACTATTCCTTATGTTAGAGCGCACCCTACAGCAAGTCGATCTAATGACTTGTGTTGCAAAGGCATCGCAATCTAACAACGCGGTCGTTGTAACGACCGCGTTGTAAAGGAACTGCGATGTGATGACTGCGTTGTAAATGCTGTCTCCCCCCATGGGAAGACATATCAACAGAAGAAGTTCCAGATGAAGTCTCTGTGGACATATTAAAACCATGTCCTTATTCATGGGCTAACTACCAGGAAATGGAATTGGCACAATTTGCCAAGTAGGACTCTCAGCATCTAAGCCCAGGTACTACAGGTGAAGTCTTTGATGGCCCTGAGACTTCCAACAGGAGGCAAGCTCAACTCAAGCCCTTGGAAAATCTTTAGAAAGCAGAATGTAGAGAGCAAAGTCCAGTCCTCTCACCCCCAGAAAAGAAGAAGCAGGGAGCAGGTTAACACCGCAAAGCAAACAGCAAAGTGGCAGTCCCTCCTGGCCGCACAACAGCTCTTCTTCCTGGCAGAATGTCCTCAGCCCATAAAGGTTCTGAGTATATGGTGTCAGAGGTCCAGTACTTAAACCCATTGTTACAAATTGGATTTCTGGTTGGCTAGGGCAAGCGCCAAAGCCAGGCAGAAACCACCACTCTAGTCAGGGCAAGGAAGTTACACGCTGAAGATAATCCCTGCTCACCCCCTTGGTAGCTTGGCACGAGCAGTCAGGCTTATCCCAGAGGCAATGTGTAAAGCGTTAGCGCAGCACACACACAGCAGTGACACACTAGGCACACCACAAAAGAAACTCCACACAAGGTTATATAAAAAATAGCCTTTGTATTACTCATAAACACATTAGATCAGAATCACAAAGATACACTGTGCCACCTGGCACTAGGCAATACTTTACAGGGGACTTATATACATGACAGGGCCAATCGGGCCACTGTCAGAACCATTAGAAAGCACAAGTAGTAAATAAAAAGCAACCAGCAACTACTGGTAAAATACTGAACTCAGCATCATCACATTAGGCATAAACACATTATGCATAAACACTGGGCATAAACACATTATGCATCGTATTAGATCAACAGTGCACCATAGTAACACTGCCCAGGTGCATACATCACCTTAGGGCCTTGCGCCCTATCAGTCAGTGTTCCCACGCGGGGGCCCTGTCCTGGGCTCGCCCCGCAATGCCCCCTTAGAGCGAACTGGCCCTCACGATGCCTTTACACTGGCCCCCCTGACTGCCGATGCAGCCACAACAACTGTGCGCAATGGGAACAGGGCAGGGGTGCAACTCACCCTGGTCTCCTAGACCGAATGCCCCCACTTTGCAGCTGCCCGCAACCTTGCGGTGCAGCTGAGTGAATTGTAACCGGCACCAATAGTGCCTTGGGAGCCCCCCTCACCGGGGCTCCTCTCGAAGGAAAATCGGCACCAACAGTGCCTAGCCCAGGCCCCACTCACAGGGGCTCCTCTCGAATGAAAATCGGCACCAACAGGCACAGACCCCACTCACCGGGGCCTTTCTTCTCCTCCGTAGGCACAGCAGAACTTCGGCGGGGAGCCCACGAGGCTTCGGTCCCTCTTCTCCCGGGGTCCGGTGAGCCCGCGGGGCTCCGCCTCCAGATGCAGGCACACGGGAGTCCCGCAGCACGGAGCGGAGTCTCCGTCGATCTCTGGGGTTCACCAGCGCGGGGTGGGCTCCCGCCTGGATTTCCTCTGCCCGGGGCACGCCCTAGGTCAGGCTTTCCTCGCCTGACTTCCTGTTGGAGGAAGAGCCCACAAGGCTTCGTCTTTCCTGCCGGCCGGCCCGCCTACAACCAGGCAATCTCCGCCTGACTTCCGCCGGCTGCAGCAACGGTCCGTGACTCCTGGTGGCTCCTCTCCGAGGCACAGAAATGCGGGGTAGGCTCCCACTTCACTTCCAGGCAGCGCGGGGGAATCCCCACGCCGGGATTCCCTCAGAACACTTTGCAGCACAGCTCTGCCGGGCATCAAGACCCCCGGGGCACTCCTCACGCCCCAGGATGGTGTGGGCCCCCCTCTGGGGCTCCGGTCGCAAAGATATAGCGCTCACGAGGCGCTAAGTCCAAATCCAGAGGGGCAGAGCTGGGCCCAGGCAGGCCAGCTCACAGGGCCCCCTAGCAGAGGGGAAGTCCCTCGTGGCGGTTCCTCCTGGCACCCAGCAGTCCAAGTAAACACAAGAAGCACCCAGACATGGGGTCACAGCCCCAGTACTTATACCACATGTGTCTTTGTTCTCTCTCCCTGGCACAGGCCTAGACCCGGTCCAAACCAGTTCTGGGGGGCACTCCAACATTTCTATGCAGTGCTCAAACACCCTCATTGTCAGAGTAGGTCCTGGCCCCAGACGCACCACAGGGTGGCGGAGCCTGCATTGTACAAGGCAGGCACAGACCTATTCAGGGTCAGGGACTACTCCTCCCACTACTCCAAATGCAGACCTGCCCATTCAGCCTAGCGCTGACTCACCCAGCCCCTCTGGAGCCACACATCTCACCAGCCCCTGTCACTCCAGAGCCAGACATGCAATACAAATCAGGCAGGCACAAAGACACATAGCACACAGAAATGCCAACTTCTAAAAGTGGCATTTCTAAAATAGTGATAATAAATCTGCGCACATCATTACGCAGCATTTATTATTACTATTCCAAACATACCAAACTTGACCACGCTGCTCCTCTCATATTAGAAATTAACACTGAAACATTTATCAGGGAACCCCAATGCATTCCTATGAGAGGGCAGCCTCACAGCAGTGAGAAACCAAAATGGCTGTTTGTCACTACCAGGACATGTCACACAATTAAGGTACATGTCCTACCTTTTACCTACAATGCACCCTGCCCATAGGGCTAGCTAGGGCCTACCTTAGGGGTGACTGACATGCAGTAAAAAGGGGGGTCACAGACGTGGCACACACTTTATGTGCCGCGTCACAGCGGCGGTAAACTGCGCGCACAGGCACTGCAATGGCAGAGGCCTGATACAGGTTTGAAAGGTTACTTTGGAGGGTGGCACAATCAGCGCTGCAAGCCCACCAGTAGCATTTAATTTACTGGCCCTGGGTATCTGAGATACCACTTTACAAGGGACTGACAGGTAAATTAAATATGCCAAACAGGTGTAGACCAATCTTACCATGTTTACCACAGAGAGCACACGCACTTTACTCTGGACAGCAGTGATAAAGTGCCCAGAGTCCTAAAACCACCAACACCAGGTCAGAACAAAGACTAGGAGGAAAGCAAAAAGTTCAGGGATGACCCTGCAAAAAGGGCCAAGTCCAACGCCCATTCTAATCTTTTAAGTAGGGAGACTCCAAAGAAAGGTTGTTGTAGTGCCCAAGACCCTGCCCTTCCTGGCCCTGGTTCCAGACACAATATGGGGGGTATGCAGGTCTTTGTGTTGCGACAGGCACAACCCTATTCAGGTGCAAGAGTCAGCTCCTCCCTCCACTCTTGCTCAGGAAGGCTCATCAGCCTGGTGCTGGGCCATCAGGATATGCAGGGCACACCTTAGCTCCCTTTGTGTGTGACTGTCTAAAGTGAATTCACAAAGCCCAACTGTCATCCAACCCAGAGGTGTATTCTAGGGACAGACAGAGGCACAGAATGGTTAAGTAAGAAAATTCCAACTTTCTAAAAGTGGCATTTTCAGACATGCAATTTAAAAACCAATTTCACTAGAATATGTGCTTTTAAATTGTGAAGCCAAAGACACCAAACTACAATTTTCCATCTGGTCCCAGTTGGAAGATACACTTGTGAAGTGTTACCAGCAGCTCCAATGTGAACCTATGGCAGAGATAGGCCTTGCTGTAGTGAAAAACGAATTTAGAAGTTTGTCACTACCAGGACATGTAAAACTCACAAGTGCATGTCCTACCTCTTAAATACACTGCATCCTGCTACTGAGAGCCTACATTAGGGGTACCTTACATGTAATAAAAGGGAAGGTTTAGGCCTGGCAAGTGGGTGAACCTGCCAGGTCTAAATGGCATTTAAAACTGCACACACAAGCTCTACAGTGGCAGGCCTGAGACATGTTGGAAAGCCTACTCATGCGGGCGGCACAATCAGTGCTGCAGGCCCACTAGTAGCATTTGATTTACAGGCCCTGGGCACATGTAGTGCACTGTACTAGGGACTTACAAGTAAATCAAATATGCCAATAATGGAGAAACCAATCATACCATGTTTTAGAGGAGAAAGCATATGCACTTTAGCACTGATTAGCGGTGGTAAAGTGCCCAGAGGCCTAAAGCCAGCAAAAAAGTTGGGGGATAACCCTTCAAAAAGGGCCAGGTTCAACACTTATTGTGTCCTACACATATCGGCTTACAGGGGCAATTAGGTTGATCAGTTCCTTTTCAGAAACACACACTTTAATTGTAAATGAGGGGGAAAAAACTATTATTATGGGTGCCTTAGGACTGAATATGCAAAGATACTGGTACTATAAGGCACTAAACTTGAAATAGTAAAAGATTACACCTATTTACGTATGAATACATCCAATAATTTATTATAGGTGAATCATGTTAAGGGTCAAATCTTTAAAGCCATATCAATCGGTTTTAGTCTTATTGTTTTTGGTCAGTATGCAGTAGAGAAGTCCAATCTCTATTAAAAGACTATATAGCTAAATTGCCATCAGCGGCATTGTATGCGGCTGAACCCCACTTGATAAATGCCTTGAAAAGATAGTGAGACACAGAATTCTAAACTATTGGAAGCATTATTTAGGCATGGAGAGTTTGCGTTCAACCGAAATGATACGCTAGGAGTATATAGCCTAATACATAGCGCCTACTGACAGGATATACACTGTCTTTCATCTATTTTCTAGTGCAGAAAATAAGCTTAAAAATAAATACATCTAGTATGCACTGACCTAAGACATAAATAAAAGGTATGTTTTTACAAAAACGTTTATGCACTGTTTGGAGCCCTTTTATCTCACAAGGGATGAGATAATTTCACATAACACGGAAAAATTCCTGTCCTTAAGTTTAAAAAGTTAGCAAGATGATTTAGAACATTGTTAGCGAATTAAAAGACTTGAAATGATATGTATGCTCCCCAGATGTGGAGTAGTGCAGTTTTATTTAAGAGCTAACTTATGTACGCTGGCATGCAAAATTTTATGGGATTTAAATCTGGATCCCTTCCATTGGGAGTTAATACTTGATAAACAAGCATTGGCATAGCCAATAGGTCTCGCCTTTGGGACCTTATAAGTGTTTAGCCATGCAACAGTTGATGTTGTTGCACCAAGGATATTGTGCTGCATAACTAAATACTTATAAGGTCCCAAAGGCGAGACCTATTGGCTATGCCAATGCTTGTTAATGTATGCTAGCTTTTACTGCAAAAAACATACGGAACGCTGCATGCCATGTTTAAGTACATGCATTGGAACCGATATGGAGGGTGCTGGGGAGGGGCAGATCAGCACTATTTTACGCGAGCCGCTGGGATCTGTGATGCGCGGTGTTCCATGGTATAAGGAGGTGCATCTAGTCAAACAGCCGTTACGATGACCGATTTCGTTCCTTTTGGCAAGTGCAGGGAACCATCATCGTGTTGAATCCGGGTCCCTGATACAGATTCCAGTGGGGCGGGCTCAGCCCTTCATCCTTCCAAGGTTGATCAAATAAGCGCTGCCCTTGCACAATGGAACGCATTCTTCTCACTCCTGGGTGAGGTGATGATACTACTTAGGGTACTAGACCGTCTTCCCCTACACGCTCGAGGATCCTTCTGGAAAGAAACCACCGCATGCCAACGTCTCCTTCACATCGGTCTCTGCATTCTGCGGGGTGGGCGTGCCGTTAGCACACCACAATCGATTATCATTATGTTTAACATCCATTTCCATCAATAGCGGCATCTCCATCGAGTATTTTTCCCTTTCCTCGCTCCCCGCCACAAATTGCCCCTTTCCACAGTCAGTCTCTAAGCTACGACGCCTCGTGACATCTTCGGATGTCTCTTTCTACCAAGCCTCATCTGAATGCATCTTTAGGGCCACATTAGCTGTACATGGTACGTAATATCCATCTAGCGCTACATTCTCTTTTCTGCCAATATAATAGTTCTCAGTTTACCACTCACAAGGAAGGGTTAATATAGAGAAGGGAATGGCGAGAACTCAACTTGCCAATTAAATGAGAGATTCTCGTTTTCTCGACCGTTGATTGGGCAGACAGCGGACGAACGGGCTGTGAGCTGTTGCAGCTTTTCAAGGCCATGTGGGGGCGGGCCCAGGATCACACCTGTTGCTTATTGGTTAGCTGCCCCTCCTCGCTAGTATGGGCCACACTTATTCTCTTCACTGCAGCTTCCTGAGCCAACCCTTTGGGAGGCGCTTGCGTCAGCCCTCACTACAGTCCCGGAGGGGAGGGGCATAGAAGGATTTGTGTGTGCTGCTGCTGTATGTGTTTTTCTACCGATGATGTTTAGGACATAAATTGCAACATGCCCGTAAAGGTCAGTAAAAACACGTCAAGAATAATTACAATATGAAAAACTCGTAAAATGCCATTTGTACGTTAGTTGAAACGAACTTGTAAAGAATAGCCAGTGAACAAACATAGCATTCGAAGAGAGCATACACACAACAGACGGCGTGCCATCCATCCACATGTATTGAGCCAAGAAAACACATAGTCTGTTGGAAGATTAAAGATCATATAAAACGCATGAACGAACATGCGAGTAGTTTGCAAACGTAAACTGAACAAGAGAGGAGCGGGAGCGGGGGCGAGGGCGAGCGAGCGCGGCAGCCTGCAAAGCAGTCCCAAAAACGCTCGTGCGTCGTGGCTGGCCTTTGGATGGGTACGCGCGGCAGACATGTGTTTCCACTTATCGCGCCCGCGTCTGGGCACGATAATTGGAAACACATGTTTGCCGCGCGTACCCATCCCAAAAGGCCAGCCACGACGCACGAGCGTTTTTGGGACTGCTTTCAAACTCGCTTACTAAAGTCTTCGCCTCTAAGCAGCGCTTGCGCGCTACTCGAGGCTCGACCTAAAAAAGGGAGCATCATAGGCGCATCCACGCTGTGGATTCTGCAGTGCTATGGTGCAAGATGTAGCGCGTATTTTATTTTTTTGGTGGGGTGTACAGAATAAACAAAACAAATACATTAGTCCAATACTTGTAAAATATGCACTTGAAACACGTGAGAAAGCCTTATTATTTATGCTGAATTCTCCATCAGAAAATGTTTGTTGCTATTTGAAGGTTTGAGGTAGCTGTGCGCTTTATAAATGTTTATTATTATTATTATTAAGAAATATTGTACTTTATTTTAAAGTTGTAAATAGAGGTAATGTTCTATTTTTATATGGAAAAATTAAATATATAGTTTATAATGTGACGAAGAAACAGATGCAACGAAAATTGATTTTATGTAGAAGTTTGTTAAAATCTTGCATGTTTTTATTTTTAAAAGTTAGTGTTTCTGTGAAAACACTATGATTAAATAAATTAAATTAACCAAGTGCTCTGGGCGAGAACAGGTCAGACTGTCAAAAGGAACCAAATACACGTGGAATAATACTGCGAGAGCGAATTGTGAACTATGTCAGGAATGCAATGTAATCAAAGAATGGAATGTCTTTAGGAAAGCTGTAAACCAACCATTGCACTATGGTTTAAAAATATAACCGAGTGCGATGTGCGAAGTGCCAATATTATTTTTAGAACTGTGGAAAGAGGGTCTGTATTTCTGTATTTTCAGGGTTACGAGGCTGCAAATAATACATGATTTTCTTAGTACAGTGAGTTTATTTAGCATCACGTGTGACCTAGGATGGCTTCAGTCTGCTTGCATCTGATGCCTGAGACAGAAGCTGGCAGGCGCAGGACGGGGGCTGGCATGCTGTTACTAGAGAGCATCTTTGAATAGCTGAGTGCCAAGACCACTCCTGGACTATAAACAGTTAGGTTTGACTTGCAAATTGAGATGATATTGTTCCAGGAGGCCACTACCAGCGGCGCACCCCTCCCCCCCTCAACCCCCCCCCCCCCCCTCGCCCAGAAGCTGCAAAAATTGAAAAGTAAAACGATAATAAACCAGGTTTATTATCATTTTTTTTCCTCTACCGGGCAAGTCTTTGGGGCGGTCCTTCGCAGGGGCAGTCACGGAGGGGGAGTGCTGGGCACTGTTGTCCGTGGGCATGTGGGTTTGGACGCCCGTCTCAGCATGGCCAAACCTACATGTGCACTGAAGTGTCTCCAACCGGAGCTGCGTTGCCGGGTTGGAGACGGCAAGCACAGGCTCCCAGCCTTTCTGGGAGCGCAAATCGAGGGTGCTCAGGCCAATCCTGACGCTACTCTCATGCAGCATGAGAGCAGCATCAGGACTGGCCACAGGGGATTCTGGGAGCCTGTGCTGGTGAGGAGCAGAAGAGCGGCGATGCGCAGGTAAGTAATTTTTTTTGTTTTGTGTTGTTTTATTTATCGCTGTTCATCCCCCCCATCCCTGCTGGCCTGACACTCAGCCCGTACACCAGCCGCTACTGGCCACTGCCCTAGTTTGACCATCTGACTGAGGGTTTAGAAGCCCCCCTCGACTCCTGGAATGACTTTATCCAGTGGGGTTACTTCTGAAGGTTTTATTCCAGAGTTCTCTCTGCCTGGGCATTAGGGTGGATTGTTGTCACTTGTGGCCCTCGCATAGCAGCACGTGCTGCACCGGTTAAAGGGATGACATGTTTAAGGAGCTCCACCTAAATAACACCAACCTCTGGGCCAAGGATGGGTCAAGGAAGAGGGTGCTAGCACATTGTATTTTGTTTCCTCGTCTCTTCAGACACATTAGATGCTGCTACTTGCACTGTTGTGGCAAATATCTTTTTAACACGCCCATTTGTTCATCCAAGGAGTGTTAATGTTAGCCCATTAGCAGTGACAAGATCTCATCTGCATTTGAAAGGCTGCCACTGCCCTCTCACCTACTGGGCTGTTTAAGCCTTGATTTCCCACAAGAAATAAAGGCAGAAAATCATGAACTATATTTTATTTTGCAATACAGAAGTCTGACAATTGGCACTAGGATGTATACTCAGGACCACTGGGATTATGGGTATCTGGGGCTGCAGTGCTTTCCGCCTAATCGTGTATTTTCTTCATTTGGCAGGGAATGCACCATCTGCTGCATAATTTGAAGATTTTACCAAAAGTGAAATTTTGTTTCTAGCTCCAAGGGTTCAAACGCTATTAAAGAAAGAGTGTTACACGTGATTGTGAGCAGTGGCAGATCCTTTGCAAAGTTTAGGTGGTCACTTACATTGTGGTACTTGTAGTTTTCCTTTGAAGGCTGTTTTAGACTCAACAAACCAGGCATGAAAAGTGTCACAATGCCAGAACTGCCCAATCTGTTACGCATGACATTAAGCCACTTGTCACCTATGTTTTACATGTTTACAAAGTCCTCCAGTCCATTCAGAACAACTGCTCAATTAACACACAAATCCAAAAATAAACTCTGATCAAATATTTTGTGAGGGTTCATTCGTTCATGTCATGCATTACAACAGGCATTGGCAATGCAATGCTTTTAGTCTTTTGCGAAGTTGTAAGTTTACTACTGGGGTTCACATCACAACAAAGGCACAACATGTGCAGCAGCAGTTCAGCCTTCTTTAATATTCAGAATAAGTAAAAGGTTGCAAAAGCAGGATGGACATCACATGGTTCTCTCACACATACAGTACAGAAAAATGCAGCTACCACTCTAAAAGAGGAGTTAAAGGGGTGTTGTACACACTGTGAACCGACATAAGCAATGCAAGAAGTACAATAGTTCTGGACGAAATAGCCAAACTTCCTGTAGAATTACCATACACTGATATACTCAGGTCGGATGATGAATCCTCACCTACCTAGTATGACAGGCTTCATCAGTGGGTTCCACATCTAGCACTGGGAAGCAGCCAATAGTTCTGCTGTTCACAGGTTGTGCAATTTCCTAGTTATGAGTTCCCTTGTTTGGATGACGTTATGTCCCTTAAGTCGACATTTATGTCCTCCGTTTGTTAAACTGAGAACTATATTGAAATTGTGTTTGAGTAATCTTAAAATGTTTTTACTGGTGTCTCCCTACTACGAGATTGAAAACAGGTGGGCTGAGCAATGGGCAATACTTCCCTGTTCCGCCACTATGTTTCGATGCTCGAATATTGCCCCTATGGAGTCAAGTACCTTCTTCAGGGCTACAGGTCTGAGTATCTCACATCAAATATTGTGAAGCAGTACTGGCTACTTAGGGGATGTGTTGTGAAGAAAGACGCTGACACGAAGGATGAAGATACAGGTGGCTTCAATCCAAGACACAGGTAAGAGTAGACTTTCCCCCAGGCCAGCCAGTTACCAACTGCCCGTCCACCAACCTCCCGCTCTAACCACTCTAGAACCCAGCAATCACAGAGTTCTTCTTTGACCCACAACAATGGGCATGGCAAGTTATGCACGAGGCATTAAGCGCAAGCTCTACATGACACATCCTCTTTCATTCTACAAAACTACAAGCTTTGAACATGAACAAGAAAATGCTTTATGATTCCAAATGAAGGAAATAACCGGGAAGCAAGACTAAGAAGGAAAGAAATCAGAAAAGGAAAGATGAAGAGAGAAAACCATTAAAGAAAAAACAAGCAGAAGCTGGATAAATCTAGCAAAATACAATGCTGGAAAAATTAAGCAGAAAGATATGAATGCTATTCACCACTAGATGATGAACAGATAACTAACATATCAAATCTTTTCAATATACAGGTGGTTTGCGATCTCTTACACCCCTCGCACCTCTAGATCTACACTGATCTCCACCAGTGGTGCTTTCCATGGGAACCAAGGATGTTTCAACCTCTCTACACTTACCTTCTGAAAAGCACAACTCAAACTCACCATCTCTCATCAACATATACCCACTACACTTCTCCTCTCTCTTCACAACACACTCTCCGCCTCTCCCCCTCTCTGATACAAAGCAATTCTACGACGATTCTACCGTTCACCATTCTCCAAGACCACATAAAACATATACGCTCGCACCACCTTATGGGACCTTTAAACTTTGACAGACCTTTCATCACACGTCCAGTTCGAATTTTCACCCAATCACCTTCAATGACTGCATTTTTGGAACCCAAATCCCTAGTTAACTCAGTTACTTGTGCACCTCCTCTAGCTACCCACTCTTTCATCCAAGAGGGTACCATTTTGGTTCCTGGAACTCTACCTCTCATCAGCTCAAAAGGCGATTTGGACACTGCCAAAACAGCCAATTGATTCACGCCCTTCACCATTCTGTTGGCCCTTTCCACAATGCCATTTTCTTGTGGATTGTAAAATGCAGTGCAATGATGAGTAATGCCATTTAAATTGAGAAAACATTCCATGTCCTGAGAAACTAATTGTGTACCTCTCTCTCGATGACCGAGTAGTTCCTCTCATTACTCGTCAATGTTGTAGATGCGAAAGCAACAGTTTTCTCACCCCCTGCCTGTTTCTGAGAAAGAACAGCCCCAATTCCTGTTGCACTCACATCCACAGTTATGACAGGCTTGAGCCCAATATCAAAGGAACTAAAATACCTGCTTGGCAAATTTTTTTAATAGCATTAAAACATTCCCCCTGTTCTGGCTTCCAAATGAAGTTTGTCCCTTCCTCAACAATACCCTGAGCCCCTCTGTTTTGTCTGCAAACTTCTGCACAAACTTAGAATAATACTCTATGAGACCCATAAAGGATCTCAATTGATCTTTGTCTGTAGGTCTTGGAGCACATTCGATAGCTTCCAACAAGTTTTCTTTAGGCTGGACGCCATCAGCTGACAATGTGTACCCTAAATATTCCACCATTTCTGACAGAAATGAACATTTGTCTTTTCACAATGTAATTCCAACATCTGCAATTCTCTGCAAGGCCTGTTTCAAAACCATGTTATGTTCTTGTACCGTTTTTCCAAAAATCAATATATCGTCTTGGAAGTAAAGAATGTTGTCCATTCCTTGGAACACTACTGACATCATACGTTGAAATACGCATACCGCCGATGAGAGACCGTATGGCATGTGTGTGAACTAAAAAGTTCCCTCCAAGGTAATAAATGCAGTGAGCGGCTTTGAGTCTTGATGAAGCTTAATCTGATTCTAAGCATTTTTAAGATCTAATTTAGAAAATTACCCCCCTCCCCCTCCTTCAACATCAGTACCAATTCATTAATATTTGGTAGGGGATAAGTATCTGCCACAATTTTCTGGTTCAACGACCTCAAGTCCACACAAAACCTCATTTTTGAAAGTTATGACTTAGAGGCTCTGCTGATAAGGTCTGATGAGAAAATCATATGCCGGATTGTAGACTTAAATCAACACAATGATGATTTCAAGAGAAAACCTACATATTTAATTAGGAAATTGGAGCAAAAGGAAGGTTTGGAGCCATTTATAAACTACTGGAGTTTGTGTTTCTATGGTCTTCCATATATTGAGAAGCAGCCATTACCTGGTAGGTCAATGTTATTAGGAGCAGCCCTACCACAGCCTAAGTAATTATACCCCAGACAAACACAAGTGCTTAATTTGAGCCAGTGGTTACCGGTGCTCGGCACCTGCACTTAATTGTCAGCACCAGGCACTTATGAAAGTCTGCCACATGGTGGCACTGTTTGTCTAATTTAGAGAAGAGCACAACAACAGCTGTTTAGTAATTAAATATAAAATAAAAATCACTAACACCTGTCTCCCAAGTCATTCTTATAGCTTTGGGGGCCTGGAATAGTCTGAATTGTCACACTTGTAGGAATGTGATGTTTAGAAGTTGTGTTGGTAGTGTCATTGGCAGCACTGGTTGGGGCAATGGGAGGTGCAAACTGCAGTGGGTTCTTGACGAGGGCCCTGGCACTTGTTTTTTTTTACAAATTTACTACTGATAAGCACAGAGGTGCCAACCTCTTCAAAAAGGCTATGAATATGAATGTGCCAGCACCGGCGCTGTGCAGTTCCAGCCTCAGAGCTGCATCTGTTGAGGGCCGCCAGTGATTGTTGTCCCAAAATACTACAATGTTTTGGAAATAGGCTTTGTTGAATGTTGCCTGCAGGCATGCTAAACTAAGTAAAAAAAATGACTCTTTACTTGTGCCTAATGAAAACTAAGGACAGAGCTAGTTCTGATGGACATTCCATTTGAACACATGTACGTGGTTTTAGTTCGACGCATCTGTACTCGCCTATGGGTTTTTGGACACAGACTCAAGTGCTATTGAGTGATTCCACTTAGTTTAGTCTTGCATCTGGTATTGATGTCTGGCGGCGCCCAGGGTTTTGGGTTCGTATTGTATTTAGATTGTACTGTGGAATATCGAGTACAAGAATATCGTGGCTCATTGATATCATGGACAAAATATCGGGAGCCACACTATCCAAAGGTAGGCGCGTATAGGGAATCGTAGATTTACAATTAATAACTCCATATCTATGAATCTTGAGGCTATATATATTGTCAAGGTACACAGATGTGGAGTTAGATATAGAAAACCTAGAAATACTTATCTTTCGATATTTTGCTGCACGATAATCTGTCTATGATATTAGTGTCCCACAATATACCGTAGTCGACATTCAGACTGTAATAGCGATGAATACACATTTTTTAATTAAAAGTAACTATGGATAATTCCTCTGGGTAGCATTCCATGTTTATTATCATGTTAGTGGCCCCAACATAAATGAAGGAGGAAAACAAAAACTGCAATTCCAGCCTCCTCTCAGCAGGAACATGAGCAACCACAAAACAGACAAAGATGAAAATGATTGTGCCAATCACAACCAAAGGGAATTTCTCTGGGTAGCATTTCATTCCTTTGTTTTACAGCTTAATCATTACGTTTCTCTTGTCTTTTTTTGCACTAGACATATATAGTTCAATTTCCAAAAATCCATATGCTATAAAAGTAGGAACCATTTCTAATTGGACCACTGAAATGTTCACCACAGTGCTGCTGCCATTGTGGCGTTAACAATATCCTAAAGCATGGGGGTATCTGCTAAGCTGAGGCAACAAGTAACTAGATGCAGCTCCCTTAAGCAAGAAAGGACATAAATGCACCTCCATGCAACTACGATGCCAGCACATAACACCATAATTAGTGGCTTTGAGATAGGGGCAGTGAATGATGTGGTGGTCACATTATCTTATGGTTTCTCAGGAGACGGGCACATTGGCAGAGCAGTGTTTCACCAAAGTATTGTTTCACAAATATCGTTTGTCACAAATATCTTGTCAAAAAAATTGTGATGTCAAAAATATCCTGTGATTGAATACAGAAGGTAAGAATATTGTTTTTTCAAGTATTTATTTTGTTTTTTTCATATAGTTATATAGAATATCCATTTTAAAATTATTTTGTTCTGTTTTATTAGTTCTTGTTTTGTTAGTCATTATTTTAACTGTGTGTGTAGTTTTTTTAGTACAGTTTATTTTTTTTATTTGGTAATATATTTCAATAATTGTTTTTTATTTTATTTGAATTTATTTATTGGCTATAAAATATTCAGTGAGTTTTTTATTCTTGCATCCAGACATATCACACAACAAGGAACAAAGGCCTAAAACAGGGCAGACCTATTGACTTTGCCAATGCTTGTTCGCTGTATCATATAAACAAGTAATAGCAATGATTTTGTTGTGCATAATTAGAGTTGAAAATGCTTCTATTTTGAAACTACGATATTGTGAATTAAACCTTACTAAGGTGTGTGGAAGAGGTAGGGTTTTTGGAGTGTCTCGATCACTCCTGTTCGCCGCCTCACACCGCTTTCTTCTGCAGCATCTGACTGTTAGACACTTACGCCTTTTTTGCCAAAAATCTTTCTGAAATCCTCCATCTGTATACCTCACTTTATTTATTTCTTCTTCAGGCTCATCTTTTCAACTCTCCACTTTCCCATGTACTTGCATCCTTCCCCTCCACGCATCACCCACCTACTCATGCGTAATTACTACCCTTTCTTTTCCTTTGGCATTATCAATAGTTCAATAGCTCTGTATCTTCTAAACGTACTTTCCCACAATTACAATTGTCGCTTGTGTGACCATTATACTCTGCGCTCTGCAGAGAGGCCAAGGATTGTATGTGCATGTAGTTTAAACCACTGTCAGGCATCACCACTTAAAATGTAGCTATCAATTAGGAGGCCCTGCGCACAATCTAGCTCGGACAAACTTACCTTCGCCTAACCTGCAAATCATTTGAGGTCCTCTAAGTAGAAATTAGAAAATCCTCATGGGAGCACCCGCGCATGGAGCACTTTATGGACTATTGGCTGTATTGTACGAGGATACCCCTCTGGCATGATACGATGCTCAAACAAAGAACTCCTTTTAATTCACATTGTTTTTCTCAGCTGTTCCTTAAGCAGAAGTTGGTATAAATTCACTTGTAAAAACCTAGGCACGGAGCACTTTACTGAACTATTTGTTATAATGTTTTAGACCATCGTTTTTGTACTGCAAGATGCTTTGAACTACGATTTCTTTTTCAATCAACAATGTTTTCTTTTAGTAATAACTCTCGTTTAACTTCCTGTATGGCTCAAAATTGTAATGATTTTAATTAATCTGCAAAATAAACTTACTTACACTGTCAGGCACTGTTAGAAGTTCATACAGGCTTTAGCCCCACCTCCAGAGAGCTCACTCGTGCCAGTCATTAGAACACCCACCCACCACCTGAACTTGGCCAAACACAAAGAGGCGCCCCAGTTCACAGTGGCCTATACAAGAGCCAAATGTTGCATTAAAAAAACGACAGAAACCCAAATTCTGGAGAAAAGTAAATACCCTTCAAATTCAAGATGATGTAAAACGTGAACTAGAAACAGGGACTGCTTCGATAGCACCTAAAGGGTTTTTGCAGTTCTTTGAGAATTGATCGGCGTTTTGGCTGTAATGTCAAGCCAGAACATGAACATATGGCCCGGTGGAGATCTGTTTGAAAGTCAAACCCATCTCCCTTAAAGCCCTGGTCTCAGTCTAGAGCCCATAATCCCGTTAATGATATTTTTGCTCCCCCACCGCTCCAGGAGGAGAGCGAGCAGCCGTATGCAAATCTGTCTTCCTAATGCTCCAATAGGAACCGTCCAGCCGAGCTGCTGCGTCACCACAAGCCTTCCGCTGGCCGTAGTCCAAATGGAATTTAAATTACAAAACACAGAAAAACAAGATGGCTGAGTGTATCCATCCACCTGCATGAACTTGTGCAGCATGTTGTTACGTACATATCCCTTGCCAGTGTCTAGACTCCAGTATCCTCAAGTTGTAAAAGGGATATAAAATATCTTTCTACAACGTTTTGAGGTAGAGTAGAGTCATCATAAAAAATAATTGGAACGCACTAGGAAACCGCGACTCTGTCGTAAAACAAATTTAACGATTAAACAAATAAGTGCGAGTTACACGCGAGTTTTCATTCAAGCGTGTATTCGTTCAGAGAACTACGAATTATTTTATTAGGAATGAGACATTGCCCCCTAGCGGAAGCCAGGCTCACGACAACACTAGTGACGCAGCTTTCTTTTAGGTCACAGGAGCAGGGTGCTGCAGCCATGAACTCCCAGTGTCGAAAAGAGCCAGCTTGGGCCCCAGCCTAGCAGGAAGGCAGTGCTTAATTTGTATAAAAAAAATTAAAAAAAATCGTGCCAGGGCCCTCGTCCGGAGGCCACTGCAGCTTGTAACATCCGTTGCACCTGCCACCGCTGCCAATGACAGTGCCAACACAACAACTAACCATCACACTATTACAAGTGGGACAATTGTTCGCACTATTCCAGAGTAATCCCCAAAAGCTATAAGAATGGCTTTGGATGTACGCATTAGTCACTGTAAATTTAAATTGAATCAATAAATAGCTGTTGTTGTGCTCATGCCTAAATTAGCGGACAGCGCCACCATGTGGCAGGCTGTCATAAGCACCTGTGCTGGCAATTAAGTGCCGGCGCTGAGCACGGGAAACCACCGGCTCAAATTAGACACTGCAGGAAGGTATCTGTTAATCAGGGTGACCAGAGGTCACGGATTTCTCGGGGCAGTCCCGGTTTTCAAAGAACTGCCCTGGCGTTTTTCCGAAATTTCAATAAATGTCCCAGTTTGTGGGACAAAGTCATTCTGCAGAGCAGAAATAAAACTATGCTCTTTTTTCAAGAGATGCCTCCAAAGTCAATCAATCAATCAATCAATCATGTCACTTATAAAGCGCACTACATACCCGCGAGGGTCTCAAGGCGCTCGGGGAAGAGGGGGGTGGTGCTGCTACTGATCGAAGAGCCAGGTCTTGAGGAGTCTTCTGAAGGCCAGTAGGTCTTGGGTCTGTCGGAGGTTGGTGGGGAGGGTGTTCCAGGTCTTGGCGGCGAGGTGGGAGAAGGATCTGCCGCCGGCGGTCGTTTTCCGGATGCGGGGGACTGTGGCGAGGGCGAGGCTGGTCGAGCGGAGCTGGCGGGTGGGGGTGTAGAAGCTGAGTCGTCTGTTGAGGTAGGCTGGTCCGGAGTTGTGGAGTGCTTTGTGTGCGTGGGTGAGGAGCTTGAAGGTTATCCTCTTGTTGACAGGGAGCCAGTGCAGGTCTCTCAGGTGGGGTGTGATGTGGCTGCGTCGGGGGATGTCGAGGATAAGACGTGCAGAGGCGTTCTGGATGCGTTGCAGCCGTCTCAGGAGCTTAGCCGTCGTTCCTGAGGGCGTAGAGGGCGTTTCCGTAGTCCAGCCTGCTGGTGACGAGGGCCTGGGTGACTGTTTTTCTTGTTTCGGTGGGGATCCACTTGAAGATCCTGCGGAGCATTCGGAGGATGTTGAAGCAGGATGAGGAAACGGCGTTGACCTGCTTAGTCATGGAGAGGGTGGGGTCGAGGATGACCCCTAGGTTGCGTACGTGGTCGGTGGGTGGCGGGGCAAAGTGATTTAATTTATTATCTGCCTCTTTCAGGCAGCATCCGGAGGAGGTAAGCTGCGTGCTTTCATCAGAGGGAAGACAGAGTGGGGAGGAGGGCAGGGGGGGCTCAGGGTGGAGGTCCTGCCACAGCTAATGTTATATATAGCGTAGCCTTGTAAATACATGTGAATATATATCTATATAGATATAAATACATACATACATGCACACACATGCATTTGCATGGCTACACAAAAACTGGGTCATGCCAGACATAAAAGTAACACAAAAGACTTTAGTCCTAAGTCTTTTATAGGGGAGAGGATGTAGCCTTACGGCTAGAGCGGTCGACCTCGAAGCTGGGGAACCACTGTCATTGGCAGCGCTGGCAGGTGCAACGGATGTTACAAGCTGCAGTGGCCTCCGAACGAGGGCCCTGGCACGATTTTTTTTTTTTTTAACAAATTAAGCACTGCCTTCCTGCTAGGCTGGGGCCCAAGCTGGCTCTTCTCGGCACTAAAACATCCTGTGATTCTGGGCAAATCACTTAATCTCCCCGTGCCTAACAAAAATGCTCATGCTCATACCCGATTTCTCGGGTCTAGTTCGCGCTATATAAAACTCAAATAAATAAAAAAGTCTGACCTGTCCCGGTTTTTGCTTCTCAAAATCTGGTCATTCTACTGTTAATGTTACTTTTAAAAAGCAGAAGGGGTGTTGCTCATCAAGGGCATTGGCAGGTTGGCCCCTTGTACCACTCAAAGCCCCTCAACAGCCACCTATTTTCTTCTGGGTTTGCTTCTGGGAGATTAGGAGAAGATCAGGTTTTGGAAACTAATTCATTCAGCCCTGTTTATTTCCTGATCAGGAAGACTCAGACCAGGAGCATTAAGGGCAAGTTAGAAATACCAAATGGCAACCCCGGGGTGGCACAGGCTCTCCATGACTACCCTTGATTGACATCTGTGTCCTCGTCTGGCCTCTTTTCCCTCAGCTAGAAATAGGGGGATGTTGAGTGCTTAAGAGTGAGACAAGCAGTGATTTAAATGGGCAGGTACTTCCAGGTAATCAGTACCTGCACTTCTTTAATTTGGAAGTCATAGTGCCAGCACTTCTCAGCACTGCCCCCAATGTTTTTAATGGGAGACCATTAGTACTTCTCGGTAGCAAACAGGTACTGTGGGTCAAGGAGTGCCTACATTTCCATGTTTCCACTTCAAGCCCAGGAGATAAAGGTTCCACAATGTGACGTCACAGGGATCCATTGGTGCGTGACTTCACTTCCGCTACCCCTGGCATTTAGGTGAATCAGTGTGGATGCCTACAGCCACATATTTCTTACATTCCAGTCGGAACAGGACATCCTTTCTTGGCTTCGGCATGCTAGCAGTGAAGCTGCCTGGATATTTCAGGTTTGTTCTGTTCCCATGAGTCACACCTCACACAACATCTGTGACACTGTTTCCCTTTCCAAGGCAATGCACTAAGACAAAGTCATCACAAAAGGGTATTATTAAGGAGTGAAGAGGCCTGGCCTAGGGTGTTATTAACAGCAGAAGCGGCATGACCCAGGGGAACGAAAGAGGATCTATCGTGTTGTAATTGAGGTCTGTGCACTGACAGGAAGACACAACCACACAGCATGACTGTGATTGGAGAGAACAGAACAGGCCTCTTTTCCTCCACAGCTAAACATATGCAATCAGTGTGATTGGGTCATAAGCGTTCTCAGCTGGTTGAGCCCTGAGGGGAAAGTATTCAGACAGAGCATTATCCAGTATCTCTCGTAGGGCCCCAGATTCAAAGCGGTATGGCACGACGAATGAGATTTACAGGTAAAACTATTTGGAAAATTCTGATAAAGGTGGAACCTGGTGCGGTAATCACCAAATACTGCATGTAATTCCTAATCTTTCAGAGGAAAACTTCGAACGGAATGTATTTATTGCACCCGGTAAATAATTCATCCCCTGGTTGAGTACATACCGGTGCGGTAAATACTTCAGCCCCCCCCCCCCCGTCTACTTGGAATCAGGGCTTTAGGGCCTCATTTCTTGTGGAGGGAACTGAAAATCCTCCGGTCTTTGGCGGAAACTCGAAGTTCTGAGTAGAACCCAGCAACTGAATTTCCTCCAGAATATTATCCCTGCAGTGGAGGAAATTCAGTCGATTGTGCTACAAATCTAGATTTCATCCAAAATTCGTTCTGTTTTCAGTTCCCTCCAGACTCTAAACAAGGCACTTAGGGGCTGATTTTGATCAACATGGTAGTCGTTTGCAAATGCGATGGCGTGCCCTGTTCACCAAATGTCCGGGCTCTTCACTGCATTCAGAGAAGGGTGGCCTGTTAGCTTCTGTCAGCAGAGCCTCGTTTGCCTCCATCAAAGCCTACTCGAATGGTCCAACGGAGTCTGGGCCGTCACACCACCCGTTCTATTTAGAGAAGACGACATCATAGCTTTTTTTGTTCGGTTTGTCCCCTCCAGAAAGAATCTGATGGTTCTTTTCTGGCAGTGAGATTCAGAAAAATAAACAGTATTCACTTCCCCACACCCTGGGAGAAAACTCCCTAGGTGAGGGAGTTATTGGTGTTTTTGTTTTCCACAAGCAATCTCCCACTTTGGGAGTTAATTTCTGAAAAACAAAAACAGTTAAAAGTTTGATGAAGGAAGTTGGCTGTATTGCATTTTACTGTGATGCGCTTTGAAAGATTTCCATAAAAACAAGGTTGACAAAAAAAAGTTTGATGAATGGCTGTCACAATCGATGGCAGCAGTCCACCAAACTTTTGAAACCTTGAAGGGAACTGCCATGACGGCGGCTCCTTTCAAGTTACAGAGATGACTGCTGGGCCGGCAGCCATCTCTAAATTTGACTGACAGAGTACCATGAAGATTGCAGACTCGCTGTCCTCCGCCATCCCAACGTGTGCTACTCCGTCCGTCAAACTCTGAAGCAGGCCCGGAGTCTTTACTTCTCTTTCGGCAATCCCCGTTTTTATATTACCATGAACTTACAAGCTGAGCCTTCAGGAAGAGCCTTTTAAGTGCAGTCTATCCCTCAGCCATGTGCTCTGCTACTGAATTTCTGCGCTCCATTGAGAGCCTGGAGATGCAACAAGCTGTGATTGCTGGTAAAGGTTGTTGCCTGAACATGCCAAGGTTTTCAAGGCAGGGGATCTGTCCTTACCAGTTTAGGAGGGGAGGAGGAGCTTGAGGTCCTGTGAGGGGATAGCTTGCTTCTTTACTCACCACTGATGACTGTGACTGCTGTAATTGACTAATAATTATTGCAGAGCACGTGCATCGCATGCTGTAAGAGGACTCCATCAGAACACGGAAGCAGCTGGATGGCAAAGGGTTCTTTTATACTGTCTTGAGGCACAAGACAAGGGTTTTTAATTGGAGTATTATGACTCTAAATGGTGCATACAGTATAGACTCAGGAGGGCTGTACCTATGCAAGAATTCCCCAGAGTGGATGCCTGACCCTACCGCTCTTTTTATGTATAGTGATCCAGATCATTGGTTGTTACTACATGTCCTGCCCACCCTCGGGCCTATCAAACCTGATGGTGAGCAGGTCAACCAGGAGTAGCTTAGACTAAAGGCAAGAGCCAGGCCAAAGGAATTAAAAAGCCAGTCGTTGTTTGAGTCTAAATTTCCTGTAGGATGGTTTTGGCAGCCCAGATGCTCCAGGCACCCCAGCTAGAAGTGAGGTAGAGAAAGCACCAGTGAAGCCTCCTTATCTCTGCAGGTGCACCCAAGTATCTGTGTCACTGTCCCCAGATGGACAGTATAGCTTTAAACTGTATTCATCTGATATGTGGTAAGCTGGTCTTAGAGTTGGAAAGAAGGGAGAAGCCTCAACATTCTTTATTGCTCTGAAGAGTTCCTGTGTGTTGCCACTAGCACAGAATATATATGAACCAAGAGGAAGACTTGCACTTAGGTTCCCTCAGTGACATTGTGCATGACAAAGAATTCCAAAAACCTACAAAGAGGAACCAATCCAGAAAACCTTTGTTGGTCTATACCATATGAGAAAGATCTGCCTATGAACCCTACCGGTGTACCAATACTTGAAAATGACAACAAACCCTCTTGAAGAGCTGTAGCAGAGGTATTGTGTAATGAGTTCTTTGGGGACGCTGTTAACCGCTGCTGACGCTGTTCTGCTAGTCCGTGGGCTCACTGGGCTTGCTGGGGGACTCAAAGCCCCACAAGTCATCACTCCCAGGAGGGAGGGGCTACAATCTCACGCTCTTAAGCGCTGCTGTCATCCCGCGGCACAGGACACGCGCGGGCCAAGGGCGGGCCCGACCTGCGCCCGTCAGCGCCAGGAAGAGGCAGGGCGGGGCCACCCCCCTTGGCTCTAAACTGTGAGTACTGTTTGATAAGTTGGTGTGCTGTGCCCTACTCAATTTACCAAGTTTCCCTTTTTTTATTGTACTGGCCAGGGTTTGGCTTCGTATTAAGGACCTAAACTTGATCAAGCTATGGGTAAAAGAAAGGCCTCTGATAAAAACCAGGGAGCTTGTAACGCAAAAAGAAATTCCAAGACATCCGGCCGATAATTGCACCCTTGCTGAAATTGACGAACTTATTGAGGAAGTGGAGGACTAGCTTGCCCCCCAACCAAAGTCCAAAGGGTCAACACAGTAAGGGAAGTCCTCTAATGGGCTTGGGAAGGCCAAGGGGGGAGACCCGAAGCACCAAAAAAGCATTGTTACCTATCTTGATAAAGTGCCAGTAACCTCTTCAGTTATTACATTAATCACAAGCCCGAGTGCCCGGGGCTCGCCACCTGCTTCTGTTCCCCCTCCCATGTTAACAGCAGCACAATCAAAGGGGAACGAGGAGCGTATAATTGCAAGTGGAGTGCTCGAATCATTACACCGTGCTAGGAAGTCTTGAGACTATGGAGAATAACCCCCTTCAATTGCTAGGGGATCACGCTACTGTGAAGACCTGCACTACTGAAGAAACTGTGGCCACAAATGATTAACTAGTAACATTAAATTAAGGAATGAAATTAATTCATTAAGTGAGACTATGGAAAAGATGGTCAGACTATTAACTGCAAAGGTGGAGACCCTTACTGATCTAGTCACACAGAAACAATCTATCGAGCCTGGGCCCGGGTATGGTCCCCCTTCGATGCTTAAGACGACGACCGGTAATCTAATCGTAGAGCGACCTAATCGTGCTAACTATAATTCCTGTAATCTGCCTACGAGGGAAAGACTGCTGGGTCACTTACCCCTAGCACCAGCTGGTCCTTTGTTGCATGAACCATACCTTGATCTAACCAAAGTGGCCGATAGGACCTCAGGACCATATTTAACATCTATGGGGCCTTACAAACACTATGTGGGAAACCATATGTACAGCAACCCAAAGGGGCACACCACGGAGGGGTGGCGGGTGGCTCCTAACCCCCTCAGGCTGGAAAAATTCCCCTGGCGCGAGCAGCCGTATGCAAACCCTAACTTGGCAGATGCGAACTCTAGCCCCTTTGTAATAACTAAGGAAAGTGTACCCAATAAGGTAGCCATTGTTGCTAAACGTGGCAAACCCTTTGACCTCTTTTTGATTAATACTCCCAAAAACCAAAGTTCACACCAGGAACGTTATGAGTCACTGGTTAATAAGGTTATACGTTGGATCCGGGTCAGAAGAGGTTGCAGATCCATTATTAGGGAGGACA
The DNA here is from genome assembly GCA_963921515.1 of Calotriton arnoldi. NCBI lineage: Eukaryota > Metazoa > Chordata > Amphibia > Caudata > Salamandridae > Calotriton > Calotriton arnoldi. Next base: position 1,202,208 of record CAWUFW010004432.1, on the reverse strand, counting down.
TATGCAATGTTAAATTGTTTAGCATTGACAACGAACAGTGGGATCACATTGGTGTTACCTTTAAGGACAAGGACCTAGCGGATCGGTTACTTGCATTAGAACTACGATTTAATTCCCCATCTGATTCTTGTATAAGGCTCAAACTCAATCCCCCAAACACTACTGTAGTTCAACTAACAGGAGATAATCGAAATGTAACCACAAAAGAGGGGCAGCATAAGCATAGGAAACCTAGTAATCTCATGAACACCTCTGATATTGATTAACTCAGAAATGACACCCAGGATTCCCTTGTAGACTTAGAAGTGCAGCATTCATTTATTGATGAAAAGAATTGTCTTACTACACCTCTTATTGATAATCTCGCAGTAAGCGAAAGGGATATTGCTACTAGAAACATCGGAGCCATCCCTTTCAAACCCCAGGGTGATCAAAATGGGTCCATTTCGAGGCCAATTATAATCTCTAACTCATGTAGCCTAAATTTGCTTTCTTGGAATATTGCGGGGATTAAATCCAAACTTAATGATCCAGAGTGGAACACTTTTATTGACACGCATCATATCATACTTCTCCAAGAGACATGGGCCACCAATCTTATTTCTAGACCATGTTTCCAAACTTTTAGTGAGAATGCAATCCCTTCCCAGGCTGGTCGCCCATCAGGTGGGTTATTAATATGGCTACGACTTGACTTGTTTCCAGCTGTGAGACTAGTTTCAGCTAGCTGTAGCGAAGTTTTAGCGATTGAAATTCAATTATTGACCCTAACAGGTCCGAGATATATAGCTTTGGTCAACGTATACATTAGGTCTGTTCCCCCGAATGCACAATCCCCTATAGTGGAGAAGGTAGATGCCCTGATGGGACAGTTTAACAGGAAAGCTCTAGTGATTGTAGCAGGTGACATCAACACCCGAATACCAACAAATGTTGGACAGAATCTTACAGAAACCCCAAGTGGGATGGATACAAGAACTACCACGTCACCTCTGCCTGGTTCTAACAAAGGTACCAACATCACTAAAGCAGGAGCCCAAATTGTCGATGTGTTATTAGACCATGGCCTAAGAGTGGTTAATGGGAACACTAAGTCAGATTGTCCCCCTGTGTACAACCTTTAAAAGAGGCTTCAGTATTTCACGAATAGACTATATCTTCCTGGACACTGAGCTATGGGCAGATCTATATGATATGAAGGTGATCCCTAGACCAGATAGCGACCACCAAGCCCTAAGTGCATCCTTCGCCATGGCTGCGTTTGCTGACGCAAAATTTGACCAAGTAGTGACCTCTTCATCTATGGTCCCTACATCCAATCTAAGAAACATGAAATGGGCAGCCATGGAGATGGACATAAAGCGAATGACACACTTGTATAATCTTTTTGTGTGGAAACTCTCTCAGGTAGACCTCGCAGATATGGATAGCATCAACTTTGCCCTTATACACTCAGAACTAATGGGCACATTAAGTTCGTGCCTTGTCAACCACCAAAAAAGAGGGGATTTCCATGAGAAAACCCCCTCCTGGTAATCTAAATCTTGCCGCTTAGATAAAACTCGTCGATTATGTGCAATTAAAAAGGGACAAAGAGCTGAAATCATAAAGGCCAGAAAAAACTACAAATCTACATTAGAAAAGGCTGAAAGAGATTGGGAGGAGGAACAGTGGTCACTTATGACAGAAGCCCTAGATATGGGTGACCACAAGACTTTCTGGAAATTAATCTCTGTTAACTCCTCAAGTGCTAACCACCTGGAGCTAACTATACAACCTGAGCTATGGGTCCCACACTTTAGTGGCTTGGATAAAGGCAAGCTGAACCAGATTAATCCTACAAATCTCCCGCCAGGAGTCATGAGTGACCCGACGGGAAACTCAAACCATGACGAGTATAATAGATTTATACCTTAAAACGTAATCTTACCTTTACTATTGATGAAACCCACCTAGCAGTTAAGCTAATGAAAAAAGAAAAGGCGCCAGGAATGGATGGTATTCCAGGTGATCTCTTTTTGTCTCAACCAGACATCTGGGTACCATACCCGAACACTGTATGTAATAGCATTTTAAAAGGTAATTCCATTCCGCCCTCATGGCATGGAGCAATCATCATACCCATCTTCAAAAAGGGGGATAGAGAAAACCCCTCAAATTACAGACCCATCAGTCTCCTGGACCACACCCAAAAAATCTTCTGTAGGCAGGTGTTGTTTAAACTCAATGATTGGATGGAAGAGGCGCAGGGTGGGTTTAGACCCAAGATTAGTACACTGGACCAGGTCCTTCACTTCAAGGTGATAACCTGGAAATATGTCACCTTGAAGCGTGACCATCTATATGTCGCCTTTATAGACTTAAGGGCGGCATTCGACCTGGTCCCAAGGGAAACACTATGGGAGGTATTGGATGGCTATGGTATCCCTCCAGACCTACTTAGGATTCTAAGAGTTTTACATACAAGCACCTATGCCAAGGTCAGATGGAATAAGGCTGGGGATTTGTCAGATGAGATTAACCAAGGGGTTAGACAAGGGTGTGTCCTTGCCCTGACCCTCTTTAGCCTCTACATTGATGGAGCAGTAAGTAGACTGAAAAATTGCATACATGATGCCCCTAAACTAGCAGGTGTGTCGACGCCTATTTTGATGTTTGCGGATGACACTCTGCTAATTTCATGCACTCCAATGGGGCACTCCAATGGGGCTGCAAGCTCAACTAAACACCTTTGTCTCCTTTTGTGAGGAAAGAGGGCTTGGGCTTAACTCCACAAAGTCAAAAGTCATGACTATTAACCCCCACAGAACATATAGAGGTAACGTGTATATAGAGGGGGTCTGCCTCAAAGTTCCACACTTTGACTATTTGGAAGTTAGGCTGAGTGACAACCAGATGTGGGGCCCCCAACTGGAGAAAAGTAAAGCCACCCTCCAATTGAAAACTGCCGCCATAGGGAGAAAGTACATGGTTGCCTCGGGAGGTGCTCTGTCCCCGGTCCTTTCTGTGTATAGAGCAACAGCTCTAACATCAGCGACTTATGGAGCTGAAATATGGGGCCATGTCCAAGCAGAAGTGCTGACAAGAACAGAAAATAAGTTCATAAGGGGTCTCTTTAATCTTCCCCCAAGTTTCCCTATCACCCCTTTGAGACTTGATCTTGCCCTCAACCCTATACACTTAGTGGTTCAACTCAAACCTCTACTATTGTGGATAAGACTTTGGTCCACTAGGGAACTAGCAACGTACAGAGACTGTGTAAAAGAGCTAGTATCCCTTGATAAGGGCTTAAGTACACCCTGGCTGAAGGCGATAAAAGTGTTATCCCATAGAATAGGCATGGCTAATTTATGGAACACCCCGGAGCAGATCACCAAAAGTGACGCCCGTGGAGTGAAAACCCGGTTCTGGGAGGAAATTTTATTGCAAACGTGGAAAGTACACCAGGAAAATTCTATTACCGGTCAGTTTCTCCTCCACAAAGCACTCCCCGCCCGGAGCCTCATATGGACCGTATGTACAAACGCCACTCTAAGTGTTAGTATGTCCAATTCAGGTGTGGCATATTGCCCCTGAGAACTCACACTAAGAAATGGGACAGGACTCTTTCAAACAACAAGTTCTTCCCAAATTGCCCTACCATCGCAGAAACTGTTGAACATTTCATGTTCTTCTGCCCACAATATTGAAATCCACGTAAGAAATGGCTAAAAGCAGCATTAAACTCCAAGAGTGTGAGACACTGTGGGGAAGCATTAAGGCTCCTTAAGAGTGACACTACGGAATTATTCGCACTGGCAGTATCCCGTTATCTGCTTTGTGCTTGGAACCAGAGAAAGAAGGTCATAGACAATGCGCCCTCTAGGATAGCCAGCTTGTAGCGCAAGGCTTAGTATGCTCATGTAGCGTCTTATCACCCCATATGCACTATTCTATTAACATCGACATTGGGGATTTGTCATCTGTATTGCCCGTTCACCTAATTTATTTTAATTGTACATGGATTCCTACTCCTATGAAGAATACTCATTTAATAGGACTATCCTCATGGTGTCTGTTCTTTTTATTATTCACAAATTTTAATCATTGACGTTTTTCTTAATTGTAAATAGGATGATGCCTGATGTTTTTATTGAAATTGATTTGAATTGTGCATTGTTGTGATTGTAACTTTTTTATGGCTTACAGCTGAAATAATAGGTTTGATTGATAATGCCGAGTTCTTTGTTTCTCACTTAATAAAGTGGAATGTCTATTATCCTGGTCTAAATTCCAACTCTACTCTTCAAGCTCAAAGATTAAAGCCTTCTAGAAAGTCCAGGAGGATGCCTTTTGCAATGAAGTCCAACACAGTCGAATGTTGGCGCACCTACAGGTCAAATGCTGCCAAATAAGACACCCTGTCATGAAGTTCCTGCTATAATGGCAATTAGGGGCTTGATCACAGATGCCCAACAACTCGGTGCAGTCAGAAGAAGTTATGTTTTACACACTCAAATGGTAACAAAATGGAGGAACTGCTTTGGCTTACATGGACCAACAATGTGAGTACTGAAACAACTTTAAGTTGTCTTTCTATACACACTTTAGTGGTGGATGGAAATCACCAGTGCAGCGGAGGGTTGGTACGCCTCCTACCTTGTACGGCTCACTTTATGATCCACAACAACACACAGGCAGTTAGAAACTTTGTAGAAGGGACAATGCCATGGCTTTATGAAGTGGATCTTTTTAGCAGCATGTACTGAATTGGTGGCAGGAAAGGTAAGCACATCACAGTATTGTCTTTAGAATCAATCATTTTTATTACGTGGCCGCAAGGTAGCAAATACACAGCTTAGCTGCCTACATCATAGTGCCGGCAGAGCGAAAACTACTGAGAATGACACAGCGTTTAGGTCTACATCCCTGAGGACGACCTCGCGATGAGTTCAAGCCATAGTGAATCATTAAGGCGCCTAGCAAAAGTACCACTTTTATAAGAAACACTAAAACAAAGAAACAACCCCCTCCCCCCAACCCACCCTCCACCCTCCCTCCGCATCAGTTCAAATCTGTCTAAGCCAGCTCACCCCTGTCGCTAATCAATGGTCAGCCATCTAATAATTCAATCTGTGGATGCACCAGGCGGTTCTAAGGGTATGAGTCGCAAAATTTGCAGATATTTCGGGCACGTTACTTCTCTCATATCTTTGGTAAGAATCTGCAAGAAAGGAGCCCATAGTTTCACAAATTCCTTGCCTTTCCCATCTACACTAAGCGATAACCGCTCCATTACTAAGAGTTGCCAGAGTTTCTGAATCCAATCTCGAGGGTCTGGAATCGTCAGGGACCCCCAATGTGCTAGGAGCACCTGCCGTGCTGCAAGTAATGCCATGGCGATCTTCTTAGCCTTCAGGGATTTCAGCGGGAAGAACATAGAATGGGGAAGACCCAACAATGTATATTCGGGAGTAGGTGGCAATGTAATCTGAAATGCTGCATCAATATCATCAATGATTGCTGTCCAATAGAGCACCAGCTTTGGGCAGTGCCATAGTAAATGCACCAGTGTGCCAGTAAGACCACACCCCCGCCAGCAGAGGTCTGACTTGGACCTGTCCCAACTCTTAATGCGCACTGGAGTATAATACCGGTGAGTAACCACTTTATAGGCAGATTCCGCCCCCGCCGTATTGAAGGCAGTGTGATGTGCTCTGTAAAAAATGTGTTCCCACTCTTTGTGCGATAAGGGCCTCCCTAGGTCAGTTTCCCATCTGATTTGCGCGTTTGTGCGGTGCCTCTGCGATTGTGTAGTAATCATGGAATAAAGTTCAGAGATGAGTTTACGATCATCCCTTTTACACACCAGCCATTTTTCGAAGGATGTCAGGGGGCGAGACATGAGAGCGAAGTTCTCCGACCATGTAACCCAGTGTGCGACCTGCCAGTAGTGGAAGGCATCTGACGCTGGCAAATCATAATCCCTACACAACTGATGAAAGGGGATCACGCCCTCGAGATCGAACAGCGAACCCACCCTTTTACAACCCTCCTCCCTCCAGCGATGGAAGATCGGGGATGCATATCCCGGCTGAAAGTCGGGGTTGTCCACTATGGGGGACATAGGAGAAGGAAAAGTGGTCCACCCTTTCGGGCCTGCTAATCGATCCCAAACCTTGAGAGTCGGGGAGGTAACCGGAGAGGAGTATAGCCCCCACGCTCTATGCCTGCGCAGAAGCCACAGTTCCCGCCATATGTTCCGTCCGGCTACTGTTTGGTCCATAAAATTCCAGTGCTTGCTGGATAGGGACCTGTTCCATTCCGTGATGTAACGGAGGCATGTTGCCTGGTAATAGGCACTCACTATCGGGAAGCTGAGTCCTCCCTGTGCCTTCGAGGAGGTTACATATGTAAATGCGAGGCGCGGTTTCTTATTGTCCCATAAGAACTTATTAAGAAGTCCCTGCAGCTTCCAAAGCGCGCCCGGCGGTGGGCTCAAAGAGAGCCTTTGGAAGATGTATAGGATGCGTGGTAACACCATCATCTTCACTGCCGCTATCCTGCCGTACCACGCCAGTTTGAGACGCGACCAGGCAGCCAGGGCCTTGGTCGTCTGCTCCATCAACAGAGTGTAATTAAGAGCGGCCGTCTTAGCGATGGACGAGGTCAGGCGAATGCCCAGGTATGTGATATCCGTGAACACCCACTGGAATGCAAAATCTTGTTGTAGATCCCGCACTTCAGTCTCCGGGATAGAGATATTGAGGATTTGCGACTTTGTAAAGTTGACCTTAAACCCTGCTACGTTTCCAAAAGTAGTAAGCTCCTTAGTCAAGTACCGCACAGTCGTTCGGGGTTGTGTGAGTGAGAGGATGACATCATCGGCATACATACTGATTTTATGTGTATCAGCTCCAAATTTAAGGCCCACAATGTCAGGGTTTGAACGAATGCATTGGGCGAAAGGCTCCATGTAGAGCGCAAATAAGAGCGGGGACAAGGGACAGCCTTGCCGCGTGCCCCGGGCAATGGGGAACAGGGTCGACTTGCAACCATTGACCCGCACCGCTGCCGTGGGGGAGGCATATAGACAACGAACCCAACGGATAAAATTATCTCCGAACCCGAATGCGCGTAGCACCGCGAATAGGTACTCCCAATCAACGCGGTCAAAAGCCTTCTCCGCGTCAATCGAGAGCAAGAAGGCCTGAGTGCGCGATCGGTGTATAAGGTCAATGAGGTGCAGTAGTCTCTTAGTATTATCCCCTCCTTGCCGCGTCGGTATAAAGCCGGACTGGTCCGGGTCCACAATATTGTCCATGAGGGGACCAAGTCGTGAGGCTAAAACACCCGCAAACAACTTTGCGTCAATATTAAGGAGAGAGATCGGTCTGTACGACCCACACTCGTTAGGTTATTTCCCGGGTTTAAGGATTACAGAAATTGCCGCCTCAGACATGGAAGGCGTCACTTCCCCAGCGTCGAGGAAGGAGTTAAAAAGCCTCATTAAAAGGGGAGCCAGCTCCGCACAAAATGTTTTGTAGAACAGGGCCGGGAAGCCATCCGGGCCCCGTGACTTAGCCACTTTGAGCCGCGCTATCGCCGATATTACCTCCTCGATGCGAATAGGGGAGTCCAAATTGTCAGCTGATGGCTTGAGCAAGGGAGTGATATCGCAGGAGGCCAAATATTCCCCTGGATCATGCAAATGGATATCTCCCTTCGAATAAAGGCGTTGGTAAAACTGACGAAAGGTATCGGCAATAAGGGCATCTGTGGTATGTTCTACTGCATTCTGGCCCCGTATGGAGGGGATTGCGGACGCCTGTGCTTGCGCCCGTAGTCTATGTGCGAGCATCCTCCCACACTTATCCCCACTGAGGTAGAATTTATGCCGGAGCCGCAGGAGCGCATGCTCAGCCCTATCTAGATCCAGATGTTTCAGCATGCGGCGCCGCGTTTCCAGCTTCCTCCAAACTCTCGGTGCCCCGGTGCGCTTGTGAACTGCCTCAAGTTCTCCTACCTCCTTTTCTAGCTCTGCACGTTTCTCTTTGCAGAGTCGCGCGAAAGACGCCGAAACCGCAATAAATTCCCCCGTACTACTAGCTTCAAAGCCTTCCTTACCGACGCGAGGGGTGTGCCTCCCTGGTCATTCTCAGAGATGTAATGTTTTATAGTGTCCCGAATCCATTGAGTGACTTCATCAGAGTGAAGGAGGGAATCGCGAAGTCGCCAGCCCGGAGGTGTAGAACGCGCACATCGCGCTGGGAGCTGGACTGAAATGAGGGCATGGTCTGAGAGGGAGCGAGGAGTAATATCCGCGGCGTGCAAGTGCGGGAGAAGAGATGAGGAGGCAAAAAAATTATCAAGGCGCGCATATGTTTTGTGTGCCGCTGAAAAGTATGTATAGTCGCGCTCATTAGGGTGTTGTACGCGCCACACATCGCACAGCCCGCAGTCAGACAGCCATTGTTTCCCAGCTCGTGTCAGCGCCCCTGCGTGATTAGACCTCTGTCCTGATCTATCCAACTCCGGATCCATCACAACATTCAAGTCTCCCCCGATCAAAAGTGCTGAATCAGGAGAAGCAAGAGCCTCGGATAGAGCTAGGCGCAAAAAGGGTTCTTGTTGCTCATTCGGGGCATATAAGGACCCAACCGTAAAATGGATATCTCCCCATTGCACCCTGACAGCCAACAACCTTCCCTTTATTTCTGTCACCGTAGAAACTACTTTGCATTGTGAGCGTGCACTAAAGAGGATTGCCACCCCATTTTGTTTGGACAGTCCCGAGGACCAGACCTGTTGTGGGAAGCGCCTATCCCTCATACGCTTGGAGTCTTTAGCTAAAAGATGGGTTTCTTGGAGCAGACAAACATCCCCCCCGCATTTTCTAAAAGGGAGAGTATTGCAGATTGCTTGACAGGATTATTCAACCCCCGTACATTCAAGCTAACAATTTTCAGGTCCCTACCCATCGAAGCAGTGGGGGAGATAAAAGCTATGCACCGGCCCAAGGCCACCGGGATCAGAGCCAGTGAGGGTCATCTCCCAAAACCGGGCTACCTGCCTATCTCGCTCATGAACTGATGCGGAGCCCCAAAAGAACACCCAAAAATACCCTGTGTCAACAACATAAGAAACCCCTAAAGTAAACAAGACAGAGAGAAAACAAGAAAACATGACAAAAGTTCGTCTCAGTGGCCAGTGTCTAGGGGAACGTGGCACAGGCCCAATCCGCACCAAGGTTGACGTGCCTATCACACCGATGATGAGGGTGTAGCAACACTGCGCTCAGTCGAAGGGCCTCCCCCCTCCGACGCCGAATGAAGCGCCCAATTGGCCGCCATGCCAAGCACTTCAAGGTGTCGCGGGGTTGTCCGTTACTTGTGCAACTGATGAGAGGGCCACCTCCCTCTCCTGCTTGCTAGTAGCCGTGTCAGGTGCGGGGCTTGGCATCGATCCACCAACACGTTGCCATTCAGTGGAGCGACGTCGTCTGCGAGGGAGTGGTTGAGCATCGCCTGTCCCAGTGGGGGGCCTCTCCATACCCAGCTTGTCATATGCTTCCTCCAAGGATCGGATCTGAAGCAATTTGCCCTGGTGCTTGAAAATGAGGCGGAACGGATGGCCCCAGGAGTAAGGAATCTTCTGTGCTCGGAGATGGGTGGTGATGGGCTTAAATTCTCTGCGTTTAAGCAGTGTGGAAGCTGCTAAGTCTTGGTAAAGCGTAGGCTGGTGGCCGCAGAACTGCACTGGGTTAAGGTCCCTAGCCCTACGCAGGAGGCGTTCCTTTAGTTGAAAATCATGCACGCAGACGAGTATGTCAGGGGGGGAGCTTTAGCACCACGCGGAAGGCCCACTCGGTGAACACGGTCCATTTGTATCTCCTGTACCTCCTCGTCCCCAAGGATCTGTAGGAACAAAGCGCTGACATAGGCACGGAGGTCATCGCATTCACCTATCCACGGAACCGCCCGGATCCGGATATTGTTACGCCTGGAGCGGTTCTCCAAGTCCTCCGCGTGGGCTTGCAAGTCTATGTTCTGCTCCCGAAGACGTAGCATCTCCTGCTGTAGCTGGTGTAAATCGTCCTCCCTGCTCAGATCGTGCTCCTCCAATGTCGCCACTCTTTCCCCAATTCCATCAACATCACGCCGAACCTCTCGCAGATCCGCAGAAAGCTGTGAATGGAGGTCCTGAATGTCCTCCTTGATAGCGGAGAAGAGCTCGATCATGAAGGCCTTAGTCGCTGGCGCGTCCTCCCCGTCCACCAGCGCCGCTCCAGCTGTAGGCTGTGTTGCGGAGTGCCCCGATGTTTTCTGCAGCAGGTCCTTCAGGGATTTGTCTCTCTTTCCCCTGGTCAATGACATACTGACTCCGGGCGATCTCCACTGGACACTCCTCGTGCCCCTTTCCTTGAATGAGAGTAGCGGTCCAGGACACACACTACCACCAGGCCTTCCCCGACAGGTCCGGCGAACTGTGTCAGTACACTGCCGGCGCACAGGGGGAAGCACACACTCAGCCCCGCACCGCCGACTTGCGTCACCTCCGCACTCTCTGTGTACTCTGCCGATCCCGGGCCGGCCCGCCCTCTCCCGGTATTATATTCTCCTGTCCGGCAGCTTGGGACTAGCGCGGGGAGTATTGTGATTCAGCGGGGCAACCGGGCCCAGAGGTCAGCAAAGTTATACAGCATCCAGGGAGAGCTAGGGCCACGAGGACGACCTCCCCACTACTAGCGCATTCCAGGGTGTAGCACCGGCAGGGGGATGGGGCGCCGCAGCCACCAAGTCGCTGTCCCACAGCCCGCCACGTGGTCGCTCGCACAGGGAGGGAGCATTCGTTAAGGACCCATCGGGGCAAGGCCTACTCGCATCTCAAAGCCCTGCTGATCAGTGGGGGTCGCGGGTGTGTCCCCAATCACTCCAGGCACCACCAAGGGCACTGTCTGCCAGACCACAGTGAGGAAGATATTGCAGTAAATCAGTCAGAGGGACTTTCAGAAGTCTCAATGCAGGCTGTCACACTCAGTCTCTCCCCTTATTGGGCTCAGCTCTCATGGCCGTACTGCTCCCACTAGGCCTTGCCGTCACCTCTACACCAGCGCTCTGAGCAGGGCAATGCTGCAGTGTCCCGCTTTCCCAGCTCCCAAGCACCAGTGGTAGCCCCGGTCGGGGCGCCGCTTCGTCCGCCGATCAGCGGACCGGGTCTTGCCTCCGTAGGCTGCGCCCCACACCCCCGGCCCACCACTCCTCACCTGCGGGCCCCTCGGGGGATCATCGCTGCAGCAATGGCTGTCGCTCCCAGCCGCACTACAAGTCCAGGACCCCACACAGCAGTCGGGGATCCGGGTCGGCAGCTCTCCTAAAGCCGGAGCACATGCCCTCGCTCTCATGCACTCTCGGCCGCTATCTTCTGAGGAACTCGTGCAGGCCGTCACCAGGGCTCCCAAAATGGTGCTGCCTTCAGATCGCGTCCCGTCGCGATCGCGCCAGCTCTGCCCACGCTCCGATACAGTTCCAGCGAGGGTCCCACCCGAGAGGGGGTGCGTGCGGCTGCCGTGAAGAACTCTCGGTGTGGATCGCAGCGGGACCCGAGGCTGTCTGCGCGTCCACTCGGCTACCTGCACGGCCGCTCTTCCCCCACCGGGCCGCAGCAATACCGGGGCCGGGAAGGATCCGCACGGCGGTAAAAGTCACCTGTGCCCCAAAACTGGGCTTGCCACCGAATCCAGGGCAGCTCCGCGTTTCATCACACCCGCTGGTAAGCACGGATGGGCGCCAAAATGGGCGATATTACAAAGCTAAGCAGCGGTGGCGCCAGAGGGATAGGGACCCACGTCCTATCTCGCCGCCATCTTGGCCACGCCCACACTATTGTCTTTAGAAGGGGAATTCCCAAGATACAAGGCCACCTGGATGGTCCAGTGTCCAAATACTCTATGCATGTGTCAAGTGTATCAAATTGCTTTATTTAGACAATTAAGTCCATTAAAATAGCAGATAAAAAACGAAAGTGGTGCAAATATGGGTAAATCAAACTTAAAAAATCTGTACAAATACACGTCTCATTAGACAATTCAATCAAGTGCTATAAACAATAGTGCCTAAACAACATATACAACTTAGCTGGGTTGAATACTAATTTGTGCAAATAAGCAGTTGAGCAGGCATGCCATGTAATACCCTGCACTGATAGCCTGGATTTCATAAAAAATACAGCCCATGTTATACTACATGAGAGCGAGCGACCTCGTATTATGCTGAGTTTAAGGTGCAGTTAACTCGTCTAGTGTTTCATCTTCTCATGTATGTGTCATCATCATTGCGTTCATACGGGTTAAGATGTGTAGCATCTTTGTCTGTGCATGATGACAACTCTGATGCAAGAGGGAAAGATTGGCAACACTGAATCGTTTCCCCCATCAGACACATCCTTTAGTGATACGGACAACTAACAAAGGCTTGCAGGAGAGGAAGGAATGCTGAAGTTAACCCCACTTTTAATCCATATCTTGCTACTAGCCATGCATGCCTCAAAGAGAGGCATCAGCCATAACCCATTCGGTGCCCTATTGATTTATCTATATGTCATGAAAGGTACGCTTGGATGTATATATATATATATATATATATATTCACACACAAAAAACACAGGTTTCAGGGACGTTATAGTTAGTTGGACATTTCACTCATACAAAACCAGAGAAATTCGGTCGTTATAGTTAGTTCAGCTAACTATAACTCGCGCCCCCGCAAAGCACTGCTGATGACGTCACATATTACATCAATCATGACATGCTCAGTGACATCACTGATGACATCACTGATGGCATCTCAAATTACATCACTGATGACATCATCCAGTGACTATGCGTTTCTGTAAAGTTTAAATATGTTTTATATATATATATGCCAAGGTGTATTGAAGAATGAGTGGGTGTATAAGTGTCTGAATGGATGATTTAGTAGGTGTGTGACTGACTGTATAAGTGAGTGATTAAATGTGTCTTACTGAATGCATGGGTTAGTGACTGATACAGACATTCACACAGTTTAGTTTGTCAGATGGTGTGTAAGCGGTTGCATGGGTTGGTGAGTAGCTAAATGAGTGTCTATATGGGTTATTGATTGGTTGTCTGAGTATCTGTATGGGTGCCTGAGTGTCTGTGTGGGTGGGTGGTGGGTGTGTGACTTTGTGCATAGATGTGTGAGTGGAGATTCACTGGGTGTATGGGTTCAAGAGTACATCTGTGAAGGGCTGTATGGGTGGGTGAGTGTATGTATGGGTGTTTTGGTGAGTGTTTAGATGTCTCAGTGGTACATGTGTGAGTAACTACATATGTGAAAGGCAGTATATGTGAGTGTTGGAGTATATAAATGACTATATGTGAGAGTGAGTGATTGTGAGAGTGGCTGTATGGATGAGTGTGTGCTTGTATTAGTTATTGTATAAGAGTGTAAGTATGTGTTAGTATATGTTTGAATAAGTGAGGTGGTGTGTGTATAACTGTATAGGTGAGTAAATGGGAGTGTGATTGATTCTTTGCATGACTGACTAGGTGTGTGAGTAACTCTATGGATGAGTGGCGGTGTGTGAGTGTCTGTATAGGTATGTGAGTGCATATGATAGTGCCGTATTGATGGTTGACTGCATGTATGAGTGACTGTATGGGTGAATGAGTGGATGTGTGTGTAGACCTAAGAATCAGTGAGTGGGTATGTAGTAACTGGTATTGGTGTGTCTATGGTTTCGAAAATGGTAGTCTGTATTTTAGAGTGGGTGTATCAAAGGTTATATTAGGGTATGAGGAGGTGCATCAGATTATCACGTGGATGATGTCATCAGTGATGTCATTTGAGATGTCATCAGTGATGCCATCATGATGTCACTGACCATGTCATGAATGATGCAATATGTGACGTCATCAGCAGTGCATTGAGGGGGCGCGAGTTATAGTTAGCTGAACTAACTATAACGGCCGAATTTCTCTGGTTTTGTACGAGTGAAATGTCCAACTAACTATAACGTCCATGAAACCTGTGGTTTTTTTTGTGAATTTCTAAGGTTTTTTAAATGCTAATATCTAACTATAAAGTCCCTGAAACCTATGGTTTTTTCAGTGAATTTCAAAGGTTTTTTAAATGCTAATTTCTAACTATAACGTCCCTGAAACCTGTGGTTTTTTCAGTGAATTTCAGAGTTTTTTTAAATGCTAATTTCTAACTATGCCTACAGAGGTAGGACATGTGCAGAAAGAGGAAGAAAGGCGCAGAAAGAAGCAAGAGAAATGCAGAAAGAGGCAACAGAAGTCCAGAAAGACGAAGAAAAGTGCAGGAAGAAGCTAGAGATATGCAGAAAGAACCAACAGAGGTGCAGATAAAGGCATTGTTGCAAAGTCATCCTGTGCCCCCAACGTTTTACTGACTACTACTGGTGGTAACTGACTCTGCCTAACCACGCCCGGAGCCAGTGCTATGCTGAAAGACACTTAGAATACAGTGAAAACACCTACATACACTAGGGTACACTATGGGTTGGGGTACCCCTCTGATTGGCATGACCTCCCCTGTATGGCCCTAGTACATAATAGGGCAGGGGGATTAAAACTACCTCTAACTCAGAGGTGCACAGAAGTGCATAAACAGGCAGGAAAGGTGCAGAAACAGGGAACAGGGGTGCAGAAAGAGGCAAGTGAGGTGCAGAAAGAAGCAAGAGGAATGCAGAAAGAACCAACAGAGGTGCAAAAAGAGGCAAGAGGGGTGCAGAAAGAAGGAAGAGAAGTGCAGAAAGAGGCAAGAGAAATGCTGAAAGAAGCAACAGCGGTTTAAAAAGAAGCAAGATAAGTGCAGAAAGAGGCAAGTGAGATGCAGAAAGAAGCAAGAGCAGTGCAGAAAGAACCAACATAGGTGCAAAAAGAGGCAAGAGGGGTAAAGAAAGAGGTAGGAGAGGTGCACAAAGAGGCAAGAGAAGTGCAGAAAGAGGCAAGAGAATTGCTGAAAGAAGCCACAGATGTGTAGAAAGAAGCAAGAGAAGTGCTTCTTTTAAAGTGCTTCTTTGAATAAATCTTTTTTTATCACAGAAGGCAAACCATTGGTGAAATAGGTACTAATCCATAAAACTGTCCTTCACAACTCCCGGTTGCCCCTATATAAAGCGTCGACGCGTTTCGGTGGATATAGTTTGTTCAAACACCACCTTCTTCAGGACTATGATAACTACCGCTGAATCAAATATCTTGCTTCGGTATTTATGAAATATATTCTGGTGCAGAGAAACTTAAAACTCCTGCCAACAATCGCATAAACCAGTAGGTCCACAGTAGATAATAAAGGATATCTTGAGTAGAGTCGTGACAATACTTTATTATGTTATATCAAGAATCGCCTTCATTTCTGGATACCCTGATGCAGATAATTCCTGTTGTTGATAGCTGGTCACATCAATAAGTGACGCACGTTTTAAAGTGTAGTGCAGCGTGTAGACACACGGGGTATAACCACCTCCGTCATTCGCCGCAAGTCAGGGAGTTGTGAAGGACAGTTTTATGGATTAGTACCTATTTCACCAATGGTTTGCCTTCTGTGATAAGAAAAGATTTATTCTTACCGATATTCTCTCCCTCTTTTGTTTCTCTTTGTAAGAAGATTTAGTGTTATTGTGTATTTACATGTCCTTTATGATGATGTTCTAAGAAGAAGTTTTTATATTATAAAATGGATGTATTAATTGTATTTTATATGTAGGCAGGATTAATTGTCATAGGAATTGTAGTTTGCACATAGAAAGGTATATGTATTTTGCACAAAGCTTGAATATTTTATTGTATTAATGATGATTTTATATGCTTGAGCTATTTTAATAAATGTTATAATTCATATGTTTTATTGTTATTTGTGTGTTTGACATTCATAGTGATATTTTTTAGACCCTATGAGTTGGAGCTTTTTGCCTTGCCCTGGTGATTCTTTTCCCTTTCTGTATGCATTGAATGTGTGATAATTATTTATTCAGTTGTATGTCAGGTGGTATTTTATTATAAGTATTCGTAGGGGAAACTTTGTTTGACATAATTCCAGTGGCCCTGCTCATACCTCTGACTAGGTCCACAAGTGCTCCTCAGTGATTCCATCTTTTTTTGTCTCACTGAGTTCATAGTTGAGCTTCTATGGAAACGAGGAAGACTAAACCTGAGGTTACCACTCCACAGCACAGACTACCATACCACATAATTACTCTCCATAACACATAATCCCACTCTACATAATTCCTACACACTAAAAACCCCATACTTTCTATCCACATAATTTCACTGCACAACATACCACATAATTCCACTACACACAACGTACATCCACTCCACTCCAAAAAACATTAGTAAAAAACTTTTGCATTTACAACGCCAATAGCTCTAATTCTCGCAAATGCGAAACCTATTACATTGCAAACACTTCTTTAACTAGTAGTCGCGTTTGCAGAGTGGTGGAGAAAGGGTGCTGGGCCTCCGACCAGCGCTCAGGAATTCCGGTGCGTAGCGCTTACAGGAGGTACCAGTAGGACTTCTTGGCCCCCAAAGTCCCTCAGGAGTAAATTGTACTTCATCCCCCATTCCATAGTCTGCCAGGAGGCGCGTTTTCAGAGTGGTGGAGAAAGGGGGGCATGGCCTCCGAAGACGTCTTAGCAATCCCACTGTGCGGGACTTGCTGGAGGTAACAAGAGGGGTAGTTGGCCCCCAAGGACATCCTTGGGGCCCAACTACCCCTCCTATTACCTCCAGTAAGTCTCACACTGCAGGATTGCTAAGTTCGAAGAGCAGGCCACGCCCCCTTTGCCCACCACTCTACAAACGAGCTCCCTGGCGCACTCTTGGATGGGGATTGAAGTCCCCTTTGCTGCTGGGGGTCCTTTAGGGGCCAACTATCCTACCTCTTACCTCCAGTAAGTCCCACACAGTGGGATTGCTGAGAGGTGGTCAAAGGCCACGCCCCCTTTCTCCACCACTCTGCAAACGCGCCCCCTGGCGCGTTCTAAGTTGAGGGATTAAGTCCTTTTGAATACTGAGGGTCCCTGGGGGCCAACTAGCCCACCAGGTACATTCAGTAAGCGCCACACAACTGGATTGCAGAGAGGTGGTCCGAGGCCACGCCCCCTTTTTACATCACTCTGCAAACGCGCCTCTTGGCGCACTGCTGCTCGGGGATGAAGTCCACTTGTGTTCTGAGGGCCTCTCCGTTGGGGACCGTGGGGGGAGCCCCAATGCCCCCACGGTCCTGCCGGCTCCCCGCCTCCTGCGGGAGCCAAAGCAATCCTGCTTTGCTTGATTGAAGCGAGAGCAGGTTTACCTGCTCTCGCTTCAATCAATCAATGCTTGATTGAAGCGAGAGCAGGTTTACCTGCTCTCGCTTCAATCAAGCAAACCAGAGTTTGCTATGACAGGGCGGGAGCCATGCTCCCGCCCTGACATAGCAAACAGCAATGTCCCGGGGGTGGGCGCCCGGGACATTGCAGGAGCCAGCCCTGGGGGTTGGCGGTCCCCAGGGCCATCAAGGGCTTCAGGAGGGGGGCTGCGCTCCCCTCCCCCTTCATTTCTAGAGCCCCGGGGAGGTGGTGGTCCCCGGACCTCCGAATTAGAATATTTAGTGCCCCGGGGAGGTGGTGGTCCCCGGGGCGTGTGGGGGTCTCGAGCCCCCCCACACACATGTTTAAATAAAGAAAACAGAGCCCCGGGGAGGTGGCGTTCCCCGGGGCTGCGGGGGGGCCGCGTGCCCCCGCGTTTAATTGGCATAGCCCTGGGGAAGGTGGTGGTCCCCGGGACGTGTGTGGGGGCTCGAGCCCCACACACATTGTATTTTATGAAAATTAGAGCCCCGGGAAGGTGGTGGTCCCCGGGGCTGCGGGGGGGCTGCATGCCCCCCGCAAATCATCACAGAAGCCCTGGGGAGGTGGCGGTCCCCGGGGCTGCGTGGGCTCCCTCGGGCCCCCGCTATATAATTTGGGATTGCCCCCGGGACTTGGCCCACCCGGGGGCTTTTTTTTTATTTTCTCGGCAGGATTCGCGCACCCAGAGCAAATTCTGCCGTTTAAAAAAAAATGCTTTTGTTGGCCCTGGGGGTCCCTGTGGGACCTCCTCAGCAGGCCTAGGGGGTCAGGGTGTTTCTACCCTGCCCCCTTTTCTTGTTTTTTAATGTTTTTTTCACTGTTTTCTTGTGACTCGGTTACCGAGTCACAAAATGGCTGCCAACACTTCCTGGTTTGGAGTGTTGGCAGCCAATCAGAAGTCAGCTCGTGCTCGGGAGGAGTCGCAACTCCTCCTTGGTGCTCAGATATCGATATTTTTCTTTTTTTCATTTCTCAGGAACTACTGAACAGATTTACACCATTTAAAAAAAAGGTCGCTTTCTGAACCAAGACCTACCTTTTTGCCAAATTTGTTTTAATTCCGTTCAGCAGTTCGGGCTGTAGCTGTGTCTAAAATTTCCTATGGGAATTAACATGGGGAAAATGCATTTTGGGACCCCCCTTTTTTCTCGGCCCCCGCTTGACGAATCACCCCGAAACTTTCAAGACAGGAGCTGACTGGAGCGCCCTATTAGTTTTGAAAATTTCGCGAAGTTTCGTCAACCGGCGCCAAAGATATTGGCAAAACAAAAAACGCTTTTTGAATAGAAACGAGGTAAAACTATAACTACCTACTGGCGACCGCCAGTAGGTAATATATATATATGTATATATATTTTTTTCTTTGGGCTGGCTAAGCGTCCGTGTCATTGGTGTTCTTACTTTTCGCCCCCCCCCCGATGGGGGACAATTCCCATTCTGTTGTGGTGGCAAACTCCAGAATAAGGCAGCTTGGTACTCACAACATGGCCGACTCATTAATATGTGACTGACATCATTTGTGACATCACAAGCATATCGGAAATACAGGGAGGTATGGCTTAGCCCCTCTCAGATACTTCCCAGGAACAAGCCCTTGGGTTTAGCTAAGGTAGGTGCTAAGGCTAGCTAGCACTGCCTTTAGACAGCTTCTCCCTAGCTGTGCCACTGTCGTGTAGTTTCTTCAAATCTATATAGGATCTGCGCATTTAGACAACATAAACTGTGGGATCGGTGTCCAAACTGATTCCAGACACCCCCACCGGATATGTTCGCCTGTATACCAGCTAGCTCACAGTGCCACCATGAACTCCTCTTACCGAGGAGCGAGTAGTTTCTGGCAACTATTGAACATGACAACCCTGTCCCCTCAGGGATCGTGGAAACAGTACAGTACTTTTCGCTCAGTCACTCGTGCTCACTTTGTCTCAGAGAGATATACAGACTAAACGATGGGGGACATTTTCAATAAACATTTATTGAACCAGCGTCATTCTAGTGTAAAGTACGTGTTCTGAAACAACCATAAGACAGAAACAGATGTATACTGGTATAAGTACCAACAGAGTAAATAGATGGTAGAATTCTACCATATTGCTATAACAATGGATATATACTGGCATATAAAATACATGACAGTAATAATGCATACTCCTACGATGCTAATCCTAACTAGATGTACCTAAATGTCCCTAGCAAGTATGTAGGTGTATAGCTAAGAATCCCCTTAGGATAGAGCCAACCCCATTACCTCATGTGGGAGAGCGAAGGAACCCGTCTTGGTCTCAAGATGGACACCCCGCGAGGGATGTCCGACCACTGCGTGCTGGAGTGACTGCTTGCAGGAACCTCAGCGTCTTGTGTTAGCATGTCAGCATGGAAGTCTTTCTCCTCTGCCTGCCCCAGCAAAGATATGCGCTTATATACCCAAAGGGTACCCTCAGGGGTTCTACCTTGCTGTGTCCTGTCGGCCGAGGATGATGATAGTGATGAACCTTATACATAGTTATTATGCATAAGATGGTAATCCTGCTGTGATTCTGAGAATCCTCATGCATAATAAATGAGGCTAGTTTTCGGGGGAAACCACAAGACATTTATGCAGGACCTAACTAGGTAAAAGGTCGGCACCAAAACCGTTATGTACTACAATGGCAGGGTAAATTTGGGTGAAAGGTTAGGTGACTACCCAGGCCTATATTGGGGTACATTGCAAATCATAACATCCACTCCTCATCCGACTGGACGATATACTACAAAAATAAAAAGGTAAGTCCTTCTAATCAATCATAAAATGTTCATAATAAAAAATTTCTAAAAGTTATAAAAATGTCTAAAAACTTTATAAGTCCTTTATATATGTTAAAAAGGCTATATAAGTCCTTTAAAATATGTTCATATGTAGTTTGAGCAACTGAATACATCTGAAAGCCATGGTACTTAGAAAAAGCGAGAAAAGAAAAAATTGTTTTAAAATTCCAATTTCGGTTGTTTTGGAAGAAAGGCCGAATTGTTCCCAGCACACGGAGAGACAAATGTTTATGTATCCTGTGTGGGAGACACAACATCACTGCTTCTTGCCTTCGCAGACAACGGTCCCTGAAACACCTCACAGATCAGGTCAATCGAGCAAAAGTGATCTTCAGTTCCCACAGCCGATGCTGAGGAAGTATTTGAAACATCCAAAGCCTGTGTGCCTGCAGTGGAGCCGGTGTCCAATCCAACAGGAGCTGAAGCATCCCGTGGTGGCTCTAAGAATGCCAACATCACCATGGAATACGCTGAGGACACTGCACTACGTGGGCCTTTAACGGGTCCCGCAATAATCCACGTCCAGAGGCGCAACCGATGGAAGTGTTAGACATAGGTCAAACACACATTCTTGTCCGCAGAACAAGCAGTGGAGAACAGGCAAAACACAGTCAGTCCAGACTGGTCGGAATGATAGGAACCAAGACTCGCTTAGTTCCCCAAGTCGAGGTGTGCCCAGATGGAGTACAATGCAGTCACGGAAACGTCGCTCCAAGAGCGTTTTTTCCATCTCTTGGTGACTGGGACGTCCATAGCGTAGCAGAAAAATTAAAATCAGGATACCCACTAACAGTAGCAGGATTAGCGGAAGCCCTCTAAAAACGCTCCCCAATATGGAGAGTATAAAAGCTGGAATCACTCCGAAGACTGTCTGAAAGGTGCTTTACTGTCCCAAACCTATGGTCTTAAATAGATGTACTATACCCTTCGTATCAGACATATTAAAGATACGCTGTACCATTTCTCCGAAATGGAAAGGGGAATTTGTTCGTACCAGTGCCTGTATCTCAGCTGAGGACCTTGCAACCTGAAGATCAAAAGTCTCTTGGGCTGAGGTTAAGGGCACATCCTTCTGTAAAAGCATGGCTTTCAGTTGGCTCAGAGAATCAAATCGTGTAGAGGGAACATTCAACAAAGGCCTCCCTGACTGTATGGGTCGGTGGAAACAATACTTGCATACAACAAGTAACCCTGGAACTTATTGTGACTAGATATGCGATGCCTGGAAACATCCCACAACAACCTTGATCATTCAGCATTAAGTACCTCCCATTCGAGAGCAGCGTAAACACTGGATTAACCACGGCAGCTGGGATTCCTTTAAATGACAGCAAAGGTTTGCAACTGAACCATTACAGGCCCAGTGAAGCATACTATCCTGGCAAATTAGAGACCCACTTAATGAAGTCTCGCAGTCTGTACCGTTGAGAATTACATCTGTGTCCCCATTCCTGCATCTAAATCTATACAGCATTTCCCAAGATTCATGGATGAAGTCCTTACCCATTGCTTCATATCTGCCTACCTGGTGTTTTTCTAGGCAATAGTGGAATTGAAAAGTTGTTACTGGCAATGTTATATGTTGGCATGAATTAACCATTCTGTGGACAGTGACTCTGACACGGTAAAAGGTAATTGGTCTAATTTTTCAATGTGCAGCATCGTATATTTTGCATCTCTTTGTGCCATTGTTGTCTGCCTTTCTGTTAGATTATATGCAGAGAACAGAAGCGTACCGTTAATATATCGCCAGGGCACGTGACCAGAGTGCAATGATTGTAGTGTCCAGGTTAATAAAAGAATCGATCGTAACTGTGATTGCCCATGTTGTAGTATGGACAGATCCTGTTCCATTATATCTGTAGCAGAAGACACAATGTTGGCCAGTGAATAAATCCTGGATGTTAGTGTGGTCATTCCATTGTCAACCACTGCCAAAGCCTTTGCTAGGTTAATCCTATCAATTTCACGCAACCTCTCCGCAGCTTCCTGTTGTGAGATTTTCTAAACTTCGTTGTAAATGGCGTAGAAGAAGCGTTTACGACGTGGCTTCCGGGGAGCTTGCAAAAAATCCTTAAATCCATGTCATCTGGGAGTAAGGACAAGTGTTGTTTCACCTGGGACAGTGTTGAGGTTATCAGCCAATCTAGGCATAACTTCCTAAAACTGTAGGATGTCACCTCCCCCGGATGTTCTCGTTGTACATAGCGTAGATCTGGTCTATGGATACTAAACCCCTCGGAGGTACCCTTGAATGTTGACTGACACCTATTTGTGTCGATAGGCCAAACTAACCATCCCTTCCAATTGGGGTCTGATGAATTGTAAAAAACGTCAAGCATGATGTCATCTAATGTACCCTCAATGTGTTCTGTATAATTTTGCCATCCCTCAAAGTGTGAAGGCGAGGGAATGTGAGGTGTGTTCAAGTCCTTAATCTTGGCTAAACCAAGACAGGAAGTCTGTTGCACAGTGTCGTTCAGGAAGATAATCTGCTGTGGTATGAGGCATGCTCTAAATAATGCCTCAGTTCCCTGAACCTGCCATTCCTTAGTCTCCCAGACTGATTTCATGTCTATAGTGTCCATCCATAAGTCGAAACCCTGTTCAGACAGTTGGGAAATAAAGGATGCAGAGTATATCTGTTTTGTGTTAGTAAGCATATTTTTCTTCACAGATGTAGGTGCAAGCTTATAATAATATGAGCGTGGATCTGATGTGCTAAACCCAGAAAAATAAGCAAACGTTTGTGAACTACATTTCGGTGGTGTTGGGCAATGTTCGCATTGGTGGTATGTGAAAACATTACATGTGATACTTGCTTTATGCAGAAAATGATGACCATAATGTTGGTAACAATACACGGTGTCAAAATCAGATGTATCATCATACATTTCATTTTTCGAGAATGCAGCAGATTGTTCTAAATTAGACAGCATACTATTTACAGTTTCAAAATCCCAATCGTCAGAGAATGTACAGGAGGTGATGATTTCATTCAAAGAAATTTTAAATACATGTGGTATTTTTAAAAGTTCAGTGAGACCAAATATATCATATGAAACCCTGTCCCAAACTATTCCTTCAGGAACTGGAACTGCTGTAATGTGCACAAAGGACAGGTCTCTCTGTTCACGGTGAGATGACGTATGTGGTTTTAGGACCAAGTTCACATGTGATACTGCGGACCACCCTGGAAGATAATGTCCATTCAGTAACAAGGAAAAGACAGTTACTAAACCTATCCAGAGGACTTGGAACAGTAAACCAATTGCTATTCAAAGCTGTAGCCATGGTGAAAGAAGGTAAGTCTTTTTCAGCCAAAGGTATAAATCCTGAAGTTGTTTTTTGTGGTAAGCTGGAGCTGGCGGTGACTCAGGTTCACTTGGATCCAGAAAGAAGGTGTCAAAATCAATGAAGTAGCCAGATGTAGTTCGATCTATCTTCGGTAGCTCAGCAGGTTTTGTTGAACTGGCAGATGACTCGTTACAAGGCATTTTCACATAGATGTCAGTATTAGGTTGAATTGAGATCTGTGTTTCATTTGTGCTTTGGTGTTCAATTTCAATAGTCACAAGTGCAATTCCATTGTTGACTACTCCGTTACTTCGTAGAGTAGAATCTTCGAATGTTATTAGTCTTTCTGTCTGAACTTCCTGTATGGTAGCAAGAGAAGATTGGTGGCTACCCAGGAGCCCACGCGGCCTGCTATTTATTATCGGCCATATAGTGTGGTTTGATCAGGTCAGTGGAGACAAATCTCTTTTCTTTTTTGCCGGCAAGAGGCGGAAGGAGTACCGTTCTTGTTACTTCGACAGCCAGAACAGGTACAGGCGCTATGTAAGATGGCCCAAATTCTTTCTTGTCCACAGTCTTTTCTCTCACCAGATCCCTGACTTTTGGGACCGAGGCAGGTCTTGCCGTTACTGATTTAACTTCCCCAGTGGCGGTGCGTTTTACTTGGACGTTGCTTTGTAGTGCCCGGAAATCATTGAGTTCCTGTAAAACAGCCAAACGATCATTTATGTCAAATCCTTTTTCATCTGCAAATGTGCTGCCACAATCAAGGTCGGGTACCCACATTCTCGTCCAAAACAGGACCTTGTATGGAGTGCGGCCTCCCTGGGAGCTTCTTGGCATGTTATTAAGTGCCCTCTGGACCCCATATAGGTGATTGACCCAACTGCCACCCGGGCGTAATACCCTTGCTGTTCAGGATTGCTTTAAGTCTCGGTTTTTCCTTTCCATAATTGAATTTCCCTCAGGATGATACGGAGCGGAGTACCGCAATGCTACACCCAAACTTCCCATAGCTTCCTTGTAAGCCCGAGAGCTAAACGTGGGGCCACGGTCAGAATGTAATGTGCCAATTGCGTATGTCCCTATAATCGCAAATCCTTCATAACAGTTCGGGCGTCAGCCGAGCGCTGAGACCAAACCCACATGAATCTAGAGCATGAATCCAATGCCACCAAGATATACTTGTAAGCCCCATTGGATTGTAAGGGGCCGCAGTTGTTCAAATAGACACAAGCGAGAGGCCTGTCTGATATCAGTAATGGTGTTTGCGGTGGGCTTGCTATGGTTTAACCCTTCATCTGCTGACAGATGTCGCACTTAAGGACAAATGCTTTTGTCTGTTTCGTTAAACCTGGCCACCAATAGCGTTGTTTCAGTAGTGAAACTGTCGCAGTAATCCCTGCATGTGCTGAACCCAGACCCTTGTATGCAGCTTGAATTAAACCTAATCTGCGATCCATGTTTGGTATTACTCTATTCCCCACTCGTGGAATTTAAGTAGACTGTAAATTTTATGCATCTAACTTGTAGGAGTACTTGAATGGAAAGATTTTTGGCACTGCTGAACTGTTTTTGCGTGAAGCAATGACAGCTACCATTATGTCTCCATCTATTCTCGTGCGAGAATGAGTGATTGCAGCAATGGCAGCTGTTCTCACTGTCGCCTTGGCTGCTTCATCAGCCAATGAATTCCCTTCAACGTGCATGCCAACACGTTGATGACTCAGCGTATGAATCACGTGAGCCCGCGGCAAGCCTTTCTTCAACTCTGCCACTTGTTCCCAAAGCAACTTATGCTTTATTGTGCAACCTTTTGAGTCTTTAAAACCATTCTGACCCCAGTAGTGAAGATATTCATTGTATGACTGGACACAATAAAATGAATCGCACACAATAAGTGTGGGGAAACTCGATCCGTATTTTTTAGTGCCAGTACTGGGGTTTTAGTTCTGCCAGCTAAGCCGTGCAATCTCCTAGAGACTGCGTCTGTGTATTGCTAGGACGGAATTTGCCGTCCCGCATATGACACTTTACAATCGCACCTGCTGCGCTGTATTGCTGTTTACTTCCTACGGCAGGCTGAGCAGATCCATCAGTGTAAATAATGTATTCATACTGATCTAGAGGCATTATTTCATTTGGAAGAGGATATTCATGTTCGTACTGCAGAAATGCTTGTGTTTTTAATGTAGAATAAAATTTGTAGTCCACATCTGTAGCAGTGAGAGAATTAGCCCATTGTATCCATTGTGGATGCAGTGCTTTATCGTATGGAACACTTGCTTTTGTAACAGCCTCTAAGGCCGGTACTGGAGTCACGACAATTATTCGTTTCCCCTGAGCCAATGCTCTTTCTCTCACTACAGCAGTCTGTACTGCTGTAAGAATCTTTTCAGTGGATGCAAAGCGCATCTCAGCGTTTGTGTACAAATGTGATTTGTATGCAATGGGTAAAGTTTCACCTTCATTGAAGGTTAGGTAAGTGTATCCAGATTGACCCGCGACTACATGGATCACCAAATTCGTAGTGTTTACACGTGTGTGTAAGTGTTTAGAAGATATCATGTCAGCTTGTAAGGAACATAGGATTTCTGTGTGTTCCTGTGTCCAATGGTGAACTTAAAAATTAGGTCTGATTAAGTCGTAGAAAGGTTTCACTTTTTCTGCATAATCTAAAATGTATGTTCTGCCAAAATTTAGGAATCCTAAAATAGATTGTAAATTTTTCCGAGTCTTTTGAGATTGGAGCAGCACACACTTTTCTAAAAAAGTTAGCTGCTAGGCTTTTTCCTTCACTTGACAACTCATATCCCAAAAATAGGACATTGAGGTGGGCAATTTTTGATTTTTTAAAGTTAAATCTGTAGCCCTCAGAGGCGAACCCCAAAATTATGTTGTTCACTCTAGACAAATGATCCAATAATTCATTGTCCGTCAGATAGATATCATCTACATAGGACAATGCCTCCTCATCAAAATTTTGAAGCAACTCAGTTACGCTTACTGAGAACAGCCCGGGGCTATTCTTATACCCTTGGGGCAGTCGACAGAATTGATGCTGAGAGCCTAGGGCTGAAAATGCTGTCAAATATCTGCTTTCAGGCGCTACATTTTGGCAAAAGAATCCATTTGAGATATCTAGTGTTGTTTTGTATTTTTTCCGCACAATGTTATTCATTAATGTGGCACATGTACATTTTGTACTGCAAATGTCTTTGCATGTGTTCAAATGCCTGTAGTCTAAAACTAAATGATATGAATTGTCGGGTTTCATTACTGGAAACAAAGGATTATTCATGGGAGAGGTGCAATTCTCTATTACACCTTGATATTCAAGTTGATCTAAGATCTCCCTGACTTGTTTTTTCGCGTCATGTTTTATTGGGTATTGTCTCTGTGGAGTTGGAGTCATTTTCACTGGGATTACATGGTGAGGTGACTCAGCATCCCACCCTACATGATCGCGGTATAATGCAGGAGCTAGTGCTACCGCCCACTCCTGCACGTATGAATGTTTCAGTGATTCTGGAACGAGGTCAGAGAATGCCGGTAAAATTACTGTTTCTCCTTTTGGGCAATCCATGACAAACTCAGGTGGCCAATCTTTTTCTGTTAAAAGAATGTCTTATCCAAAGGACAGGTTCTCCCAAAAGAGACCTTTAACCTTCCTGGGTATGTCCCCCTCCATATAGAGTGTTATTTCGTATAACTGGTGTGGGACACTTACCCTAGTATCAGGTGTTTCCACCGTGATATGTTCATTCAACACCGCTGTCACCAAAAATTCCATCAGGTTCTGGTGAGCTATTGTTACTTCTGCTGCGCTGTCTAGCATCGTCAGAGCCCATTCCCTGTTCAGAAGCTGAGTCCTCAGTAGCCTGGGCATTTCTTATTTTAAGGCCTGCTACCTTCTTCTTCTTAAATTGAGGTTTTGATTTTGGTTTATCTTCTTTTTTGATATTAAAGTCTGAACTGCAATGCGTGTCTCTTGACTTTGTTCGCTCTTCTGATCTGTGTTCTGACCGTCCTTCCCTCTCAGAGTTTTTTGATGAACCCTGAAAGGAACGAGAGGAACGTGTATCAGTATCCTGATACCTGTCAGGTTTTTTAATGTTGTCACAATTTCTAAGGTTATGCCTCCTTTCGGAGGGCTCCTGCTGAGGAGACCCACCCTTGATTGGGATCTATTCTCTCTATTCTTTTGTTTTTTATTATCCCATTTCTTCTTTGAAGAATCAGGTGCTTGCTTGGTGTTATCCTTTTTGGGACTACCCATTACTTGTGGTTTTATAGCTCTTGCTCCCAAATTATCTCTACCTAATTATGCGTGAGTGTCTTCGATAATTTTTGGTAATTCTTGCTCCTGTTGTGCAGGAGTGCATTCCCTCAGGCGTTGGCGTATAGCCACCGCTGCTGCCTCCCCTTTTATGTTTGCTAACATAATTGTAGATACCTGGGAAAAAATGCCTAATAATTTCATCCCCAAGTTCAGAGCAGGTTCTGCTCCCTACTCATTCTGTATTTGTCTCAATACTTCTGGTATCACTGCTATTGAAGGGATACCATGAGTTCTGGTATAGATGGCAGCGAAGACTGTACCCCAAGACGCACAATCCTCTATCGGGGGAGCTATCTCCATTGCCAAACAGATAGTCAGTATTCTGTGTTTTTCTTGTGGGCCTGTGTGTGGAAACCCTGCCTCTAACTGTGCTATTTTCTGTGCTATCCAGAATGGCATTTGCTCACGTTTAGTAGGCATTCTACCCATAACCGTGTTCAGCATTTGTGGGGTGATCTTAGTTGCAGTCCCTTGTAGTTGACCTTGAGGTTGTAGTGTGAGCGTTCTCAAGACGAACTGTGTCAGGTTTCTGTAAAGTTTTACTATTTCTTTGTGAAGGGTGAGAGGAGCAGCCCAACACCCCCTGCCCTCTCTTCACACCGACAGAAGAAATGACCAGGAGGAGGAAATTGGAAGATGATGGACTAGGATTATTTCTTGGCTCTCCCAATTCCTACTTCCTGATTCATTTCACACAGCTCCTTTGTCTCAGAATACTTCTTGGGAACTCTTTGAGAGGAAAGAGCTGTGTGTATGGAGCAAGTGCCCCCCAGCAAGGACCAAGGCTCGGGTATTGTTTTTTTACGTAGCCTAAGAAACAAAAATCCAAAAAAGGATCTGGCTATTTTCTGTTGCATGGACAGACAGTGCCCCATGAAGGAGCCAGATGCTGTGTGGAGTTTCTTAGGCTACGAAAAAATCCAAGCAGCTTCTGGCGTCTTGCTGGGGCACAGATACACAGCTAAGTAAAACTTCAGACAGTGTCTGGCGCTTTGATGGGGTACACCTAGAAAGGAACCAGAGGCTATTTGATTGTTTTTCTTAGCCTAAGAAAAACCCTGAACAGCACCTGGCTCCGTGC
Organism: Calotriton arnoldi; assembly: GCA_963921515.1. NCBI lineage: Eukaryota > Metazoa > Chordata > Amphibia > Caudata > Salamandridae > Calotriton > Calotriton arnoldi. Next base: position 1,173,313 of record CAWUFW010004432.1, on the reverse strand, counting down.
GGGGGCATAGCCACACAGCTCCTTCCTCTCACAATGTGAAAACAAACAACAATTCCTATTTTTTGCTTCATATCTACTTGCATATTTTGGGGGATACAGATGTGAAAGTCCAGAAAACTAGATATTCAGAAACCTAGCTTAAGGGGACATTCTTGTAGAGTGGTTAAGGATTTCTCCCCAAAATAATTGCTGAGATAAAAAATCAGTGACTTGACTATATTTTGAAATAATAAATGCTTAAAATCTGACAGACGTCATGTTCAGCGCATTCTCCTAATCGGCAATCAGGAAAAGAGAAGTTTGACACCCAGCAATAGAAACTTTGAAGTGTGTAGATGTTTTAAATATATGGTTGTGGTATATTTCCATATTATCGATGGGTGTTACCTGTGACATAAAGACAGGCACCCTAAACCAGCATTTTGCTTTTTGTTGCTTTTCCATATTCCCAAAAGCACTGGACAAAGTTTATTGCCTGTGGACACCTGAAACCCATGAAAAAACCCTACATGTCTGATACTCCCATGCTCAGGAAACCCAGAAGAACACAGATTGGGTCACATCTTTGCAGTAGTATGTTCCACTGTAAGGGAGATTGGAGGGAACAACCCTATTTTGAAAAATAAAATGAGAAACATTTGAAAACGTCATGGTTATCTTGTTGTACTGCCCAGCCAATCAGGACAAGGGAGGCCTGGCTGGCAACAGTAAATCGCTTAGGTTGTACACAATTAGAAAGTATATAGCGTTTATTCTTTCCATAGAGACCTGAATTTGCTTTCCCACATAATATGAACAATGCACCATCAACAATGTTTCTGCCACGATGTATTGATCTTTGCTAATATATCTTAATTGATTGTGCAGATTACATTCCGTACGAAAACCTGCACATATTTCGTATTGCCAAAATTCATTTAGGGCAACATTTCCTTCATAGTGTTATTTATGATTGCCCATTTGAGAAATGAAAAATAGTGAGATATTGATGTGAGGTTTGTACCAAAACATAGCCCTGAATGTGCTTGAAAAAAACATATAGTTTGTATTGGTGCACAAAAAGACTAAAAAGGAACATGTGTTTGGAAAAACTGATGCTGATAGTCATAAAAATGCCCGGCCAGTATGGTGCACAAACACTCTGGAATTGAAAGGGTTAATGGGTGCCAGTGGTGCCATTGCCATACATGATCCCTGCCCATCCGCCTCTTGATATGGTCTCTGTGCCACAATCTTGTTGTTGCTTCACTAACCCAGATATGCATCTACATCCATGGATTTCATATTATCCCCCAGTAAAATGTACATCTGGCCCAGAAATCAATCATGCAGGATTTTTAAGTGCAGCAAATCACCCGTGAGGGTCTCAAGACGCTAGAGTTGCTAGCTGCTTCACATTGCTATGTTCATTCGAACAACCAAGTCTTGAGTCCTTTCCTGAATTCCCAGAGCGATGCGGTATTCCTAAGGTGCAGGGAAAGGTTGTTCCAGGCTTTGGCCGTCAGGTGAGAGAAGGAGGCGTCCTCCGCTGTTGGCTCAGTGGATCCAGGGGGTGTCTGCAAGGAAGAGGGAGGAGGATCACAGGTGTCTGGTTGGTTGGTGGAAAGTCATTCATTTGTTGATGTATGCTGGTCCTTTGCTGGAAATAAAATATTTTTCATGACAGTTTCTGTATCCCACTTCACATTATTGGCTATGTGAACTCACACAGCCCACTCCAATAAATCCATGGAGTCTCAAACATTTCCTTCAGTCTCCTCATAACTGGTCTCCCCATGCACTGGGGGATTTGAGAGGGTATTGCCTAAAGGTGTGAGTGAGAAGGGTGCCTTAAGTGTGGTGAGTGCTGGAAATGAGGATTCCCTGGTCATGGAGTCTCAGTGATGGAATAGGGAGATGGAGGACACTACCACCGGTGTCTGAACACCATGAGCCCTAGGCCTAGTACCCCCAGTAAAGAGTACATGGATGAGTACACAAACAGTGGCGGTGACAGGCATGCCAGAGGGGGACAGCGAGTGGCACTAGACAGACATTGACTGATAGGGAGGGCGGCGAGTGCTGTTGCACGTTGGCAGCATGTCCTACATAGGCAAAATATGTTGGCAGGTAAAGTAATGCAGCTTTGAGTGGGCAATATTGTTTATGCCTCAGTATAGCCTGCAGAAGGAAGTATGCATGCCACACATTGCATTGAAGGATAGTACATAGACAGTAGATAAAGATCTGTGGTTAATAGACGTGGTGTTGAAGGTATGTTACGTTGAAGAATCAAGAGTCAGGTATGAAGACACTTCTTTATTCAAAGTATAATCGGTAGGCAGCAGGTAACTGCCAACAGTAGAACACAGATATGTAAACCCTACAATGAATCAACACATTCCATACTACATCATAACCCCCTCGAGACCACCAGAATATAATCAACACAACACACCTTCCCCTTATACAGAAAAACTAGAACAAAACAATGCTCCTAAAACAAAATATACAAGAAAAAAGAGAGAAAAAAATAGGAAACAATAGCTAAAAAAAACTTGATCTACAGACCAGCTACAGGGGACTAAATCCTGTAGGTACACAGGACAATTGAGCTTAACCCGTGCATCAGGGAACATAATCCTGTAGGTACGCAGGACGCTTGATCATTCTTCCAGATCTACTGTTACTCTGAACTTCTTCTTTCCCTTCTGTACTACCATATCCTTCTGCATCCTGATGTTCATTCTCATCCTCTACTGTACTATCCAATCCATCGACACCCTTAAGTTCACTTTCCCCTGAAACTCCAGCCTCAGCTTCACCAACTTCACCTTCACACACATCCTCATTGACAACATCATCAGTACACCTCCAAAATACATCAAACCCATGAGTTCCTTTGCTTTCACTTTCTTCCACGATCCGCTTTCTGCACTTCATCAACCAACTCATATGCAAACACTCAATCTTGCAAAATTATTCAACACCTTCTTTACCATTATAGATTTAGAGAATTGACATTCCCCTTTCTTAACCCTATACAGTATTTTTACTCTTACCAAATCCCCTTCTTCAACCGGACAATGCTTTGAACCCTTCTTTTTGTCCTGATACCCCTTGTACTTCCCTTGCGCTCTCTCAATATTATTCTTTACCTCGACAGGAGACCACTGCAGCAATCTAGTATTTACCAACCAACCTTGATTCCTTCATGAAAGGCACTCTGCCCCTCATGATAGTAAAAGGGCTGAACCCAGTAACAGTAGGAGTGGTACGGTACAGCCACACCGTTCTTTTGATACACACTTTTCAATTCAACCTTTTACTCCTAGCCGCTTCCAAAGAACCTTTCAACACTCTATTACATCTCTCAACTTCACCATTGCTACCTGGATGATAAAGAGAAGTAAATGTATTAAATGCCATTACGCAACATAAAATCCTTCAACATATCACTCCTAAACTGTACCCCATTATCAGATACAACTCTTTTGGGCAAGCCTTCTCGTTGGATAATTCCATCCAAAAATGAAGCGACCGAATCAGCTGTGGTACTTTGTACAAATTCCACTTCTGGCCATTTGGAAATGTAATCGATTGGAACTAACACATAACAACTTCCATCCTCTTCACTCACAAGACCCATTATATCCACAAAAGTAGTCCCCCAAGCCATGTCCGGGCAAGGCACAGGATGTAAATGTGGCTTCATCACTACTTGGGACTTGTCAGCCCCCTCACACAATTCACATTCTCTAACCCCTCTTTCTACTTCCAAATCTATTCTGGGCCACCAGTATGTTTCTTTAACCCTCTCCTTACTCTCCACTATGCCCATATGTCCCTCAAGGCACAACTTCACAATGGTAGATCTCAAAGATATAGGCGGTACAACTTTGTTACCTCTTAAAATGCACCCATTCATCACAGTCAAATCATTGCGTACTCCCCAAAAACACTTGTATTATTCTTTCAAGAATTTGTTACTTGGCCGTCCTTCCACAACAAATTTCCTCACATCCATTAATACAGTATCCTCCTCCATAGCTAATTTCCATTCAAGTTTGGTAGTGGCATCCAACTTCTCAAATCCTGTCCATGCCACATTTATGTCGTCACAATCCCATTTAGCTATTTCTTCTAAAGGTAGTGGCAACCTGCTCAAACAGTCTGCAACTCTATTTTTCACACCAGGTAAGTAACATAATTTGCACCAGTAATTCATCAACCTCACAGACATTCTAGCGATTCGGGGAGTAGCATTCAATAACCCCTCTGGGGTTAACATCTTCAAAAGAAGCTTGTGGTCACATCTTACTTCCACCTTCACCCACAAGAAATTCTTTAAGTGTTCTAAACCCCACACAATTGCTAGTGTTTCTTTTTTGATAACTGAATAACGTTCTTCTGATGGGGTTAACGCTCTCAATGTGAATGCCACAGTAATTTCACTACCTTTCTTATCATTTTGACTTAATACAGCACCAATTGCTTTCATGCTAGCATTTTAGTTTAGGATCAAATCCCTGTACATTTTTTTGCATTACAGAAGCTTAATTTAATGCATTCAAAATCGTTTTGCAGCTCGGCTGACCAACTGAATTTTACTTTAATTTTCACAAATTGTCACAAATTGTATGTTTTTTCGGAAAATCTGTGAACGAATTTGGCATAAAATTCAGCTAGTCCCAGGAAGGACCTTAATTCATCTTTACACATAGGATTGGGGGCCTCCCTTACTGCCCGCAGCAGCTCTTCCGTGGGTTTTATCCCCTCACTCGTAACAGTATGGTCCAAATAATTCAAGCTTTCCACCTTCAATTTGTATTTTGAGAATTCAGCCGTCAGCCCATATTCTTGCAAAATTTCCAATACTTTGTTCACTCTGACATCATGCAGTTCCTCACTCTCCCCCATGATTAAAATATCCTCCTGGAAAAATACTATTCCAGTATGATCTTTAAACAATTTATGCATTAATATTTGGAATACGGCCGCAGCTGAAGCTAAGCCGAAAGGCATCCGCACATATCTGTAACACCCACAAAGAGTCATAAATGCTGTCAAATTCTTGCTATCTTCGTGCAACCTTACCTGGTGGTACGCTGAAGATAGATCAATAGATGTAAACCATTTCATTTTTTTAGTATGAGCCAACAATTCACTTATCCTAGATAAGGGAAACCACTCCACTACAATATTTTCGTTAAGATGTCTTAAGTGCACACATAGGTGGATCTTCCTGTTGGCACGTCTCCCCACCACAATCAGAGCAATCCACTCCACTGCTTCAATTTCCTCAATATTCCCTCCCTTCATTAACCTCTCTATCTCCTGATCTACTTCTTTCCTTACAATCCACGGAATATCACTCAGTTTAGGGGAGCGTCTGATGCTGACTGGGAGTTTGTTCCAGGCTTTGGCTGCGATGTAGGAGAAGGCCCTTCCACCTGCTCTGATTCTGCGGATGCACGGGGTGTCTGCCAGGGCGAGGTCGGTGGAGCGGAGGTTCCTTAGGGGTACGTGGACGGAGACTTTTTCGTTGAGGTATTTGGGTCCGCAGTTATAGAGGGATTTGTAGGCGTGGGTGAGTAGCTTGAAGGTTACTCTCTTCTCGACGGGGACCCAATGGAGGTCTTGCAGGTGTTGGGTGATGTGCTCATGCCGTGGAATGCAGAGGACGAGTCTGGCCGTGGTGTTCTGGATGGTCCGGAGTTTGCATAGCAGGATTTGTTGATTCCAGCGTAGAGGGCGTTTCCGTAGGCCAGTCTGCTTGTTATGAGTGCGTGGGTGACGGTCTTTCTGGCTTCGGGGGGGATCCACTTGAAGGTCTTGCGGAGGATGCGGAGGGTGTTGAAACAGGTGGAGGTGACGGCGTTGATCTGTCGGGTCATGGTGAGGGAGGAGTCGAGTATGATGCTGAGGTTTCGGGCATGGTCAGTGGGGGTTGAGGGGTGCCCAGTGCGGAGGGCCACCAGGAGTTGTCCAACGTAGAGGGGGAGGGTCCGAGGACTAGGACTTCTGTCTTCTCTGAGTTGAGTTTCAGACAGCTGCTGCTCATCCAAACTGCGACATCTTTCATTCCTTCTTGGAAGCTGAGTCTGGTGGTTTCGGGGTCCTTCGTGAGGGAGGATGAGCTGGGTGCCGTCGGCGTAGGATACAATGCTGAGTCCGTGCTGTCTGACGATGGCGGTGAGGGGGGCCTTGTAGATGTTGAAGAGCATGGGACTGAGTGATGATCCTTGTGGTACTCCGCAGTTGATCTCTGTGGGTTTGGAGAAGAAAGGCGGGAGTCTGATCCTTTGGGTTCTGCAGGCGAGGAAGGAGCGAAGCCAGTCAAGGGCGGTTTCCTGTATACCGGCGTCGTGGAATCTGGCTGCGAGGGTGCGGTGGGAGACGGTGTTGAAAGCTGCGGAGAGGTCGAGTAGGATGAGGGCTGAGGTGTGGCCTTGGTCGAGGAGCGTGTGGATGTCGTCTGTGGCAGCGAGGAGGGTGGTCTCAGTGCTGTGGTTGCTGCGGAAACCAGATTGGGAGAGGTCGAGGATGGAGTTCTCTTCGATGAAGTTTGTCAGCTGGGTGTTGACGATCTTCTCGGTGACTTTGGCTGCGAAGGGAAGGAGAGAGATGGGTCGGTAGTTTTTCAGGTCCGTCGGATCTTCCGAGGGTTTCTTAATGAGGGACTTAACTTCTGCGCATTTCCAGTCGTCTGGGAAGGTGCCGGATTTGAAGGTGGCGTTGATGGTGCGTCGTAGCTGGGGCGCAATGGCGGCGACGGCTCTATGGAAGATGTGCGGAGGGCAGGGGTCCGTGGGGGCTCCTGAGTGGGTGCTCTTCATAGTAGTGGTGGTATCTTCGGTGGTGACCGGGGTCCAGGCGGTGATGGTGGGCCGGCTATCGTTGCTGGAGGGAAGGGTGGTTTCTGGAGTCTGCTCACTGAAGTTGTCGGAGAGGGCTTTGATTTTCAGGTGGAAGTAGGAGCCGAGCTTGTTGCAGAGGTCTTGGGAGGGAGTGACGTCTGTGGCTTCACTGTTGGGCTTGGTGAATTGATGGATGATGTTAAAGAGTTCCTTTGAGTTGCTGGAGTTGGTGGGGATTTTGTTCCGGATGAAGGTCTTCTTTGTGGATCTTATGCGTTGGTGGCAGCCTGTCATGGTGTTCTTGTAGGTGGTCAGGTCTTCCGTGGTTTTGCTGTTTCTCCATCATTTTTCGAGACGTCTGCAGGAGCGTCTGGCATCTTGGAGGTCAGTGGTGAACCAGGTGGTCTTCAGGGGGCGTTGTCTGTTGGTGGTGCGGAGGGGTGCGAGATTGTCTGTGCAGTTGGTGATCCAGGGGTGTAGCTCATTGGCTGCAGAGTTGGCGTCAGTCGAGGCGGTGGGGGGGGTTCGCAGCGGAGGGTGAAGTTGAGGTGCTTCTCTGTGACCTTGCTCCAGTTCCTTCGTGGAGGGCGAGGAGCGGGGTTGGGAGCGGTGGCGGTGTTAAAAGCGAAGTGTACGCAGTGGTGGTCTGTCCAGAGGGGCTGCGTGGTGTGGCTGAAACGGATGTTGTTTCCACCTGCGAAGATGGGGTCGAGGGTGTGTCCTGCCTTGTGGGTAGGGGTGGTGAAGAGCTGTTTCAGTCCGATGTTGGCGAATAATAAATGCATGTTTCATTATTTTTTTGTATTATTTTGCAGTTCAAATCATCGAAAATGCCTAGGCCGGGGTCCCGCCTTCCAGTAACGACTCAGGGGAGGTCCCCAGATTCTAATAATAATTCAGTGGGGGTCCTTGAGTTTCAATAATGATTAATGATGATTCCACAGAAGTCAAACGGTTACGAACCACTGCTCTAGGGCCAAACCATAATCTGGTCTCATCTTAGTAATAGCTGCTGAAACCTGAATCCATCTGGACCTCACTTAATGGTAGTCCTGCTGTGGAATCTCGAGTGTGAGTGTGTGCGCATGTGTGCGTGTGTGCATGCGCGCGCTTGCATTGAAGAAAAGTGAATAAGAGAAAGACAAAATGGAGAGGTGAATATAAGAAAAGAGGATGTGAAAGATGAGGAGTTAGAACTAGACCTCAATATTTCCACTCGGGAATTAATTCTATAAAAAAGTAAATAAAAGAACAAAACATTTTGCCAGTTAGCTGGTAAGTCAATATTGAACATTGCACATAGATACACTCCCTCCTCTCTGTACCAGATCGAGAGTGGAAGAGCCTCTCGCCAATAGAAACTGTGTTGAGTACAGCAGAAAATCACAGAACCACATGGAAATTAGTGCTCACCTGAAATAAGTGCTATCACCTCAGTGATGCGTGTGACAGCTGTCAAGTTATTGTGACAGAAAATAATCATCATTCAAAATCCCTACAGCAAAGAGTAACTCTCTTTTCTAGGAAAATGTTTGAGGAAATTTTATGATACAGCTAATGTAGAAATCACATCTGGTGTGGGCTTTAAGACAGCAGTACGTGTATTCTATGGCGCAGAAAGAGTTGTTGAGTATTATTGTTTGAGTGAAGCATTGCATATTAAGTGTACTGTGCCATAGAATAGGGGGCTGCAAAGGCTAAAGCCACAGACTGTTCTCTCCAGAGGTTCTATGCCACATATTAAGCGACCTTATGACAGAGCAAAAAAACAACTGCTTTTAAAGTTATTATGCAGAAAGTTATTGCCCTTTAACCTTTCTGTGCCCAAGGATATTGCCTCAATTCTATGCCGTCCACACTTCCCCAGCATCTACACCACTAACTATGTGATCTTGGTCACATCACATCTTTTCCCGATTCTTTATCTGCTAAAATTGAGAGCTTATAGGTGCAGCTTGAACTTCAGTGCTGAGAGCTGCTCTAATAAAACTCTGTCACATGAAAATGATATGGAGTATTTATGTGCCACATAACACAAAGTGCATTTACTTTGATGCCACTGAATTAAGGACTATTATTTTTTTATGAAACACTACAGGCTTACATACAGACCTCTATAAGGGGACATATTTCATCAGTACCCGTAAGGGTTAAATTCTAAATGGCAATGTTGATGTTAGTAATGCGAGAATAATCAGCATGCATTTTCCACTGTGATGTTAGGAAATGCAAAATATCACTTTTGGGATAATCACAATATATGTATGCATTTGTTATCTAAGGCTCTCACTGAGAGCCACTATCAGGAGCACCAGATTCTAAATATGGTTATTCAGTGCAATGATGCAGAAACAGTGAGAAAAAAAATTGTTTCGCACTTTTGCTTCATCAATTCCAAAGGAATTCCAGAGGCCTCTCATAGGTGTCTCTAAGAGCCTGTCAGTGCAGAGATGGCTCTCTGCTCTGTGCAGAGATGGCTCTCTGCTCTGTGCAGAGATGGCTCTCTGCTCTGTGCAGAGATGGCTCTCTGCTCTGTGCAGAGAAGGCTCTCTGCTCTGTGCAGAGATGGCTCTCTCTGTGCAGAGATGGCTCTCTGCTCTGTGCAGAGATGGCTCTCTGCTCTGTGCAGAGATGGCTCCCTGCTCTGTGCAGAGATGGCTCTCTGCTCTGATGGAGAGATGGCTCTCTGCTCTGTGGAGAGATGGCTCTCTGCTCTGATGGAGAGATGGCTCTCTGCTCTGTGCAGAGATGGCTTTCTGCTCTGATGGAGAGATGGCTCTCTGCTCTGTGCAGAGATGGCTCTCTGCTCTGATGGAGAGATGACTCTCTGCTCTGTGCAGAGATGGCTCTCTGCTCTGATGGAGAGATGGCTCTCTGCTCTGTGCAGAGATGGCCCTCTGCTCTGATGGAGAGATGGCTCTCTGCTCTGTGGAGAGATGGCTCTCTGCTCTGTGCAGAGATGGCTCTATGCTCTGATGGAGAGATGGCTCTCTGCTCTGTGCAGAGATGGCTCTCTGCTCTGTGCAGAGAAGGCTCTCTGCTCTGTGCAGAGATGGCTCTCTGCTCTGTGCAGAGATGGCTCTCTGCTCTGTGCAGAGATGGCTCTCTGCTCTGATGGAGAGATGGCTCTCTGCTCTGTGGAGAGATGGCTCTCTGCTCTGATGGAGAGATGGCTCTCTGCTCTGTGCAGAGATGGCTCTCTGCTCTGATGGAGAGATGGCTCTCTGCTCTGATGGAGAGATGGCTCTCTGCTCTGATGGAGAGATGGCTCTCTGCTCTGTGCAGAGATGGCTCTCTGCTCTGTGCAGAGAAGGCTCTCTGCTCTGTGCAGAGATGGCTCTCTCTGTGCAGAGATGGCTCTCTGCTCTGTGCAGAGATGGCTCCCTGCTCTGTGCAGAGATGGCTCTCTGCTCTGATGGAGAGATGGCTCTCTGCTCTGTGCAGAGATGGCTTTCTGCTCTGATGGAGAGATGGCTCTCTGCTCTGTGCAGAGATGGCTCTCTGCTCTGTGCAGAGATGGCTCTCTGCTCTGATGGAGAGATGACTCTCTGCTCTGTGCAGAGATGGCTCTCTGCTCTGATGGAGAGATGGCTCTCTGCTCTGTGCAGAGATGGCCCTCTGCTCTGATGGAGAGATGGCTTTCTGCTCTGTGGAGAGATGGCTCTCTGCTCTGTGCAGAGATGGCTCTCTGCTCTGATGGAGAGATGGCTCTCTGCTCTGTGCAGAGATGGCTCTCTGCTCTGTGCAGAGAAGGCTCTCTGCTCTGTGCAGAGATGGCTCTCTGCTCTGTGCAGAGATGGCTCTCTGCTCTGATGGAGAGATGGCTCTCTGCTCTGTGGAGAGATGGCTCTCTGCTCTGATGGAGAGATGGCTCTCTGCTCTGTGCAGAGATGGCTCTCTGCTCTGATGGAGAGATGGCTCTCTGCTCTGATGGAGAGATGGCTCTCTGCTCTGATGGAGAGATGGCTCTCTGCTCTGTGCAGAGATGGCTCTCTGCTCTGTGGAGAGATGGCTCTCTGCTCTGTGGAGAGATGGCTCTGCTCTGTGCAGAGATGGCTCTCTGCTCTGTGCAGAGATGGCTCTCTGCTCTGATGGAGAGATGGCTCTCTGCTCTGTGCAGAGATGGCTCTCTGCTCTGTGCAGAGATGTCTCTCTGCTCTGTGCAGAGAAGGCTCTCTGCTCTGTGCAGAGATGGCTCTCTGCTCTGTGCAGAGATGGCTCTCTACTCTGTGCAGAGAAGGCTCTCTGCTCTGTGCAGAGATGGCTCTCTGCTCTGATGGAGAGCAGAGAGCACAGCTTTGAGAATGGAGGGTGTAGGAGGGCGCAGAGGATGGTGGATGACATTTGGGAGAGGCCATGTCACTCCTCTGCTCCTGCGTAGCAGTTGAAAGCAAGGGAACATCATTTTGGGGCCGTACGTAATATAGAATCACAATTAGGTAAAAAAGTGAATAACGGGGGTTCTAGGTTACACCATTGACAACTCGAGCTTCACTCTAGCTGTTTATGTGATGTCACTCAGAACTCATTGGTGAAAAACATCCTAGTTATTTACTGCTACTTAGCTTTAATTCTACATATGTATGGTTGGGTGGCATGAAAGGGTGTTCATGCCCAGCATAGCTGCATGAGGATGCCATCTCAACAGGCAAATAGCAGAGGGCACTGGTGACGCATGGGTGCCATGGGCCCTAATGCAAGCAAGAAAAAGAAGCCTCTGTCCAACTGGGTGGTAAAAGACCGCCAGAATTTATGTACAGTGGCCAATCATGCTCCTGGCCTCAAATGTGACTGCACCTGGTGCTTCAATGATGACTACACCCGTGGCATAGACTGCACCTGGTGCCTCAGTGATGGCTACACCCATGGCATAGACTGCACCTGGTGCCTCAGTGATGACTACACCCATGGCATAAACTGCACCTGGTGCTTCAATGATGGCTGCACCCACGGTATATACTGCACCTGGTGCTTCAATGATGGCTGCACCCATGGCATAGACTGCACCTGGTGCTTCAATGATGGCTACACCCATGGCATAGACTGCACCTGGTGCTTCAATGATGGCTACACCCACAGCATATACTGCACCTGGTGCTTCAATGATGCCTGCACCCACGGTATAGACTGCACCTGGTGCTTCAATGATGGCTGTACCCACAGCATAGACTGCACCTGGTGCTTCAATGATGGCTACACCCACAGCATAGACTGCACCTGGTGCTTCAATGATGGCTGCACCCACGGTATAGACTGCACCTGGTGCTTCAATGATGGCTGCACCCACAGCATAGACTGCACCTGGTGCTTCAATGATGGCTGCACCCACGGTATATAGACTGCACCTGGTGCTTCAATGATGGCAACATCCACTGCATAGACTGCACCTGGTGCTTCAATGATGGCTGCACCCACGGTATAGACTGCACCTGGTGCTTCAATGATGGCTGCACCCATGGCATAGACTGCGCCTGGTGCTTCAATGATGGCTACACCCATGGCATAGACTGCACCTGGTGCTTCAATGATGGCTACACCCACGGCATAGACTGCACCTGGTGCTTCAATGATGGCTACACCCACGGCATAGACTGCACCTGGTGCTTCAATGATGGCTGCACCCACGGTATAGACTGCACCTGGTGCTTCAATGATGGCTGCACCCACGGTATAGACTGCACCTGGTGCTTCAATGATGGCAACATCCACTGCATAGACTGCACCTGGTGCTTCAATGATGGCTGCACCCACGGTATAGACTGCACCTGGTGCTTCAATGATGGCTGGACCCACGGTATAGACTGCACCTGGTGCTTCAATGATGGCTTCACCCACGGCATAGACTGCACCTGGTGCTTCAATGATGGCTACACCCACAGCATAGACTGCACCTGGTGCTTCAATGATGGCTGCACCCACGGTATAGACTGCACCTGGTGCTTCAATGATGGCTGCACCCACGGTATAGACTGCACCTGGTGCTTCAATGATGGCTGCACCCACGGAGTAGACTGCACCTGGTGCTTCAATGATGGCAACATCCACTGCATAGACTGCACCTGGTGCTTCAATGATGGCTGCACCCACGGTATAGACTGCACCAGGTGCTTCAATGATGGCTGCACCCATGGCATAGACTGCACCTGGTGCTTCAGTGATGGCTGCACCCACGGCATAGACTGCACCTGGTGCTTCAATGATGGCTGCACCCACGGCATAGACTGCACCTGGTGCTTCAGTGATGGCTGCACCCACGGTATAGACTGCACCTGGTGCTGCAATGATGCCTACACCCATGGCATAGACTGCACATGGTGCTTCAATGATGGCTACACCCATGGCATAGACTGCACCTGGTGCTTCAATGATGGCTGCACCCACGGTATAGACTGCACCTGGTGCTTCAATGATGGCTTCACCCACGGCATAGACTGCACCTGGTGCTTCAATGATGGCAACATCCACTGCATAGACTGCACCTGGTGCTTCAATGATGGCTACACCCACGGCATGGATTGCACCTGATGCTTCAATGATGGCTACACCCGCGGCATAGACTACACCTGGTGCTTCAGTGATGGCTTCACCCACGGCATAGACTGCACCTGGTGCTTCAATAATGGCTGCACCCATGGCATAGACTGCGCCTGGTGACTAAATGATGCCTACACTCACGTCATAGACTGCACTTGGTGCTTCAATGATGGCTAGACCCACGGCATAGACTGCACCTGGTGCTTCAATGATGGCTACATCCGCGACATAGACTGCACCTGGTGCTTCAGTGATGACAACATCCACGGCATAGACTGCACCTGGTACTTCAATGATGGCTACACCCGTGGCATAGACTGCACCTGGTGCTTCAGTGATGGCTACACCCATGGCATTGACTGCATCTGGTGCTTCAATGATAGCTACACCCACGGTATAGACTGCACCTGGTGCTTCAATGATGGCTTCACCCACGGCATAGACTGCACCTGGTGCTTCAATGATGGCAGCATCCACGGCATAGACTGCACGTGGTGCTTCAATGATGCCTACACCCACGCCATAGACTGCAGTTGGTGCTTCAATGATGGCTACACCCATGGCATTGACTGCACCTGGTGCTTCAATGATGGCTACACCCATGGCATAGACTGCACATGGCGCTTCAATGATGGCATAGACTGCACCTGATGGTTCAATGATGGCAACACCCATGGCATAGACTGCACCTGGTGCTTCAATGATGGCTTCACCCACGGCATAGACTGCACCTGGTGCTTCAATGATGGCTGCACCCACGGTATAGACTGCACCTGGTGCTTCAATGATGGCTGCACCCACGGTATAGACTGCACCTGGTGCTTCAATGATGGCTGCACCCACGGAGTAGACTGCACCTGGTGCTTCAATGATGGCAACATCCACTGCATAGACTGCACCTGGTGCTTCCATGATGGATGCACCCACGGTATAGACTGCACCAGGTGCTTCAATGATGGCTGCACCCATGGCATAGACTGCACCTGGTGCTTCAGTGATGGCTGCACCCACGGCATAGACTGCACCTGGTGCTTCAAGGATGGCTGCACCCACGGCATAGACTGCACCTGGTGCTTCAGTGATGGCTGCACCCACGGTATAGACTGCACCTGGTGCTTCAATGATGCCTACACCCATGGCATAGACTGCACATGGTGCTTCAATGATGGCTACACCCATGGCATAGACTGCACCTGGTGCTTCAATGATGGCTGCACCCACGGTATAGACTGCACCTGGTGCTTCAATGATGGCTTCACCCACGGCATAGACTGCACCTGGTGCTTCAATGATGGCAACATCCACTGCATAGACTGCACCTGGTGCTTCAATGATGGCTACACCCACGGGATGGATTGCACCTGATGCTTCAATGATGGCTACACCCGCGGCATAGACTACACCTGGTGCTTCAGTGATGGCTTCACCCACGGCATAGACTGCACCTGGTGCTTCAATAATGGCTGCACCCATGGCATAGACTGCGCCTGGTGACTAAATGATGCCTACACTCACGTCATAGACTGCACTTGGTGCTTCAATGATGGCTAGACCCACGGCATAGACTGCACCTGGTGCTTCAATGATGGCTACATCCGCGACATAGACTGCACCTGGTGCTTCAGTGATGACAACATCCACGGCATAGACTGCACCTGGTACTTCAATGATGGCTACACCCGTGGCATAGACTGCACCTGGTGCTTCAGTGATGGCTACACCCATGGCATTGACTGCATCTGGTGCTTCAATGATAGCTACACCCACGGTATAGACTGCACCTGGTGCTTCAATGATGGCTTCACCCACGGCATAGACTGCACCTGGTGCTTCAATGATGGCAGCATCCACGGCATAGACTGCACGTGGTGCTTCAATGATGCCTACACCCACGCCATAGACTGCAGTTGGTGCTTCAATGATGGCTACACCCATGGCATTGACTGCACCTGGTGCTTCAATGATGGCTACACCCATGGCATAGACTGCACATGGCGCTTCAATGATGGCATAGACTGCACCTGATGGTTCAATGATGGCAACACCCATGGCATAGACTGCACCTGGTGCTTCAATGATGGCTTCACCCACGGCATAGACTGCACCTGGTGCTTCAATGATGCCTACACCCAGGGCATAGACTGCACTTGGTGCTTCAATGATAGCTACACCCACGGCATAGACTGCACTTGGTGCTTCAATGATAGCTACACCCACGGCATAGACTGCACCTGGTGCTTCAGTGATGGCTACATCCACGGCATAGACTGCACCTGGTGCTTTAATGATGGCTGCACCCATGGCATAGACTGCACCTGGTGCTTTAATGATAGCTACACCCATGGCATAGACTGCACCTGGTGTTTCATTGATGGCTACACCCATGACATAGACTGCACCTGGTGCTTTAATGATAGCTACACCCATGGCATAGACTGCACTTGGTGCTTTAATTATGGCTGCACCCATGGCATAGACTGCACCTGGTGCTTTAATGATGGCTACACCCGTGGCATAGACTACACCTGGTGCCTCAGTGATAGCTACACCCGAGGCATAGACTGCACTTGGTGCTTCAATGATGGCTACACCCGTGGCATAGACTGCACCTGGTGCTTCAATGATGGCTACACCCGGGCATAGACTGCAACTGGTGCTTCAATGATGGCTACACCCATGGCATAGGTGCTGCTGATCAGGATAGAAGTAGATCTCAGTAGGGAACTGGAATATTAGCGAGATCTACAAGTCTGGGTTAAAATAACTGTTGTAGCAGAAATGTTAGCAGGAAGAAGCAGCTCCTCTGGAATGAGGACATGAGGTGCATTGGTAGAGCAGTATTTGTGTCTTCTCATTTGAACCTTAGCAGATTCTACTTATTTAGAATGAGGCGCATTTGCACAGCTCAGTTCAATTATTAGCGTTTCAGTAGTGGAGGGTACTGCTGGTCAGGAATGAGGTGTATTTGTGGAACTTTGTATGTATCTCATTAGTGACATAACTTGGGGTGCTGCAAGTAACCACAGAAGAGGGGCATCAGTAATGAGTTACTTGGATTTTAGCAGAGATGGAATACCAAAGAGTTTTTCTGGTCAGGAAAGAGGCACATTGGTTGAAGGTTTATGCACAGTGCAATATTGTAGCTTGATCCGGGTTGGGACAGAGCTCAGGATAAATTCAGGCCTGTAAAAGAAGCAGGTGCTCCACTGTGCTGCAAAGAAAGAATGTGGTACTTTGCATTGTCATGCATGAATTCCTGAAGTGTTACAAAAACAGGATTGCAGCAATATTGGACAAGTCAGGAATGAGGTTCATCAGTAGAGCCTCAAAGTCCCTTAAAGTTGTAAAAATTGCTGCATGTAGAACACGTCTGTGTGCAGTTTCCCAGTGTGAACTGTTTTTTCATCTACACAGTTAGGACTTTGAAGAGTCCCAAACATTTTCCATCTTCTTTTAACTTCTGATCTCTCCCTTCATGTCTGGATTTTATAATCCTAGTAAAGCACTCCTGGTCACTAGTATCTGTCTGCCAGTCTGTGAAGGGTGGTTTTTCATTACACCAAAGCATGTGCTGATTCCAGAAGTCCTGCGGTGTCGCTCCATCTCTAACTCTGAATCGCCAGCTTCTCTCTCAATCTCTTGGGCTGTTCTACGGTGTGAGAGTGCAAAGAACATCTCTTTTCATAGTATGGTGCTAGGATTAGTGAGACAGACCAAAGAGAGTGTGATAATAGACTGGAGAGCGACTGAAGAAGAGATGAGAAAAAGAGACAGGTTAGAGAGGTGCAGAACTCTTATGCCCTTACTGTGAGATCACCAGGACATTTGTGGTGCTACCACAATTACAATACAATACAATACATTTATAAAGTGCACAGCTGCTTCCGAAGAACCATCCCGGCACTACATTATGGTACTTGTGTTACCTTAACAACTGCTTGTGATACTACAGCAAACCTTAGAATTAAATAGGGAATAACATGCAGAAATGATGCCTCTTTGTTGTATATGCATTTCCTGTTTGTTCTCGTGCTTGCATGCACGCTTTATACATTGTGTGTTTCCTTTTGAATCTCCTGGCTCATGGCACGATCATGATGTTCTAGAATAGAGCATCTGATCGGGCCAGTGAGCCGAGAGAGTCCGTTTCTTGGAGTCTGCCGGTGCTGGTGGAGTTGTTGCCGGTGGTGCTTCTTTTTTGTGAGAATAAACCTTTCTTCACCTTCAACTGCTTCCGATCTCTATTTAACAATTTGGCGACGAGGATGGGATTAACGGAATTTTAATATATTTCCAAGATGATATTCTTGTCTTTGGATGTAATGAACTTGAACATATTTCAGCATTGGAAAAGGTGCTAAGTGCTCTCAATGATCATGGTCTAACCATAAAACACTCCAAATGTAAATTCGGTGTCAAATCAGTAAATTATCTTGGACATGAACTATGTGAAGAGGGCATTAAACCTAAAACTGACTTAGTTGAGGCCATTCAAGCTGCACCCCACCCCAAATCCAAAGATGATGTTAGATCATTCCTGGGATTAACGGAATTTTATTCGAAATATATTCCCAATTTTTCATGTCGCATTTTTAGCATAAGACAGTTAGTAAAGAACAAGAACAAATTTTTATGGTCTAATGATTGTGAAACTGAATTTCTTGATGTTAAGAAAGCTATTTGTACTGCTACCGCCCTTTCAGGTTTTAACCCTTCACTGACTTGTATCATTACCACTGATGCTAGCTCAAAGGGTTTAGGAGCTGTTCTAGCTCAGAAATCTGAATCTGGAAAAGAATGTATTATTGCACACGCGTCCAGAGCACTTACTCCTGCGGAAGAGAAGTATTCTACTATTGAGAGAGAAACCTTAGCAGTTGTTTGGGCTCAGGAGCACTTTAGGATATTTGTTTGGGGTAAAGAATGTTTAATAAGGAGTGATCACAAACCCCTTATACGTTTACTCACCACAGAAGGCATGTTGAAAGCTTCTGCACGCATAGCACGCATGTCTATGCGTCTCCAAGATTTTGTCTACACTATAGTTTATGTTCCGGGCAAGAATAATGTCACAGCCGATTTCTTGTCTAGAATGCCTCTACCGCTGAAAGAAGATATTCATAATGAGTGGGATGATTTTCAAATTGCTTTAGTGCATGACAAAGGGGGTATGCCTATAGACCAGGAAATGTGGAATGAGGAATTTGCTAAAGATATCTTGTTAAAAAAAGTGGAAAGCTATGTTTTGAGTGGATGGCCAAACAAAAAAAAGCATCAGTCCTGATCTAAGATGTTATTGGGAGGTAAGAAATGAATTGTCTTGCACTGATAGTATACTTAGAAGAGGAGATCGTGCTATTTCTCCTAACAAGTTAAGGCACAGCATAGTTCTACATGGTCATGAAGGTCATAGTGGTATTGTCAGAACCAAGCAAATGGTTAAGAAAAGTTTTTGGTGGCCTGGTGTGGACTTGTTCATTGAACGCATTGTGAGAAATTGTATCTCGTGCGCTAATTCTGACAAATCTCTCATTACTCTCAAACCTAATATGGAAGATCACATAATTCCTGACAACCCATGGAATACCATTGCTATGGATATCATGGGACCCATTGGACCAAATTGTAAATTTATCCTGGCTATCATTGATGTATTTTCAAAATGGCCAGTTATTAAAATTGAAGAAAAAGTTGATACTGACTGTGACTGTGACTGTGACACTATCACTCGCATGTCTGCTCCTACCTCTAGGGAGGAACTCATGAAGTTCTTTGGCATGATTGAATATTATAATAAATTTATTGAGAACTTTGCCGTGAACAGTTTTTGTATGAGGTCTTTCTTGAGGAAGGGAGTAGATTTCAAGTGGTCCAAAGAGTGCGGTCTCGAGTTTGAGGCTCTTAAAGGAAAACTCAATAGTGCCCCTAAACTCAAACGTTTTGATCCTTCAAAGACTTCGTTTGTTACTACTGATGCCAGCCTTAAAGGTTTGGGTGCTGTTCTTCAGCAGGAAGGTGAAGGGGGAATGCAGACCATTATGTTTCTCTCTCGTTGTCTCAAAGATGCTGAATCTCGTTATTCTGTTATTGAACGGGAGGCCTTGGCTGTATTCTGGGCTGTAAAAAAACTTTAAAAGTTTTTGTGGGGTACTAAATTTTTAATAAGGACTGATCACAAGCCTCTCTGCGAAACCTTCAAGAAGAAGGGGATAGATATGGTGTCTAGCAGAATAACAAAGTGGGTCATAGCTCTTCAGGAGTATGATTTTGACATAAGATACATTCCTGACATAGAGAATGGTATAGCTGATACTCTTTCAAGACTTGTTGGAAGGGTTGAAAATGATGTACAAGATGAGGATTATGATGATAATGATATTCAAGTTTGTGTTGTTGACGATGGGATCATTGAGGAACATCAGTGGTGTATGGAACTATCTGCTGATCCTGTTCTTTCTGAGCTTGTTACCCTCATTCAGAATGGTTGGCACTCTAAGAAGCAAGCATCAGAAGAGGCTAGCAAGTTTTGGGGTATTAAGGATGAGATGTCCGTGTGTGATGGGGTTCTTCTGCGTGGTACAAGACTGGTTCCTCCTTTTAAACTTCGTCAAACATTAATTGACCTGGCACACAAGTCACATTCTGGAATGTCAAGAACTAAAGAAAGACTTCGTTCTTCCTACTGGTGGCCAGGTTTGGATTTACATGTTGAGAGAGTTATTAGGGATTGTATTGTTTGTTCCATGAGTGAGAAGTCTAAATGTACAAGGGTTCAGCCTATGGTGGTAAGAGAACTTTCGTCTGGGCCTTGGAAAGATGTTGCTTTGGATATACTTGGACCAATTCACTCTAATGGTCAACAAATGTTAATTTTGGTCCTTATAGATCTTTTCTCCAGGTGGCCTGAAGTTCATTTTACTGCCAATATAGAGACTTTACAAGTTATAAAATTCTTAGAATCTCTCATGGCCAAAGAGGGGTAACCTGAAACCATTCTTACTGATAATGGTGTTCAATTGGTTTCACGAGAAATGGAAGCATTTCTTAAAAGTCGTGGCATCAAGCACAAGAAATGTTCTCTTTACCACCCAGAGACAAATGGAATGGTGGAGAGGTTCAACAGGGTGTTGAAGGAAACTATCTCTTGGGCTAAGAGTGCTGGTCTCAATTGGAAGGAAGAGGTTCTAAAAAAGGTTGAAAGTTATAGGGTCACACCACATAGCACAACTGGAAAGTCTCCTTTTGTTCTGTTTAGAGGTAGGTCTCCCTGTACCTTGGTTGAGCCCTCTTGGGTAAGACACTTTGAAGGTTTCGCTTCTCCCTCCATATCTGGGAATATCACTCCTGATTGGCGCAAAAGAGAAGAAGCTAAGTGTTTATCCAGAAAATCATATTTTGACTCTAAGAAATCCACTAAAGTGACTAAGGTCTCTGTAGGTGACTTAGTTGTCATCAAGCAACCTGGTGTCAAAGTTAAATTTTCTAAACCCATACGAGTTATCAAGGTGTTCAAAAATGCTGTCAGAACTCAAGACCACAGAGTTTGGAATTTGAACAGAGTCTGTGTGTACAATGGGGTAAAATGTGATGATGATTCTATAATCAGTAAGAATACTGTTGCTGTATCTGGTTCTCCACGTTGTTCTTTGAGAAATATTAAAAAGCCATGCTATTTGAAAGATTTTGTATCGTGAAAGTTATCATTACTGTTATTGGTACAGTTTTGGTTCTCGATGCATACTTTCCAGTAAGTTTAATAGTTTTCTAGTGAAAAGAATTTTGTATCCTTTATGTTTTGTTTACCGTTTTAACTTTTCTTTTCTTTGTTAACGGAGGGAGGTGTGTGGTATGCTGCATGCTACAGTATGTAGCAGGTTCTTCAGCTGATGTCACATGTCAGTGCAACTGGGGATTCTGTACTTGCTTCTGGTCTCCCAGGTGATGGAATGTAATAGTTCAAATGACCAGGACTGTTGCCTTGACTGGATGTGGAGCTGTGGATGGGTTCTTCTTTCTGAGAAATAAACCTGGATTTCTCCTACAAACCTGCCTCCTTGCGTGATCCTTTTCACCCAAATCAGGATCTTACAAGAATCAACAGGTTTAAAATAGAACTTCTTAAATACAGAGTCTGAAGACCAATCTGCCGCGGCTAAGATCCCATGCAAACCCCCACCCAAAAGGAGGGCCTTAGAAGCCATAGCCCCTCTTGCAGAGTGCGCTCCAAATTTAGATAAATCTATCCCCGCTCCCCTCATGACCTCCCTGACCCAGCGAGCCAGGGTAGGTGCAGACACAGCCTTATGTGGGTATCTGAAAGATATTAACAATTGTGAATCTGAATTGCATCTCAAACCTTCCGTTCTCCTCTCATACTCACGCAAACACCTGACCACACACAGCTTTCTGCATTCGTCCAAACAAGGATAAAAAATAGTTCGAGACATAGTCTTTGTTCTCTTAGAGATATAGAAACAAACTCCCTCTGGCACAAAACTACGGCCTGAAATCTCCAGAGCTCTATCGTCAGACACTCTTCGGAAAGAGACCAAACACAACAACATAACCAGTTTCAGAGAAAGCTGCCTCAAATTTAAAAACTCATTCTCGCTCCAAGTCAACAGATCCTTCAGGACTAGATCAACGTCCCAAAGGGATGAATATTTCGCCCCCGGGGGAACCTTCAATCGAACATTTCTCAACAATCTCTTGACCACATCATGTTGACCCACAGGCAAACTGTCTATTAAATAGTGACCTGCCGAGATGGCAGACCTAGCGATGTTAACTGCACTGTAAGACTTTCCCTCGATGAAAAACTCTGTCAAATAGTTCACTATCTCTACTAAAGGTGCTGAAACGGGATCCAAACCCCTCGCAGAACTCCAACAAAGCCATCTTTTCCAGGTCAACCTATACGCCTTTGAAGTCCCTGGTGCCCACGACTCTTTAATGAGTTTCGAAGCTTCCAAAGATAAGCCCAACACTTGCCAGGCTCTCCCGAAACCAACTAGGCCATCAAAGTTAGATGACCTTGAAGAACCAAATCATGATACTCCCCTGACGGGTTGGTCCACAACTCCGGGACAACAGTAAGGAGAACCTGATCGGTAATCAGCATTTCCAGAATGTCGGGAAACCAAACCTGGGAAGTCCAGAAAGGAGCAACTAGCACTAACTCGCCTCTCTCTTTCTTTACTTTCAACAACACCCTTTGAATTAACGCAAAGGGGGGAAAAGCATAATTTCGCAACTTTCCCCAGACCTGGAGAAAAGCATCTACTGCCGCGGCTGCTGGGTCCGGCTTCCAACTGAAGAACCTGCGTATCTGGGCATTCACCCTGTTTGCAAACAAGTCTATTGCTAGAGGACCCCATCTCTCATTCAAGGCAATGAACATTTCCCTGTTCAACCTCCAATCGCTGAAATCCCTCAACTGTCTTGAATTCCAGTCTGCAACTGAATTGTCCACTCCCGGAAGGTATAGAGCAAGAATCATGATGTTCCTGCTCAGGCAATAATGCCAAAACTCTTTCGCCAGATCTGCAAGAGCCTTTGAACGAGGGCCCCCTAGTTTGTTTACATATCTCACAGCAGAAATGTTGTCCATCTTTAGGAGGACACAACATTTCGTCTGCTGTTTGACAAAACTCTTTATCGCAAAGAAACCTGCCATCAACTCCAAAAAATTGATGTGCATTTTCTTCTCCTGCTCTGTCCATTTCCCACCGGTTGTCAGAGAGCCGCATCTCGCTCCCCAACCGTGTAAGCTGGCATCTGATTCTATAATCACATCCGGGTTCGGACCGAAGATTGCCTTTCCATTCCAAGCCTCTAGATTCTCCAGCCACCACCTTAACTCCTCTCTTGTCTCCAAATCCAACTGAACCTTCTGAGAATATCTCACCCCTTTGTGCAAATACAGAGTTTTTAGTCTTTGGATCGCACGATAGTGCAAGGGACCCGGGAAGATAGCTTGAATGGTGGCTGAAAGGAGACCCAGAATTCTTGCTAACTGCCTCAAAGTAACCCACTCGCTTGCTAACATTCTCTTTATTTCCTTGTGAATTTTCCTCCCCTTTTCGGTCGGTAACCTCAACACACAGTCCAAGGTCCAAATCTGAAAACATAAAAAAACAGTCTCCTGACTCGGCTCCAAACAAGACTTAATTCTGTTTATTACAAAACCCAAGTCTTCTATCACACGAACCGCCAAACTGTTATGTTCGTGGGCTAACTCTTTGCTCTGTGCCATAATCAGGATATCGTCTAAATAGATGATCAGTCTGATCCCCCTCATCCGTAGCCATGCCGCTATTGGCCTCATTACCTTTGTAAAGCACCAAGGTGCTGATGTTAAACCGAAGGGGAGGCTTTTGAATCTCCACATGGTTCCCTTCCATTGGAACTTCAAAAGATCCCTCTGATCTTCGCAAACTGGGACGGTCAAGTAAGTGTCCTTTAGGCCCAGACGGGTCAACCAGTCTCCCTTTCTTAAAAGGTCCCTCAACATATGAATACCTTCCATCTTGAAATGGTTGTATTCCACCCACTCGTTCAAGTCTTTCAGGTTTATAACCTGCCTCTTGCCCTTGTCTTTTTTCTCTACTAGAAATATATTGCTTACAAAACCTATTGTTGAGTCTGAAGCTATCTCTATGGCACCTTTTTTCTCTAACTCCACAACCTCCTGATCTACCAATTTTTCTTCCTCTTTTGAAAACCTTAAGGGAGGAGGTTGTTTCACCTGAACTGGATTCTCCACAAAGTCTATCCGGTAACCACTTACCGTCTGTAAAACCCAAGGATCGGAAGTAATCTCCCTCCATCTGCTTATAAAATGGGCGAGTCTGCCACCCAATTTTGCTTGAATAGATAAAAGGTCGTTTTGCAAACATACCTTGGTTCCTTGTCCTTCTTTCTCCTCTATAACGACCTCTTCCCCTCTGCCTTTGAGGGTAGAATCCAGGGGTATAGCTTCCGCTCTGAAATGTTCCGGGTCTGTACCCACGGGAAAAAGAGCTCCGTGAGATTCCAATGCCTCGGCCGGGGAATCGACCCCGCATTCTCCCGGCCGAACCAAAAACCTTTCTAATGTCCTTCTGGACCTTCTGTATCGAATTAAAGGCCCCCGCATACCGGGCCATTTCTCTAACGAATTCATCTCCAAAAAGCAAACCGTTTGCCTCCATGCCAGATTCTTTTCCAGCCAACTATGCCAATTTTGGATCTATTTTCATGAGAAGGCTTTTCCTTCGTTCGATACAAAGGGAGGCATTAGCGTTCCCCAACAAACAGACAGTTCTCTGTATCCACTGTCTTAATTCCAGGCTGTCAATAGCAGTCTCCTGAAGATAAGCCTCTTCACACAGTTCAAAGATCTTGGTGAGAGGTCCAAACACATCAAGAAGGCGGTTTTGACACCCCTTCAAGCCCTTATCCAGACCCCTTCTTGGGTCCCTTCCAAATGTGGTTAAAAACGTTAGCATTTTGCCATCTAGTTCGGGTGTAAACGCCACCTTGTTTGAAAGAGATGGTCTAGGACATTCGGAATAGAGCCTAGTCTTAACATCTTTAGGCATTTCCCTCCTAATCCAAAATTCCACGTATTGTGCTACGTGTTTAGATGGGAGCCACTGAGGGGAGAGAGGATGTTGTATGGTACTGGGATCGAGCATAAGGACACCCAAGGGATCCAGCACCTGATCAAAACCCTGTTTATCACTCCTCTCTTTCTTAACCTTTTTATTCTTGATCTCATCCTCTGAAGAATCGAAATCTGAGGAACAAGAAATTATAATATCGCCACTACTGGATGATTCATCGCAGGCAATCGCCCTACGACCCCCTTTTTTGGCCTTTATAGCCTTTTCAATCAACTGCTTATGAGTCGCCCTTTCAATGCCTTTCTGGTTAAAGGCCCCTTTACCTTTAGAGGTTTTCCCTTTCTCTAGATGTTTTCTCTTTTGGGTGACCTTTCTTGCGCCTTCCCTGGATGAGGTATTGCCAATCACCTCTTCCACAGACCAAAATTGTTCCTCATTACTCCTTTCAGTAAATCTACCTTCCAACTTATCCAAACAGTCCTCCAATTTTTTACCCAACTGGGAAGCTAAAGCAGAAACTGCCTTTTCCACACATTCCTGAACCTTATTCTCCATACTAGTTTCAGAAATTCTATTCTCCTCCATTGATAGTAACACTAATTCTAAAATCAAATCCAGTAAATTAATACAACCCCAATTTAAAAATCAAATCCACCAAATTATTACCTACTATAAGTTTAAAGGATCTTTCCTTAAACTCTTATTAATCCAAACCAACAGATCTCTACAAAACTCAACAAATTCGAAATCCGAGTAAAGGATAAATACAGAATAAGCCAAATACTAAGTGATGAACAGAAGGGGGAGTTGTTGACTAATCTTTTGATCGTGACAGAAAAGATCTGCTCAAAAAAACGGTAATCCGAGCTCCCACGTATCCCAAAATATGTCTGCCTAAAAGCAAATGCATAAAAATGCCAATAGGCCATTCAAAGATGGCCGCTACGTCATGTTACGCATGTACGGTGGCCAGAATGGAACAGCCCATGGGAAAGAGCCGGTAAGAGAAAATATGTCTCTTAGTAATCTTTGCCTGAATTCTTTCGTTTACTGAAATAAAATCTAAACTAGCACGAGCGCTATGCTCGCCTTGCTCCCGCGATCGTGTGCTTAAAGCGTATCCTCATATTTAAGGTACGAGCGCGAGGTTGAAACCCCCTCGCGCTCGCACTTAATCTGTAGATTGGAGCGCGAGTACTTCGCTCGCGCTCTCCTCCCGTAGTGATATTCAAAAGATTCACGAGCACGAGGCAAACATCCTCTCGCGCTCGGCTTTCATTTCAAATGGCTGAGGGGACGGCGCTGAAGCGGGTTAGCGCTCGCACTTTCAACATCCCCAGAGTAGACCAAGGTGTAAAAGGACAATTTCAATAGCGAAATAAGCACAGAGATTCAAAGCTCACAGATAAACAACAACTTACAAGTGAGGACATACGATCCAGTGGCTAAAACTAATTAGACAACATCGACCCATTGACGATATTAAAGTAACAAAACTAAGAATAAATCATTAAATAAACGAACGTATACAACTACTCGCAAAACAAGATCACAGACAAGCGAGGCACTCAATCTCCCCATTCAAAACACATACAAAGATCGCGCCAGCAGTAAAGACAGTAAAATACAGGCGCATAAAATAAATGAACTTATCTTGGCTGTGAGCAGCAACAAAGAAGGAAGATGGCTGCCTCAAAGGGAACCAAGTTACATTCAGAACTCTTATAGATTCCTATTCTAAGTTCTTTGTATTGTTGCATAGTTGCTGCTGTGAGTTGCAATTAAAGAAATATGCATAATATTGGCCTCCGTGCCTTGCCATAAAATCAGTCATGTTATCAACTGTTGCTATGGCGTAGCAGTGATTTATTAGTTTCAGAAACTGACAGGAACAATGGTGACTCTCTACCAGTCATACATAACAAAGAAATCTTTGCTGGGAAGGTTTTACCCGGGCCCAGAAGAGGCAGGGGTTGCTTCTCCAGCTGTCCCTTTCAGCAAGGCCCCTTCCGAGGATAGGGCAGGAGGTGCAAGGGAGGCCCCTGGATGGACACTAGGCAGGATAATTTTTTCTCTCAAGAGGATATGGTAAAGGCAGCAGAGGAAATTACAGAAGCAAAGCGAACTGCTCAGGAGAATAAACCAGTAAAGATTATCCATTTTCCCTTCTAGCATTAGGGGGAGATTAAAGTGGTTCATGTACTAATGGAAGAAAGTCACGGCCAACCTGTGGGTATTGGAAATGATATAAAATTTCCACATAGGGTTTATGGGCCTACTGTACAAACTTTTCAGGCCAAACTCCTGAGGTTATAAAGCCAAGGTTAGAACTTATAAAAAGGAAGTGGTAGAGCTGAAGAACAAGGGAGTAATTTACAAGTCGTTACTTCATCCCCGGGCCTCCTAAACAACCTCTACTTGGTGGAGAAAAAAGACAGTGGTTCAGTGTGGTGTTCTGATGTTTGCTTTGATTCTCACTTTCGTTGCTAAGGGTTAGTTGTGTATTCTAGAATTTAAGTTTATGTCAGGAATGTTGATGTTTGAAGGTGAACAGTTGGAGTTTGGACCTTGAGGATGAGGTCTCTATGGATGTTCCTACAGTAAAACTACTGGAAACCTCCTTTCTAAGTGGTACAACTCTTGTTTAAGGTGTTCACTCCGTTTTGGCTACGAGCGAAAATCACCATCATCCGCTACAGAGACCTCAACTCTGCACCCAAATAAATACGAAGAAATCCTCGAAGAGAATTTAAAATCCAGAATCTCTCCTCTGCTTGATAACCCACATCCAGATCAACTCTTACCTTCTACTGGTCGGTAAGTCACAAGATAATTTTACAAAGGTCGCCACATAAAGGGTGAGAGTCGCTCTCACCACCTTCATTTTCCTGAGGTCGTGTCGATTCAAGGGACGTGCTTTCTTATTTTGGCCTCAGCTTCAGCTTCTGGTGGCTCCCCGAGCTTCAGATACTGGTGGGTGAGGGCTCATGTGTGCAGGTGGTGTGCTTGGTGACTCTGCACTTCTTGCCTGGCCTTGTTTGACCCTGTGATTCAGCCATTTGGGGTGCGCGTACTGCCCACCTGATCTTGTCTGTTTCTGTGTCTCCGCCATTTTGTTCATGCGTGTCAAGCACTCGCCTGATCCTGCCTGACCCTGGTGCCCACCATTTTGTTCATGTGAACGTTGTTCATCTCGCCTGACTTTACAATTCTTTCATCAAGACCCAGGTCAGGTCTAATGCTGCACCTGGCCTTGCCAGACTCTGCAGTTCCTTCGTCAGTACACAAGGTCTGTTTCACGCTGCAGACGTCGCGGCCATTTTGGTGGTTGTACGTGTTCAGGTTTGCAGCTTTTGGCACCGCTTGTGCTGATCTGCACAGCTCAGTGGCAGATCAAATTTTATCTTGCCGCATGTATGTGGCCACGACGTAAGGTCTGTATCACTCTACACACGTAGCGGCCATTTTGGTGGTGGTCCGCATTCAGTTTTCGCAGCTTCTGCACCGTTTACGCTGGTCTGCACAGCTCAGTGGCAGATCAGAATTCATCTTGCCGCATGTACGTTAAGTATGTTATTACCTCCTTCGATTCATCATTTTGTGGATTCTCTCACGCTGATCCACACAGCTTGGCAAGTAATTTTTTAAGAAACTTCCTTTGACATATTCATGTTAATTTTCTCGGCTGGTTCTGTAAGCGTGATTGTGGTAACTTTTGTATCACATTGTGAGGAAACATTTTACCTTCTATGTTAATTTTAGGGTACTGGTATATTAGCTCATTGTTCTTACATGTAGTTTTTTTTTCTTTCTTTCTTTCTGCTCTGAGTCTGTAGGTGAAGTTATTTATCTTGAAAAAGTGTGGTGGAAACTACCTTAGATCTACCCAATGCAAAACGTTACTGCTCCTCTGTTTTTCTTATCCTCTCCAGGGGACCCCATTATAACCTGGCTAAAGTGGAAGAAAGTCTTTTCTAACTATGCTAGAGTATGTTGCCCTTCCTTGAGTGCGGAGAGGAAATCATCTTTATTCATGTACTGCTTAGGCTCACAGGGACAAGAGGTGTTTAAACATCTCCCAGATCTTTCTGACAGTGAATCTTCCACGTTGAACGGGTACGAGATATGCATTAGAAAAATGGACTTACATTATCTCCCCAAGGTGAGCATGGTATTGGAACATTATCACTTTGGGAAGAGAATGCAAAGGCAAGAGGAGTCTGTTGAACAGTACATCAGGATGTTGCGTAAATTAGCATCTACTTGTCCTTTTGGGGCACGTTTAGAGGAAAGTTTGAGGGATCAATTAATTCTAGGTTGCACCATTGATAAAGCCAAGGATAGTCTGTGGCAAAAAGACAATCCCTCACTACAAGAAGTAATAACCATCTTAAAAATGCATGAGCACTCTAAAGCTTGTGTCGATGCTATTCACAAGGATACCCATTTTCCTAGGAGTGAGAGTGAGGTAGTCATAGGTAGTCAAAGAAGTGAGTGTTGGATCCTCTGATAAGCTACACAAAGGTATTTCTGACAGAACCTCTGTTCCACTTCAACTCAAATTTTAAAACCTTTCAGGGTAAATGTTTCAGGTGTGGGAATTCTGGTCACATGGCAAACTTTAAGGACTGCCCTGAGTGGAAAGTTGTGTGCTCTCTTTGCAAAAAAAGGGGCATTACTCAAAGTGTTGCAGATCTAACAAAGAGCAGAAGAAGGTTAGAGAGGTCGACATTTATGATCAGTACAGTCAGGAGGTGGTCATTCTTCAAATCAAAGATGTGGTGGTTGAGGGACCTTTTGAATGTGTGCTAATCAATGACAAGTCTGTAAATATGCTGTTTGACTCTGGCGCTAAAATTATACTTATTCTAAAAGAGTTCTATGATCGACAACTGTCTGGTAAGGTGGAGCTAGTCAAGCCTGATATCATACCAAGGGGTTATGGTGGTGAAATCATTGACCTTTTGGGTTATTTTTGGGGCACCACTGAAATCAAAGGTAGAATCGTTCCGGGGGAAGATTAATATCTCGATAAAAGGTGACTCTCTCATTAGTTGGTGTCCCCAGCGGGATTTATATGTATACTTAGATCCCAACGAATCTCCCTCTGTGTGCCTAAGAGATTTACCTGTTGTTAAGACTGTGAGTGGTGGGGATGAGACTTGGGTCAAAAAATTTCCAAAGGTTTTTGAGAAAAGGTTAGGCTGTCTCAAGAACTATGTCCATCTAATAAAATTAGGGTCTGAAGCCTCTCCCAAAGTAGCAAAGGTTAGGAATGTACCATGTTTAGTTAAAGATAGCATGAGAGCAGAGCTGGACAATTTATTGAAGAATGGTGCTATACAAGAAGTGGAAGCCACCGAATGGATCTTTACAGTGGTCATGGCTCACAAGGCCAATGGGGAGGCCAGGTTGTGCATCGACTTGAGGGAACTGAACAAGGCTGTTGTTGTGAATCATTACCCTCTTCCTAACATTTCTGAAATGTTGTTCTCTCTGGGTGGTGCCACACATTTCTCAACATTGGACCTCTCTTCGGCTTACCATCAGGTCAAACGTCATCCGTCTTGTCAAGAACTCACTAACTTCATTACACCATTTAGGACCTTCAAGGTTCTCAGGATGCAGTTTGGACTCATTTCCGCAGCCTCGGTATTTCAGAGGGTTATGGAGAATGTTCTAAAGGGAATAGATGGCATCAAGATTTATCAAGATGATGTCCTGGTTTATGGGGTGAATTTGTAAGAACATGATAAAAGATTGGCAGCGGTGTTATGTAAATTGCAAGATTCTGGCCTGACTCTGAGAGTAGACAAGTGCAAGTTTGATGTGGATGAGATAGAATATTTGGGGCATTTGGTATCTGGGTCAGGTATTAAACCTAAGCCTTCTTTAGTGAACACCATTTCCAATCTCAACTATCCAAAAAACAAGGACGAATTGGTGAAGTTCTTGGGTATGGCAGAGTTTTATGATAAATTTGTTCCAAACTTTGCACAGAAGACTGAGTGCATGAGAGAGCCATTGAAGAAGGGATGTGAGTTTGTATGGGGACAAGCATGTAGTGATGAGTTTGATTTCGTCAAAAAATATTTGAATGAGGCTCCCAGTCTGGCAAGTTTTGATCCCTCCAAGAGCTCGTATATCATGACAGATGCAAGTTCTAAGGGGTTAGGTGCTGTGTTGTTACAAAATGGAGAAGAATCGGAGGAAACTATTTTATTTATTTCAAGCCCTTTGAGGGAAGCAGAATGCAACTACTCTGTGGTGGAAAAAGAGGCACTGGGCGTTTACTGGGCAATACGCAAACTTAAAAAACTTTTGTGGGGCAAGCACTTTGATGTTATTTCAGATCACAAATCCTTAAAAAACGTTTCCGGACAGAAGGGTGTAGACTTTGTCTCACATAGAATAAGGAAATGGGTGGTTGCCTTGCAAGAATTTGAGTTTGATGTTTCCTATTTACCGAGATCGAAGAATATTTTGGCAGATTGTCTTTCTAGGCTCTGTGGTGGTTTGGATTGTTTCAATTGCCTGGATAGTTGTGATTACTTTGCTAGTGAGGAGGTTGAGGAGTAGTTAATTGTTTGCCTTGTTAGTGAAGGTTTGGTTTCAGAGCTGTGTGGAGAGAAAGCCTGGATGCTGATTCGACTTTACAACAAGTGATGGTCAAAGTACATGAAGGATGGGGTGAGAAGTGAGATTGTGGGGAGCAGCTCAAAGATGTTTGGTTTTTAAAGGATGATTTGGCTGTGTTGAATGGATTACTTATGCGTGGTAGCAGGTTAGTGGTGCCTGGATATTTGAGAGACAAACTTCTGGCCAATGCTCATGCAAGTCATATGGGCATCGCCAAGACCATGGAAAGGATCAGAGAGGCCCACTGGTGGCCGGCCATGGATGTGCACATTGAGAGGGGGGTGCGAGATTGCTCTCAGTGGACATAGCGGTAGACATTTCAGGTCCAGTTAAGTTGAGGTCACAAGATCGTTATGTTCTAGTCTGTCTTGACATGTCTCCAGATGGCCTGAAGTTAAGATCGTCAACTCTGTTGAATCTGGTGCTGTAATTAACTTCTGGAGGACCTATTTGAAAGGGAAGGGTATCCAGCCTCGGTTTTGTCAGATAACTCTGTTCAATTTACCTCTCTGGTGGTTGAAGAGTTCTTGAGAGAGAGAGGTATCAAACATAAGAGGGCTGCGTTGTATCATCCTGAATGAAATGGCGTGGTGGAGAGGTTTGTAAAAGTACTTAAGGAAGCAATGCAGTTGGCTTTGATCTCAGGTAATGACTGGGAAGAAGCTGTGAAGAAAAAAGTGCGTGAGTGCAGGTTCACCCCACACTCCTCTAGAGGGGTTGTGCCCTTCCGGTTGTTCAAGGGGAGACCAGCCAACACTGAGGTGATTCCGTTGTGGGTTACTTCTAGAAGAAAGGAAGCTGGAAGTGGTTTGGACTGTCCAGAGAGGTGGAAAGAGAGAGAGAGAGTTGAAGAAGATGGAAAAGAGGAAAGAGTGCTTTGATTTGAGGAAAGTTGTGAAGAAAACGGTTGTTGTCGTTGGTGACTGGGTCAGAGTAAAATTACCAAAAAAAGGTGTGGGTTAATCTACGTTTTGACAACCCATGAAGGTTATCAAGATTTGGGTAGTGCAGTTAAAACCCACGATCTTAGGGTTTGGAACCTTAACAGAATTGTCAAATGTCAACCGCAAGGAGCATGCGGGGACGAGGTCCCCGCGACACAAGAAGAAAGTAGAAAGCCTATTAGAGTGAAGAGGGTTCCCCTTCGCTTACAGGATTGTGTTTGTTAACACACTTATGTTAAGTTTGTACAACATAGTTATTTCTCTTACTTTTCATTGTATCATTTTTGTTCTTCATTGTTATTTTTGGTGTTGTAAGGGGAGTGCTGATGTGGTGTTCTGATGTTTGCTTTGATTCTCACTTTCGTTGCTAAGGGTTAGTTGTGTATTCTAGAATTTAAGTTTATGTCAGGAATGTTGATGTTTGAAGGTGGACAGTTGGAGTTTGGACCTTGAGGATGAGTTCTCTATGGATGTTCCTACAATAAAACTACTGACAACCCCCTTTCTAAGTGGTACAACTCTTGTTTGAGGTATTCACTTCACTTCATTCAGCCCTGTGTTGAACATGAAAGAGTTCAACAAATGACTGTTTTACCATCATTTCAAGATAGACAGTATCCACCTTCTAAGAAACGTATTCCTTCTACTGGACTGGGTGGTTAGACTCGATCTGAAGGGCACTTATATAACAGTTCCCACGTTTGCTCCACAAATGAGATTTCTTCAATTCAAGTGGGAGGATCAAGTGTACATATTTCTACCTCTGCCACGCAGATTTCCAAGCTACTACAGCCAGTGGTGGAATATCTGAGAACGAGGCGCGTCATGTTGATAATTTACTTGAACGTGATTCTGCTGAAGGACCAATGACATCAGCAATTGCGTTCCAGCTTGAGCATGACTATCAGTTTACTTCAGGACCTGGGTTTTGTGATCAACCAGGCAAAATCAGACAGGATTCCGAATCAGTCAGTCTTTTCTGGGGTGAAGACCACACTGAGCCTTCCAGAGAAGAAGATGAGAGGGATCAATTGGAACTTAGTAACTTAATTCATAGGGACAGAACGTCAGATTGATGGTGTGGCGGATTTCAGGAGATGCTGGACGAAAGAGGTATTCTCAGAGGTTGCTCCAGAGTTCATCAGCAAGTACTGGCAGAGGGTACAATAAAGAAATACGGATCCGCATGGAGGAGATAGTTTGCTTGGTGTGTGGCAGGGCCAGATTGGGAACCAAAAGCACCCTGGCAAATTTTGTCACACCAGGTCCCCGCACTGCATCTAGCGAATGAGCGCAGCAAGTGAGCCTAACCACTGCAAGAGAAGTTGGGTGGGTTCTCCTCCAAAGAAATATTTGGAGAAAAATTGTAAATAAGGTACAGTTTACAACATATTTTTCATTATAGAATCTTGTCCGATTATTCAAGGGATGGAAAGAGTTGGAGGCAGGACTGCATGGCTCAATGAATGAATAGTTGGATTGTGAGGAGGGGGTGGATGAATTAATTCTAGAATGGATGGCAATGAATAAAGACTTTTAGCTGCGTGGAGCAAGTGGTTTCAATGCACTGACCAAGGGAGGGTGTTCTGGTTTTAATTTTAGCTTTTGCATTAAATCATCACCCTCCCCAAAATACTAACACCATCAATCCTTGTGAAACATGCATAGCTTGGCTGTATTTAACACAGTGCACTGATTTAGCACCTCAAAGAATAAAACACAAAGCATTAAGCTTTGCTCTAAAAAGGAAGAGAGAAAGAGAAAACCAGGTAGTGGCTGAATTGTACAACATGAAACCAGGAAACCTTGCATTAGTCCTAGCTTCTACTTGACAACATTATGCGAAGGCGAGGATTATTTACAGATGTGAGGATTATAAACGGAGATGAGAATTGTTCCACCGAAGCACCTTGAAGGAGAAGATTTAACACTCCCATGGGAAAAATATTTTATGTAAGTAAGTAATTTCCTAATAAATGAATATGATAGTGTAGCTAAATGTGTTACGTTTGATGAATATGACCTGATATGAAAATATGATGGTATAAGGAATATTTCATAATGTACATGACTGTTATTGCACTAGATCGTCCAATTAAAGATGCCTTTACATTTTGTATTGATCTTGTCACATTTTCTCTGCTTCAAAGACAGAGGTCAGATGTCAGGCTATGTCTTCTGACAAATTGCAGCTTATTCTTTTAACATGGGGATTGGGAATTACTTTTCTTTCTCTGACTGGAAAGTGAGAGGAGTTTTTAAAGTGAACTATGTGACAAACATGCTCTGGTATATGAAGTGTGAAAGGAAAGGATGTAGGGTGTTTTTTTTTTAACACATAACATTTAAATACCTGTAAATAAACTGTACTCATATTTCAGAATGTATCAGCAATCAGGGAAGCAAAAAAGGAAGCACATTGTTTCATAACTCTGAAGTGTGATGGAAACAAAGATTTTAATAGGATCAAAACAAATGAAGACACTTTTACTTAGTGATGCACAAAATAAATGAAAAATATTCACTCAAACCCGATTTCCACACATTATCATTTGTGTGCTATAAAGTTTTTATCAGTAAAACTATATGCCTGTGCAAATTTAGTGGCAATTTTAATGGAAAATGTGCTGTCTGTAAATGACAGTACGCTATTGCACGATGCTTAAGTAATATATTTGCAACAGTGTGCTCCAAATTGCACCACCAGCTACACACTACACCCTTACTACTCTCCTGCTAAATAAATTTGCTACATACACTTTGTGTGAAGCTAGGATTTTCACAATCCCTGTGACTTCGGTGATGTAACATTTTTGCCAGCACCCCCATACTGAAAATTGTTCAAGCACCACCGGTACAACGGTGCCGGCCTATGTCCCTAAGTCCAGCTTTGAGACAAACCCTTGGACGTATTCCCAATCTAGACTCCGAGTGAATATTCCAGTATTTGTTGCTGCTGTTTTTTGACTTCACGAAGCCATTTCAACAGAGAATGTGCGTACTGTACATAATTGCACACAATTACCCCACTTGTGTATGACTTTTACATAATAAATTGAGAAATATGGATGTGGCCTTACGGCCAGAGCTGACATCTTTGGATCTAAAGAACCGGGTTTGAGTCCTGATGTTGGTTTTAGGCAAATCACTTGTGGCCTGATTTAAATCTTGACAGGGAGGGAACTCCATTGTAAAGGAATTACCCCACCAAGATTTAAATTCGGGCAGACCATACTTTAATGACGCCGGAGACTTACTGTCTCCGCTGTGGTTAAACTCCTCCGATGGCCTGATGGAGTAAGGGATGTTGGAGGTTTGGCTGTATATCTGCCCGTCTTTTTTAGATGGCCGGACATATAGCTCATTTCCAATGCCCTTCGCCACCAGGAAAACACCTGGTAGTAAGGGGCACTGAAAAGCACTGAAAAGTGCACAATGTCCCCATCACCATGGGAAAAAACTCCCATGGTGAGGGGGGGGTGCTTTTTTTGTTTAAAAAAGAAAACTCCACTCTGAGATTTTTGTTTTGAAAATAGAAAAAGAAATGTAACTTTGACATACAGGTCCGTCATGTTTGTTGGAGCCATCCAGCAAAGATATAATACATTGGCAGGAACATTTGTGATTCTGTTTCCTGTCACTTCTTGAAATGCCCGCAGGGGAAGAGGACATTTCATAATTTGGAAGGCGGGACTCTGTCAGGGTGACGGAGTAATTTAATCCATCTCATACAGTGAGACACAATTGAAAGAAAAGTAAAATAAACATATATATATATATATATATATAATGAAAATAAACATTATATATATATATAATGAAAGGGTGTCTTCAGGATGCCCAGTTGACATGTAAATATACGTCTGTGAGAAAGTGAATTATTAGATGGGGTGAATGGTAATCCACCACAAGTAATAATGTCACTATTCTTGTTAAGTCCAGTAAAGATTTCAGTAATATAAACCTGACCTCAACCCCTCGAAGCTATGGCACAGAACAGACATACTTCACTTAAGAAAATGTGTAAAGCATTTAGAAATATCAAAACAGTGAAAAAGTCGAAAACACAACACAATAAAAATCCAACTCCAATTTATAACAAGCTTTGGCAAAGCCAATAAGTCTTGGCAATGTGAGAGCTATAGGCTTTGTCAATGTTAATGTCTACAATGGGGGCAAAGTCACAAAGTTGCAGCCAGAGGCAGATTGTGTAGAATATTCCAGTGTGCGCCCATATTTACCTTGTCAGACAGAAATAGAAAATGTGTGGAGGAAGCAGAGCCTGGCTGCATGTTATAGCTGACAAACATTTGGCACACACCTATGCAGGCTACAGATCTCCAATTTTCTCTCCTACACACACACACAATCAATCAATCAATCAGGGAATTGTAAGCACGCTACTCACCCGTGAGGGTCTCAAGGCGCTGAGGGGGGGGGGGTCCGCAAATCTGTTTAGCCGAAGAGCCAGGTCTTGAGGGTCTTCCTGAAGGTGTTCAGGGAGGGGCGCGTCTGATGGCTGCCGGTAGCTCGTTCCAGGTCTTGGCTGCAATGTGAGAGAAGGGTCTTCCGCCTGCTCTGGCTCTGTGGATGCGCTGGGTTTCGGCCAGTGCGAGGTTGGAAGATCGGAGGTTACTTTTGGGTACGTGGAAGTTGATTCTGTCGTTGAGGTATTTGGGTCCGTTGTTGTGTAGGCATTTGTAGGCGTGAGTGAGGATTTTGAAAGTGACTCTTTTCTCCACGGGGAGCCAGTGGAGACTTCGTAGGTGTTGGCTAATGTGTTCGTGTCGGGGGATGCCGAAGACGAGACTGGCGGCGGTGTTCTGTATTGTCTGGAGTTTGCGGAGTAGGGACTTGTTGATGCCGGCGTAGAGTGCGTTTCCATAGTCCAGTCTGCTGGTGATGAGTGCGTGGGCGACTGTTTTTCCTTGACTCAGGGGGGATCCACTTGAAGGTCTTGCGGAGGATGCGAAGGGTGTTGAAGCAGCTGGAGGTGACGCCCTTGACCTGTCGGTTCATGGTGAGTGATGAGTCGAGTACGATGCCGAGGTTCTTGGCGTGGTCTGAGGGGGTAGGTGGGCTTCCGAGGGCGGTCGGCCACCAGGTGCTGTCCCATGCAGAAGGGGTGGTACTGAGGACTAGGACTTCTGTATTCTCGGCGTTGAGCTTCAGGCAGCTGTTGGTCATCCAGACTGCGACGTCTTGCATTCCTTTCTGGAAGTTGAGTTTGGCAGTGGTGGGGTCTTTGGTGAGGGAGAGGATGAGCTGGGTGTCGTCGGCGTAGGATACGATGTTGAGGCCGTGTTGTCGGACGATAGCTGCGAGGGGGGCCATGTAGATGTTGAAGAGGGTGGGGCTCAGTGATAAACCCTGTGGGACTCCGCAGGTGATTTTTGTGGGGTCAGAGAGGAAGGGTGGGAGTCTGATCCTTTGGCTTCTTCGGGTGAGGAATGATCGGATCCAGTCCAGGGCTGTTCCTTGTATGCCTGCGTCATGTAGTCTGGCGACTAGTGTACGGTGGGAGACGGTGTCGAAGGCCGCTGATAGGTCGAGTAGGATGAGGGTTGCGGAGTGGCCTTGTTCCAGGAAGGTGCGGATGTCGTCTGTGGCGGCAAGTAGGGCGGTCTCTGTGCTGTGGTTGCTTCGGAATCCGGATTGGGACGGGTCGAGGACGTCGTTCTCTTCAATAAATCGTGTCATTTTCCTGTTGACTGTTTTCTCTGCAACTTTGGCTGTGAAGGAGAGGAGCGAGATGGGCCGATAGTTCTTGAGGTCGGTGGGGTCAGCTGTGGGCTTCTTGAGCAGGGGTCTGACTTCTGCGCGCTTCCAGTCGTCTGGGAAGGTGCCTGTTTTGAAGGTGGTGTTGATGGTGCATTGTAGTTCGGGTGCGATGGCGGCTCTGTGGCAGATGTGAGGGGGGCAGGGGTCGGTGGGGGCCCACCGAGTGGATGCTTTTCATGGTCGAGGCGGTGTCTTCGTCCGTGATCGTTGTCCAGTTGGAGATGGTGGGCTGGCTGGTGTTTCTGGGGGGTGGGGGGCTGTCTGTGGCGCCTGGTGGATGGTCGATGAAGTTGTCGTAGAGGATTTTGATCTTGAGGTGGAAATAGGTTCCAAGCTTGTCGCAGAGGTCTTGGGATGGGGTGATGTCTGTGGCTTCGCTGCGTGGGTTGGTGAATTCTTGAATGACACTGAAAAGTTCCTTGGAGTTGGCCAGGATTTTGTTGTGGATGAAGTTCCTCTTGGTGGCTCTGATCTGGTTGTGGTAGTCCGTCATGGCGTCCTTATAGGTGGTGTGGTTTTCGGTTGTCTTGGTGTTTCTCCAGTTCTTCTCCAGGCGTCTGGAGGTGCGTCTGGCTTCTTGGAGAGCGGTGGTGAACCATGTGGCTTTCCTGGGGCGTTGTCTGTCGGGGTTGCGTAGCAGGGAGAGCTCGTCTGCGCAGTTGGAGATCCAGGTGTGGAGTTCTCTGGCTGCGTCGTTTGCGTCGGGTGCCCAGGTGTGGTTGTCTCCGGTGAGGGTGGAGTTAAGTTGCTCGTTGGTAACCTTGCTCCAGTTCCTTCGAGGTGGGCGTGGGGCTGGTTTGGGTGCCTTGGGTTTGTTGATGGCGAAGTGTACGCAGTGGTGGTCGGTCCATGGTGGCTGTGTTGTGTGGCTGAATTGGACACTGTTTCCTGCCGCGAAGATGGGGTCGAGGGGGTGTCCTGCTCTGTGGGTCGGTGTGTTGACGAGTTGTTTAAGTCCGATGCTGGCGAGGTTCTCACGAAGGATAGTGGAGTTGGAGTCGCTGGGGTTGTCGAGGTGGGAGTTCAGGTCTCCAATGAGTATGTAGTTTGTTGAGGCGATGGCGTGGGGTGCGATAAAGTCAGTGAAGGTGGTGGCGAAGGGTGTTCGGGGGCCGGGGGGTCTGTAGATGAGGGTTCCTCGGAGTGTGGCTTTGGGGGTGGTCTGGATCTGGAAGTGCAGGTGTTCGGCGGAGGGGAAGGTTTCGCTGGAGGTGGTGAGGCGGAGGGTGCTCTTGTGGGTGATGGCGAGGCCCCCTCCTGGGTGATGGCGAGGCCCCCTCCTGAGTGGTTGGGGCGGTCTTTCCTCTGGATCTTGTATCCGTCTGGGATGGCGGTGCTGATGTCGGGGGCGGAGGATGCGTTGGTCCAGGTCTCTGTGAAGAAGGCGATGTCGGGCGAGAGAGAGTCGAGTAGGTTCCAGATTTCCATGGCGTGTTTGTGTACGGAGCGTACGTTGAGGAGGATGCATTTTAGGGTGTCGCCGGTGCTGGCATCGGCGGTGTTGGAGGCCGGGGTGGCGGTGAGGGTCTGGCAGCAGTGGAGGCAGGAGAACTGGCCGTGGGTCGTGTTCGGCGAGGCCTGTTGGCATTCTCTAAGTCTTCCAGGGTTGAGTGCGAGGAGGGTGGTGGTGTCGTAGCGATGGGTAGTGGGAGGTCCAGGGTTCCTGGCGCTGGCCGCGGTCGGGCGCAGACGGGCTTGCCTTCGGCGCGCCAGCTGCGCGACGCGCAGCGGCCGCCATTAAGTAGGGGAGGTGGGAGGGAGGAGAGGCTGGGAGGCGGGAGCGGGGGAATTCCGGGGGGGAATTCCGGGGGGGAGGGGCTGCAGGGGCAGCAGCGGCGAAAGGAACAGGCAGGCACGAGAAAATAAAAACAGTGGTGGAATTAGAGCAAGACACAGATGGGCACAATAACAGTGGCACAACAGGGAAAAATTAAGGAAAAAAACCGCTGAGAAAGGTTACGGTGGTTGCAGGCAGTCTGGTCCCAGTTGGAGCGGGCAGCAGGCGCAGGAGCGGGCAGCAGCCGCGAACCTCCCAAGGAGGAGGTCGGGGTCTGGAGGCAAGAGACGGCACAGCGGAGCTGCGGGGAGAGAGTGGACGTAGACCGAGGGTCGGAGGTCTTACACACACAAGCACACACACACACACACGTCAAAACCATGCTTTCTAGACTGCATTTTCTGTGGAAACGGAGTCTTCATGCCAGTCGAATTATGGCATATCCATGTACCATGTATACCCTTCCTATGTAGTTATGTATCTATATATTTATTACTTTACTCCTACTGTAGAAGAATTTAAAAAATAAGTCTTTCACTCTCTCCAATGCACTACTCTATGTCTCACCCTTTACCTCTCTCAATACATCCTCTACCTCCACTCTCTGACTCATCCCAAATCTCATTCTAATAGTATGATCTCCCAAATAACCCTTTCTGGGCTCTTGCTTCCTGTATCCCTCATTGGCTCACCCCAAACCTCATTTTACTACTATGATCTCCCAAACAACCCTTTCTAAATTCTACCCTCATGTATCCCTTCTTTGACTCATCTCAAACTTCATTTTACTACTATGATCTCCCTCATCCCTTTCTAGAGACTCTTCCCTCCTCCATCTCTCCTTTTACTCATACCAAATCTCATCCTACTACTATGATCTCCCAAATAACACTCTCTAGAGTCTTCCCTCTTCTATCCATTCCACCGCTCAAATGAACTCATATCTCCCTATACAAATCCCCACCACTAATCTTTTTGGGTTCCGGAGTTGCGTGCTACTCGCTGAAAAGCACTTTCGACGCCTCGTCAGGAGTAGTAAGCGCTATATAAATACAATTACAATTTCAAGATGGAAGGGGTACATATGCTAAGAGACATATTGCAAGAAAAGGATTGGATGGTGAAATTAGATTTGAAGGATGCTTATTTCACAATTCCAATAGACCTAAGGAGTCAACAGTTGTTGCATTTGAGGTGGTATGGACAACTTTATCAATTCCAGTGTCTACCATTTGGTATTTCATCAGCCCCTTGGTGTTTTACGAAAGTATTGGAACCAGTGGTGGGGTTGTTGAGAGAACAGTGTGAGTATATATTCTTATCATGAAGCAGGACTTGGAGGTTTTGGAGAAGCATTTGATTATGGTGAGGAGTTTGTAGGAAAGATTGGGATTCATTGTGAATCTGGAAAAGTCAATATTGCAACCAGCACACAGGATGGAATTTCTAGGTTTCATCATAGATACAGAGAAAGTTCAGCTTCAGTTGCCAGAAAGGAAAAGAAAGTTGATAAAGAGAGAAGTGAGTCATTTGAGAGGAAGACAGGAGGTAACTTTGAGAGAGATAGCTTGAGTGGTAAGTCTGCTGTCTTCTTCAATTCAGGCTGTTTTTCCATTACATTACAGGGCTCTCCAGCGTTTGAAGACCACAGGTCTATTGAAAGGTCTTTGGTATGGGGACACAGTGAAAGTTACAGAGGGCGTGAAGGAAGAGTTAACTTGGTGGTTGGAGAATTAGGAAGCATTGAATGGTTGGGCTGTTTTTGGAATTGTTACGGATTTTGTCTTAGAATCGGATGCAAGCACCCTAGGTTGGCAGTCATACTTTTGGGTCAAGAAACTGGCAGAAGATGGAATATGAAGGAGAAGAGGAGCACATAAATTACTTGGAAATGACAGCAAGCCTGTTTGCCATTTGCAGGTTCAAGGAAAGTTTACAGGGTTGTTCTGTTCTTCTAAGGATAGACAATATAACAGCAGTAACTTATATAAACAGAATGGGGAGAAGCAGATCCAAGAAGCTGTTGGAAATTGCAAAAAAATTTGTTGGAGTTTTTTCAGAAACACAAGATAGATTTAACAGCTCAGTATTTGCCAGGGAAGGACAATGTGGTAGCAGATTGGAATTATCGACACCTCGGGGATTTCAGCGAGTGGAAGCTGAGGATGAAATATTTTGGAAAATAGAGCCCAATTTAGGTCCATTAGAGGTGGATTTATTTGCTTCACGGTTCACTTTCCAAAAGAAGAGTTATTTCAGGTGGCAACCAATTCAGCAACCGTGGGGGTAGATGCATTCACATAGAATTGGCAGGGTCTGGATGGATATGCTTTCCCGCCTTTTGCCATGATTCAGAGATTTTTGGTGCATGTAAGGAGACAGAAGTGTCAATTGGTTCTATTGATTCCATTTTGGAACACACAGATATGGTTCCTTTCGGTATTGGAAATGACGATGGAAATTCCTTTTCTGATAAGGTCATGCAAAGGAATGTTGATAGGAGTAGATGTAGAGGAGCATCTGTTGGTGGAAGCAGGTATACTCAACCTTCTAGTGCGGAAAATATCAGGGGTTCAGAGAGATTCAGAGGTCTTTCGGGAAAGGTGTCAGAGCTTCTCAATGAGTCGTGGGCACCAGGATCAAGGAAGAGATATTGGGGGCATGGAATGTCTGGTTTCGTTGGTGCATGGAAAGGGATTTGAATCTCGTGGAAGCTGATGAGATAGAGGCAGCCTATTTTTGGCAGAATTTGTTAGCAAAGGTTTTCCATATAGAACAGTTAAGAGTTACAGATTGGCAATTGCAGCAGGACACTCTCTTCTGGAGGGTTGGTCTATAGATAGAAGTCCGTTTATTTGTAGAGTGATGAAGGGAAATAGATTGAAAAGACCCCCTAAATCCAGAAACTGCAGTGTTTGGTATGTGAATTTAGTTTTGAAATTGTTCAGTAATTGGCCAGGGAATAGATTTCTAGAATCAAGAGAATTAACTTGGAAGTTAGCAACTCTTCTTTGTTTGATTTCATTTAGGAGAGTGTTGGATGTTCAAGCATTAGACTTAGGGAGTAGATTTTACCAACCAGACAGAGTACATTTTGAAATTTGGCATAGAACTAAGACTATGTCAGAATTAGTGTTTTATCCAAATTTTAAGGAGGTACCATAATTCTGAGTGGAAAGTTGCATCAGAGAGAATGAGACGAACGTAAAGGAGTTTAGTGCAGATGGTGTGACTCAATTGTTGATTTCATATGTAAAGCCTTATAGAGCAATTTCAGTGGCAACTATTGCAAGACGGGTAAAGAACGTTATGAAGGAAGCAGGAGTTAATGTTGAGAATTTAAATCTCATTATTTGAGGGGAGCTATGACTTCCAGGGTGTTTTGTGCAGGGGCTCGATTGGAAGAGATAATGAAAGGAACAGATTGGTCGAATGCAGAAGTTTTCAGGACATTTTATTTTAAACCTGTTGAACATGTGTCTAGTTTCATATTAAGAAGCTTTAAACATGCATAATGCTAGCC
Organism: Calotriton arnoldi; assembly: GCA_963921515.1. Taxonomy (NCBI): domain Eukaryota; kingdom Metazoa; phylum Chordata; class Amphibia; order Caudata; family Salamandridae; genus Calotriton; species Calotriton arnoldi. The sequence continues at coordinate 1,129,670 of CAWUFW010004432.1, read as the reverse complement.
TCCTGTCTGCCATAAAATGTGAATAGGGAATCGTGATTTTATTAAAGACAAGGAGGTTAGCTTTATCCCTCCCTCCCTAACCCATGAAGGAGAGGGTAGGATATAACAGACAGAATTTAATGAAACTATTCTATTAAATTAAAAGGGCTTTGTTGTAATGACAATAATGATGTTGATAAGTTATAGAAATGATCATTTCTCATAGTTTGGAATTTTACAGTATGTATATATATATTTCGTTTTTTTCATAGACATTTACTGTACGGCATTGGATGATTTGGAGAAGAGAGCAAGTGGGATGACCAAGAACAGCGCCAAAAGAGGAAAAAGTTGGAGTGTTGGTGAGCTTTATGGACTGGGAGTTTTATTTTGTTTATGTTGCCATACAATGCTCTAATTTTGGAACTTTAAATGTTGCTGCTCAGAAGTGGTGAATAAAAAGTTATGCATAATGCTAGCCTCCTTGTCTTTAATAAAATCGCGATACTCTATTCACAATTGCTTTCAGAATCAGCATTCTCAGAGCAGATGAGAGCTTCAGGACTAGACAGTCACAGTTCAGTCTTGGGCCATATTTCGTGGAAGTAAACCACTTCAAATCCAAGAAGGTGCTGAGAGTATTGATTTAACATATTGGTGACGATATGGGATTGGATCTGTGCTGCAGTGGTTGGCTGTCAGCCCACGACGAAGCATGTAGCCAGAGAAGGAGCCTTATCGGAGGAGTGTTTCGTTGTGAGCTACCTACTGGCCTGAACTGGAGGATTGCAGGAGTGTCTGGCTTTTACAGCCTCAGCTGATTGGATCGAGTGTGTTCAGTGGGAAGCCAGCAGACTGGCTTGAGTACGGAGCGAATAACAGCAGACTGGCTCGAGCATGTGCAGCAGGAGGCTGGCGCACCAGTTTGAGTTGCGCGAGCTCAACCTTCAAGTTCTTTTCTTGTGCATGCTAGAAATGTAGAGTGCGCTTGCCTCATAACTCCCTGTGCCAGCTGGATTCGCCCCATAACTCCCTGCACCAGTGTGTGTGATGTAACACGCTAGCAGCCATTTTGCAGGAACTGTTTCTGCTCTGAGTAGGGCGGACCTGTTCATGAGACACTGCAATCTCTACTGTATTCAAGTGTTGTGGAAACATAATCTCTTCAGATTTTCAGGTGACATGAACAAATGGGCGTTTAATATCATTTAATATTTTCAAGTACATTTATTTAAGTATTCAATTGAACTTTGTCGTTATTCATTTTGACTAAGGCTTCCTTTCACTATGGCTTCTTCTCGACATGTTACACAGCCACCTACATTTCTGCAACACTTTAGCAAGCCTCAGATAAAATGGAGACAATGGTTGAGAACTTTTGAGAATTATTTAGTAGCAACAGACGCAAAAAAGTATGATTCCATAAAAAAGAGAACTTTATTATTGGCTAATTTGGGCCATGCACCACAACAGGTATTTGACAATCTTCCTGAGGAAGATCCTCCTCAGGGACCGATTATGGTGTGGGATCAATACAAAGAGGTAGTAGCACGTCTGCAAAAACAATACTTTGAGGAACCTAGCATGATGCTAAAAGGGCACAATTTCTTCAAGAGGAAGCAAAATATTGATATGAGGGTTGAGGAATATGTGGTAACATTAAAAGTGTTAGCGACAAAATGTGAATTTGAGAGTAACATTGATGTTTACATATGTGATCAATTTGTCTTCAGCTGCCACTCGAAAAAGATACAGGAGAGACTGTTGAGTTGCAGGAATCCTTCACTAATTGAAGTCATTGATTTGGCTAAAGCAATTGAAAACGAAATTATTTCTTCTAAAGCATTAAGCAATGAAGTTGCTGTTAATTGCTTATCTTCAGCAGTTTCTGAACCGGATGATGTTTGTGTTGTGAATATGCAGGGCAAACCAGGGAAAAATGTAGTTTAAAAAAATGACAATTTGTTAAAGCTGTGGGTCAAGGAATCACATAAGTAAAAGTCCAAATTGTCTTGCATTAAGTATTGCAATTTGTGCAAAAGAAGAGGTCATTTTCAAGTGGTATGTAAGAGTAAGAAAAATCTGGTGAGAACTAGTAGAGTTGATGTTTTGGAAACTGATTGTTGTGAAACAATTAACAATGTGGTTGAGGCATGTGTAGATAATGTGATTTTACAAATGATGACAGGCT